>OY804607.1:45748336-46238336 GCA_963680895.1 Fragum sueziense
CTGGTTCCCGGTTTAGTAACTTAACACTTTATAGACTGAACCCCCAGTAGTCAGAATCATAATAATATACAGGGAACCAGCTAATGATGAAATATTGCGTAATAATACATATTTTAAATATACATTGTATTAAAACTGAAAATTTCATGATCTCGGCCATACACCACGGACATGTCCGGAAATCCGAAAATTTCTGAGGTGCAAAACACAAATGGTACTTGTGAGGTTTTGTGGCCTAATTTGTGTTTTTTCATGTTCAATTGCGAGGTGCACCTCGTAAGTAGCATTTATCCCCACAATTCTTCTGCATACGTGTCTTGCAACTCGCAACTACCTTCTCATGAGAGCGGACGGACAGACGGACGGACGGACGGACAAGTCAAATTTATGATGCCTCCCTATCGGGGGCATAAAAAGTGACACGAGGAGAGCCTTTGAAAATGCTTTAATTAGTCTTGAACCAGAAAAACACATGCACTGATGGGGAGAATGCTTTCCACAAGGACACCAACACCAGGTCTTATGAGAGAAGACAAACAGATCATGACACCACGCAAGATACCGATAAAAAAAGAAATTAATAAAATCACAAAAAAATTGGAGAGACTGGAGAAAACGATAACAGATCAAGGAGAAAGACTAAAATACCTTGACAAAATGGAACAACCTGCAAAAGAACAAAGTGCCAGAATAAAGTGTTTGGAGACGGAAAATAACGTGGGAAATTAACACACATTCAACAAAAAGCCAAAGCTTACTCGGCATAAAATTTCAGTAATCAGCATTAATCTGACACGTAATGGATATCCTGACCACCCAAATGTTGCTCCAATGATCCATCTTGATGCTGACGTGTCAGTCCAAATTCAAGCCTATTAAAGCCCGAAAGTAGACAAGACGAATTACAACACGATATTCTTCGCAAAAGCAGATATGTCGAATATGGATGACGGGAAATTTAAGAAATTGTTAAATATTTTGGAAAAATCGCAGACCATGAATTCGGCTTTTGCCGAATTGTTAAACGAGTCTCATAAACAGCTCCGACGTCTCGAAGAGGAGGGAAGGCAGTAGGACAGAAATATAATCCAGAAATTAAGAGACAATCTAATGTCTCGTAAACGACGACATACTGAATCGACTCCGACGCCTACCAGATCAGTATCAACTGCAGAGACGCTGCTTTTCTTCGGCGGGAAATTGACAGACATTCAACAAAAACTCCTCAAAGCTTACTCGGCAAAAAATCTCAGTAATCAGCATTAATGGGACACGTAATGGATATCCTGACCACCCAAATGTTGCTCCAATGACCCAATGCTGACGTGTCAGTCCAAATTCAAGCCTATAAAAGACCGAAAGTAGACAAGACGGGTTACAACACGATTACTCTTCGCGAAAGCAAATATGTCAAATATGTCTGATGACAGGAAAATTACGAGATTATTAGAAATATTAGAGAAATCACAGACCATTAATTCGGCTTTTGCCGAAATGTTATTAGATTCGCATAAGCAGCTCCGACGACTGGAAGAGGAACGAAGGCAGTCTGACAGGAACGTCATTCTGAAACTAAGAGACAATGTACTGTCTCTAAAACGGCGGCATATCGAAACAACTCAGGAAGAGAACATTCCGACGCCTTTCAGATCGGCAACATTTGCAGCGACGCCGTTTTATATACAATCTGTATACACCTATCTTTGCTGCACTAAACAAGGTATTCTTTTAATTTCATCAACCATTTGGAAACAAGACTTGGGGAAATATCGAAAAACAGAAATGAACTGCTAAAACCAGCTTTCCACATAGTAATGCCTTCGGACATCCCAAACATAAATGAGCGCGGATCTGGAAAAAGGTCCCTTATAGCATTTTAGGAAAAAGAGTTTCAAGATCAGCCTGTTCTCAGGTGCAGGTCAATATGCATCCATGCTGCTCTCTATTAGTTACCACAGGTCACTAAGAAGCTATTAGAGAACAACATGGATCCTGATCAGACTGTGCGTATGCACAGGCTGGTCTCGATCCATGTTGTTCTCAAATGCCTTAAGGGACGTTTTTCCAGATCCCGGCTCATTAATTATTTAAAAAAACACCTTGGGAAAATATTATTCTTTTTGTGAGAATCATTTTTTCCTTGTTGTCTACACTGGTAACAAGAAATATTGGAATATTTCATTACCTCGTAATTTGTATGTTATTGTATTGAAAGATCCGGGCATATTGTTTTACTTGTGTCTGTCTGACTGTCCCATCTCTGTTTGCCTGTCAAACAACTTAACATTGGCCATTTCGTGCACCCATTAGCGTTCCACAAACACATCTTGTTTGTTCATATACCTACAACATTATGGTGTCTTTTTTAACTATTCTCATACCGGTATTTTTCTTTGCCATTTGGAAAATATTACATTACATTAAAAAAACATCAGAAGGACTAACAATATTTCATTGCATGTATATTTTTTTCTATTTTTCTCAGCATGTAGAATCAAGAAATTGCAAGAGAGTGTCCATCTTGCAAAAGTGAACCAACCACAGAGGACTTCTATAGCTTTGAAACATAATCCAACTACTCCCAAATTAGAATTGATAGAGACTGGATTAATCATGTGACAAGAGAGAGTGGTGGATCTTACAGTGAGTTTTTAGCAAATCATGAAATAAAGGCCAAACCCACTTCATGTCATAAAGATAATTCTAAATCTTGTTCAAACTCTAATACCTCAACAACAATTGACAACCAATATTATTTGAACGGTTCCGATGCAGAGGTAAACCTTCAAGAGGATATAGGAAATATTAACACTCTTGTTGATAATGCTGATATTGAAAATAGATACAATACCCTGATGTTTGCAACTTAGCACTTGGGGAAGGTCAAAAGCTATTAAGTTTATATCAAGATAGTGATTCAGAATTTTTGAGTATCTCATTAATCCTTTGTGGACAAAGAAAGCTCACAAATGCAGAAAGATTGACTCTTGTTAGATATGCAGATATTTGTAAGTGGGAATTAAGACGTTGTGACCGTAGAACAACAAATAGTGTGCCAAACATATTTTTCAAAATGAAAAAGAGCTTAATGAAACACTTGAATGACAAAGTGAACCTTGTGGTAAGACGATGTCAATTTAGTGAGAAGATTACTGCTGCTCGAGCTAAAGATTCCACTTTCATGAAATGTCATGTCAGGGCGATTCCTTATATTTTTTTCTTCTTTTCAATATAAAAAATATTGAAATAACAACAATATTGGATTCTTTCCAGTCTAAAAGCATCAAAATACCAGTCTACTAATTAGAAGCAGTTGATTTATGAACTTATACACTGAATCGAACAATATTTGATGGCTTGAGTCTATGATGCACATTCTTTTCTGTTCATGTTTTCCAAAACTTCACTACGACGAAATTATTTCAATAGGAATATGATATCACCAAAACTATTGTTTCGAAGAAGGAACTATCAAAATACTTTACTAAGAACATTACTTCGCAACTATGTGGATATGGTGATTTTTTTCTCCTTACATAAATTTTCTTTACATAACAGAGCGCAAAATGGAAATGATGGTCGAAGTTTTCTTCTTCTAATGCGTGTGAATAACGGGAAACGCAGTGATCTTTCTTGATCACCAGTGTAGTCAGAATGCCGTTTGTTCAGCCGACTTCACAGTTGATGATGTTTACGAGTTCAAGAATGTAGCGCTGGCCCAAATGCTATTCTTCCAACGGTTCGACGGTGTGTTGAAAATCGATGCCAAAACGCCCAAATTGAATTAGCTAGCATTGACTACGACTACGCCAGACTTGAATTAGTTAGCATTGACTAGTCAGTACTTGAACACGCCTGTGACCTAGTCGACACGACAAGATGTGTTTCAGTTGAGCGGAGTGCTGTCCAGTAAGTTATTTGATGCCCTAAAATTATGGATTAAATACGGTATTTTCATAGGCACACGACGTTACTTTCCTCGCGAACCGGTTAGAATGATCTGAGAAAGCGCAGACTTAACATATACAAACAAACATTTCAAATTTAATTTGTATGTATTCTTCTTTCCAGTATGACAACTATCCTGGGAGATATGCCAAGAGAATTGCAGGAAAAGTTAAAGCCTTACATCACACGCAGTCCAATGGCAACAAATGAATTACTGAGTGACCTGCAGAGAGCCTTTGTCAAATATTATGCAGAGGAAATGTTTGTTAAGCAATCCAGTCCTCTGACCCACCCTCTCGTATTAAGACTAATACGAGAGGGTGTTGACTTAAGGCTCTGGTCAGAGGGCTGGAGCCCATCTGAAGTTATAACTTTGAAACATACTTGAAAGAAAAACTGAAGCATGAGAAGAATATGGCAAAGAAGACCAAAATGAGGACACGACAGTCGACAGTATATGTATAAGACAAATCAATTTTGATACAAATATAAAAAAATAAATGTCAATATTAACAAACCGAAGGCATTTTAGCAACTGGTATCAATTAAGCGGAAAAGGACTAATAAGACGTCAAAGTCTATGCCGAAAGGCTCTCGAGTCTTTCTGAAAGGGCCTACCCGGATAGAAACCAAACAATAGACGAGATCGTGGAATCTCCATTACCCACTATCTTCTTTCTGACCCAACAATTAGGGCACAAGTCGATCGTACATCCCCTATCAAGTAGCGGTACGTTAGCGGGGAATAGTTTATCACTGCGCAGTAAGAAATTATTCAAATCTACACAGATTACAGTTTAAACAAAATGACGAACAACCCATGGAGGTTGATTACGCTAAAGTTCGAATTATAAATTCTGTAATATTTGTAATAAAAGAATAATTGTTGAAATTGTAACAAGTCCTTCCTCTCTTTATGTTCTGACCTTCATAGTCAGCTTAGGAATAGATTTTCTCACGATAGATTTTATCTCAGGAACTGTAATGTCCGAGCTTAGATATCCATAACTGTTCATCTATTCCTTTCGTCTTCTCATTCTTCAGTCTTCTAGCTCTTTTCTTCATAAAACTTTTATTTCAGATGTCTCTTGAGATTCTTGATGGAGTTGAAGAAGTGGCTTTGTTCCGCGAGGCAGAAAGGCCAGATTGGCCTAACCAACCAAACTACTGTCCGGTTCCGGTTTGCTCGGATTGGGCGGAGTTTTACGTCCCACTCAACAGCTAAAGTCATATGGAGACGGGACCTCGATTTAAAGTCTCATCCGAGAGACTGGAGAAGCGGGGGATCGAACCAGCGACCCCTGTGATTCTCCGGCTTATTCGGAAAGAAGCGTATTCAACAGTTATCGGTCGTTTCTGGTCCACTAGCAGAACAAGCACAAGCCCACGATCGGAATTGTCCGATGTCCCTTGAGTTTGTCGTCATCGGCAAGGGAGGATAACCTTAGGAGGCATCTCCGACAGCGACGCCAGCTCCAGAAGTCATCAGCCCTCCAGATTGAGGAGGTCAGGAATGGGCAGTATCTGGACCCCGGGGATGTTCACTGGTCGATTTTCTCCGGTTTCCCCATGTTGTCCACGATTATTGCTAAAACCACGCTTTGTTAGAACAAGGTGTAAACATGCGATTAGATATTACGAAATTACGCTTCGAATAGGCCCGGTCTCGTTTAATTTGAACAAAAATTAAAGTTCTTACAGTCGTTTGAAAATTTGAGTTGTGTCAGTTTGTGACGTCATTTATCACGTGGTATGACCACCTTGTAACTATTTTCACGATGACCAGAACGGCCAAAAACGGGAAAAGAAACAAATGGACGTCGACACCTAGCCTTGGTTTCTCAAAAAACTTGAGTACATACTCATGAGTACATGCTCAACTTCAATGGAATACTCTCCAAAGTTGAAGGGTATTAGATTGAAGTTCACATGGATTTCATGTGATTTAAGTATGATGCTCAGATTTAAGTCTGAGAATAACAAAGACAGACCATTTTTAATTTTTAAGAAAAATGTACATTGTATCCCAGTGTACTTAGTTCCAACGCATCTAAGAAACAATCAATAATTAAGACATCAAGAACAAATGAAAAACATTTTTTACCCTTGCAAAATAGTTTATTTATTCATTCATCTTTCAGAAACTTTTTACAATGCATGACTGATCATGGGTAGACTGCTATATAAACAGCTGAACTACATAGATCCCCAGTTAGTATTGATGTTCTGATGTGTGATGACACTGAAGTGACCTGTTCGACAGGCGGTTGATGATAATGAATGCTGTGCTGCAACTGTGTCTGCCTCACCTAGGCTGTAGGTAAGTATGACCAATTGTACGCACACTTCGATTTCACAACAATTGGCGCTGCGAGCAGGGTTAGTATTGATGTGTTCTACCATGAGGTATTGAAGAAACCTGTCCAACAGGCGGTTGATGGAACTTGAATGCTGTGCTGCAACTGAGTCTGCCTCACCTAGGCTGTAGGTAAGTATGACCAATTGTACGCACACATCAATTTCACAACAATTGGCACCGCGAGCAAAACGAGAACCTGTGTATTGTGCTGTCATCCCGGGAATGAACCACATGGCATTTGTGTTCTGCTCCGGCTCCGGCACAGGTGATGCAAAATTTTGCCATTCTTGGTGGGTTTTGGGTTGCCTTGTGTGGCTGTCTCAAACGGAGATAGTTTTTTTAATTTCCGTGGCAGGCTGTGCAGATAGTGGGTATCCTTGTGGGGAATTAGTCTTAGTTTATTTAGTTTTGTTTTTTTTTTTTCTCTCAATATTCTTGTCTCTACAATGTTATACATTTTGACTGGTATTTTGTATGTTTATGCAGAATGGAGTTAAGTGTAGAATATTTGACTCAGGTTTATAAGGGTAAAAAATGCATGCTTTGCTTTAACTAACTTCCCGCCAAAAGGTGCTCATTTTAGTCGCGGCATGGTAGAAGGGGATTTCTGTCCAGGGTGCATGTGCATTTGCCCGAAAATCACCGCGGATGATGTAAATGGGTGTCCGTTTTGCGTCCTTCCCCTTCAAATTTTTATTGGGTTTAAATCCCAGTGGTTGGTGTTGTAGATAGATAGAATTACCTTATGGTCTTGTTTGACCTTCATCTTACAACACGGAATGGGTTTTAGAATGTGGATTCTTGGAATTAGGTGTTGCTTGTGCATAGGAATTGAAAGTGAATTTAAAGTGAATTGGGCTTCTTTGCTGTCAGAAACGGGGTTAACAGGACAAAATTATTAGTTCTGGGCCCTTGGACAGTGTGATTAAAGTAGTCTCAACACTTTATTAAATTAACTCGAAGTAGGAGTAGGCTTAGACATTTTTCTTTTTAATCCCTTGTTTTTTTGGGTTTTTTTAAAGAAAAGGCGGAGGGGAAATAGAGATAGAAAGGAAATGTGTGCAGTCCGAAGTTTGTGGGTCCTATCTATAGCAAATATTGTGGAAAGAGCATCCTTTTCACATGCTATATATATAGGGTTCATGAGTGCATACATGGACTGAGTATTATTAGGACAAAAGAAGCACGTTAAACAGCACCTTACTAGCAGACTGGATACGCATGTAAAAATGAAACAGACTGATTAATAGCTTGAATTATAATCAAGCTGGAGACTGCTTTGCCTCCTTCCCAAATGAATTCGATAATTCTTGGAATGGCTTGGCTTTCTAAAGCTTTGGTTGAAAAGGAAGAAAATGTTTATCTTTAACAGTGGGGCTTTGGTACTTGTAATATGTTGTCAACAGTTGCATTTGTCATTTATCTTATTGTAAGAGGCCTTACTTGGGAAAGATGAACATGTATCCAGCTTTGTTAGATCTAAGTTTCCAGTAAAGTCATTTTCTATGCCCAAAGTTTATCATGGCAAATAGCTGGGCATAGTGTAACTCTGAAATACTGGTCCATGCAAATGTTAAATTTGTTTGCTATCCGTAAAAGTAAAGGGTAAATTTCAAATTTGTTAAACACATTACATATACATGCATACATATTTGAGTCTTGTAAAAACACTCACTGTATCCATGGTCAAAATTTAGTTCAATTATGCCTACCTGGTGATTGCTTTGTTAGCACAGTCACTGATTGGCCTGCATGATTTATCATGAATAAATTGCGTTCAATCAACTCCCAATTTATTTGTCCTTTTCCAGATTATGTGAAATTGATGTGAAGTAATTTAAAGGGCCAATTCCTTTTGGACCCTTACATTTGGCATTTTAAGGGTGAGATATGTGGCTGTTAGGAGGCATCTGTGAATGTGGCTGGGTGTTTGGGTAGGAATTACTCATATTAGAGCGTAATGGTCGGTTAGCTTATATGGAGGATGTGCAGACAGATAAGCAAAAGATTTTTGAATGATTGTGTGTTGGTGCAATCAGTGCGGACGGACTTTGATTCTTCAATCTGTCCATGTCCGCAGTCTGTCACCAACGCAAGGCATGAACTGCAACGAAATTATCCATGTCCCCCAAGACCGACTGTTTTGTTTTCTATTCAACTCCGGACAGCAAATCAGATGGTCACATTAAAGTATCTTGTCCTTTTACTTCAAAAGATTCTACTTCAATCAATTTCACCATTATAACTGGTTGAGATGGAGGATTAGTATTTCAGATCTTAAGTTTTTTTTGCCATTAGACCCTTTACCATGTATTTTTGTTGCAAGTTTTTATTTAGAGAAGGCAAAAGTTACTGTGCAGAAATACTATTCTGAATGTTTCATAGCTAATTTATATAATTCTGATCTTTTGATCATTCAATCAAGTTTTAATATCATGATTCTTTAAACTTGCGGCAAGGGTCGTCCACAATGATAATTATAGAGTTGTTGATGTTGTTTTATATTGTTAAAGTGGACTTTCCATTGGCTTCCAGATTTTTAAGATATTGTAAGCTTGCAAAATAGTGTTAATATTTAGTATCAAGTACATTTCACACCGCATGCATTAAAATTTTTGGGAAGGGAATGAGAAGTCGGTAAACCAGTCTTTGCCGTTGAGTCATCTTGTACTTGTATCTGGATTGTAGTTGTTAGTTTGACTTTTCTAATGCATGTTCCTCCTGTGTAATGTTGGCACGTAGATCTACCAGCTTTTGTTGGTGAAGTGGCAATGAAAAGGAGGGCAGTGTTTCTTCCTGTGCAGGATTTGCACGTAAATATGCCATCCTTCATTGGTGATCTGGTAATTAATAGGAGGGTCAAATGTTAATGGATGTAACTATTTTGCAAGCCGGTATTAATTAGGACTAGTAAAGAAATGAGTTCCTTGATTTATTATCTACTGAGGGGTTCATGAAGCAATGGATTGACATTTCTGTGATAATAGTTGAATATCTGTGATATCTTGTTATTTCTGTGATAGCAATTAATTAATGCTCTTGTTATTTCTGTGATAGCAATTAATTAATGTTCTGTGATATTTATTCATCATCTGTGATATTTGTTTTAATTGTTAGGCTTTTTACTAAATGAAAATGTTAGATATTGTCATTTGTCATGTATTATTCTGAGTTGAAGACTTAAAGCTCTATAACATCGATAAATTTCAATGTACATGTCTTTGTTATATCTATATTTATGAAGAACTTGCTGATGTACAAAATCTATTGATTTGTTTTATTTTGAATTGTTGGCTGAAACTTATAAGAATATGATGTTACTATTTAACTATTTAACACAGTAATTTTAGCTGCTCAAACATTGTTTTGTTAATGCATGTTTACTTCATGTTTTTAAGTATCAGTATCTCAAAAATTCCATTATTCTGTGGCTACTGATTTAAGCAGTTTACATCAATTCTTATTATTTGTCTGAATTTTGAGCAGAAATGATTTATGTGATTTCAATGGTCACTTTTGGATTAATGTTTTTCTAGTGTTTATTGATTGGGTTAACTTTTCTTTGTTAGAGCTGATCTTTGTAAATGTTAAGTCCCTTCACTGACCAGTGTTTTTTCTTGTGGTTATGGGAACGGGTCCGAAACCAGCCAGCCAGTTTGGTATTGGAAACGGGTCCGTATTATACACCCGCATAAAGGAGAAAACATACTGCTCACATAGTGGTTTTCGGATCTTATACTCCATGCTTTAATAAGCTACCCCTTTTACCAATTGTGGTACTTTAAAGCTACTATTTCCCAGATTTGGACCCAAAAATTGTCAAATACAAACGAAATGTACACTTTTTAAGCTTTATATGACCTGATTAAATGATTACGACAAACTATTGAAGCTACGACTCATTTTTTCGCAATTTGATACCAAATTCATGAAGCGATGTCGAAAGTAGGTCAAAACAGTAGGACATGCGACTTTCTTAAATGACGTCACAACATACATGATGACGTCATATTGAAATTCAAGTATGAATCTCGTTTGAATCATGGTCCGCGCTGTATGCGCATGTGCAACCATTTAAAAATAATTCTAACCCCATCTGAGACGGGGTTGAATTTAGGTTTGGATTCTCCCTAAATTCAGCTATCTGTCTTGTAATTTCGGCTCATTCTCTGTCTGAATCGCATATTATTAACCATCCCGAGGTGGTCAACACAAACGTTTTGCATATTTTTTCAAAAAATTTCATTTTTTGCAATTAGACCATCTGTTACCGTCGCCCTTTAACTGAAAAAATATAAAAAGGGGGAGTGATATAGTGAGGATAAGAAATGATGAAGGAATAAGGGATTTGGCATCATTTTAGTATTTTAAGCTTTGTTAAAGTATTTTAGATATTATTTCTCTGTGATAATTGTTTATTGTAGTTTGTGTACTGGTTGCACACTTCTGTGATAATTGTTGTACATTGTGTACTGGTTGCACATTCTGTTTATGAATGTTTTAGATTGTAGATACAGGTTTACACAACTGGGTGCGAACTTCACAAAACAGGGAGGAATGTTGTGGAGTTAGGTTAGTCTACCTGTGAAGTCCTGCCTATAGTTTTATCAGTACTGGACTATAGCATAGTAACTCAGTTCATGCATGACTGATCATGGGTAGACTGCTATAAAAACAGCTGAGCTACATAGATCCCCAGTTAGTATTGATGTTCTGATGTGTGATGACACTGAAGTAACCTGTTCGACAGGCGGTTGATGATAATGAATGCTGTGCTGCAACTGTGTCTGCCTCACCTAGGCTGTAGGTAAGTATGACCAATTGTACGCACACTTCGATTTCACAACAGACCGCTGTGGTTTCCAAGGATGCGCTCTGACTAACCCATATTAACTTTTCTTTTGCAAGTAAAATGCCTTCAGGCAGTGGAGCAATTCTGAACCTTCCTAGATTACACTAACTGGCGGTACGCGATGCAACACGTCCGTTATGGGGGGGGGGGGGGGGGGGGGGGGCAGTACTGCAAGCGTTGTACTTGGAATTAAATATTCATAAGTAGGTCACCGGAAGCGTGTTTAGTTATCGCACAACAGTCACTTGGAACCACAACACTCGTTTTAAACTGTAAAGCCAGAAGGTTTAACTATTCAGGATTTGTCCAGCTTCCCTTTAATTCTTCTATACAACCAAATCGAATTCTATTAGAAGAAATGTTTGAAGGCTTGCCCGTTTGAACGGCTGTTCGCTTGGAAATAGTTAATTATGATGACCTATATATCAGCGCTAGCAATACATTCTATTCTATTTAGGTCAATTATATTGATGTTAACGAAATGGGTGAAATAGTTACACTGTGATGTAAATGGCATAAATCTCCACTAAATTAACCAGTTTTGTCCAGCCGGAACATCTGCATATGTCATGTCCCCACTTCGGCAATGTTTTGCTCGCTCAACTAACGGACTCAGCGCATGAAAATTAAGTTGGAAACTGCGTATCAGCTCTAACAAAGAAAAGTTAACCCAATCAATAAACACTAGAAAAACATTAATCCAAAAGTGATTACTACATTTCCTTATAAAGTAAGTCTTATAATTAGTCTTCTACATTTCCTTATAAAGTATTCAATACGGAACCTCACCAGAGAAAGCGACATTAAATGACAACAACAATATTTTAACGGTAACGCACTATACAAGCAAACTCAAGTGAGGCACCGAATACACTCTGCGAATCAGCATTTGCAAAGTATACTGACTAACACAAGTCAAAGTAGATTAAATAAATATATTTTGGTTTCTCATCGGTTGTCTCAAAGGTTATAATAAATAAATCAATTTTATCTATTAACAAAACAATATGCAGATATTTATAACTTAACATTAAGACTCAAAATACAATAGAAAATAATCATCAAACAAATGTTTGATATTCCTAACATCCGCCAACCCACCGGCCAAAAATAATCAAACAAAACAAACATACAAACAAATTCAGCCAGCGAGAAACATAAAGCAAAATAAAAAGCAAAGTAAAAGCAAGATTTATCAAGCAAGAAAGAATTTAGCTCATTCTACATGCAGCCATGCAAAATATGATCTATGAAATCTTACCTCTAATCGGCAATCTCTATGAATTAAAAAAGAACAATTTACGTTTCAGCTTTTATAAGAGTAATATAATATCAAACTCTAATGCCAGCTCATTAAATTATGACCATATTAAAGTGCTGATGTGTAATAAATAAAATTTTCACTCACAATTAATTTACTTTAAATCACAAGCAATCAGCCAATTCATACCCTCATAAATGAGTAATCACATTAATGAAGAAATGTGTTAACCGATTGCTACCCTCAACATTCAAATGTAGACCCCCATCCTTTTTTGCATACAGTTCACGCTTTACCAAGCCATTTCGTGTAAATGGTTTATACGAACAAATGAAAAGAAAATTTAAATCTATGCTCATTCGCTTTTCCAAATAGGAATTCACTTCCCTAATCAGTGGATCCGTGATCTCATGGTCCACCGGTCGTGGAAGAATCGCTGAAATAACAATATTGATATTTGGACGTACAGATCGACAAATTGCCACCAGATTTGCATAATCCGAGAACATTTCATGTGGTTTTGCTCCCTGTGCAATATCATTGGTGCCGACATGAATGATAACAACTAAACAATCCTTTAGCGAAGCATATCTCATTCTTATTCTGTTGGCAAGTTTGGCGATAGTGTCACCCGGGAAAGCCTGAACTGTACACCCATCGATTCCGGACACATATTTCGCAATTGAATCACTAATGATGGTGACTTTACGCTGTTCTGGAATTATAATAAACGAAAATCAATCATTCAAACTAACACACAATACAAAATATCTGAAAAACAACTGTATCAAGCTAACCCATTAAATCAAACATATTAATGAAAGCTAGTGAATACTCCACTAACAGTGACAACTCTGGGCTTGTAACAACATTATGTACACAAGAATGTATTCAATTTAAGCTTATTTAAATAAACTAAACTATCCATCTTGAACTGCAAACCGCAAACCACACAAAATAGACATTCATTCAATGTCTAAACAAACGTGCCCATCCAGTGATCAGCAGAATGCAATACAAGAAAGGTAACTCCGACAAGTCTAATAATTTGATTAATCAAATTTACCTCCCTTGTTGACATTTATCATAAATATACAAAAAATTAGAATACAAGCATACTTCACCCTAATACTAACAAGCATGCTCACTTGAACCGCTAACCCCTTAGTTCTGCACAAGATTAAGCCACGTCCAACAGGTCAACCACCATGTTGAAAACGTATCTAGCACAGAAACCAGTGGAACACCATTCAAGAGAGATAACTCCAATTTAATAGATAACTGTTGACTTGAATTATTTCCCCTAAATCATAAATTTTTAACCATACTTTGTACCACAAAAACTTTATCTTGTAAAGAGAATGACAAATATTTTTATATGCATCTGATTTCCAATGCCCATGTAATTGTATCAATTCAGATGGAACCCCTGATTCGAAAGCAAAAGTAGCTCCTCCCCTTCTAAAACTATGAGAAGAATACAATTTTGCGTCCAAACCAAGCTTTTCCAATTTAAACCTTAAAAAATTCTGAAATTTAGAATATGTTATGCATTTACCTTTTCCTAAACTAAATAAAGGCTCATTTGCCTGAACATTAACAACCTTACACATTCTCAAATAAGCTTTAACTGGACAAAGAATACTATCCTTAATAGGCAGCAATGGCATAACCAATTTCCTTTCCCCAAACTGTATGGTTTTGGTCCAATCAAAGGTAACTAATAGCATGTCATCCTTCAAGATAACATGTTTATGCAATAAACACTTTCCCTTCTTAATATCTGACTTACTGCTAGGAACTAAATTAGACTTTCTAGCAAAAAGAAAGAATGCAAAAAGAAATAAACACCAAAATACAATGTGCTCTTTCACCTCCAAACTCAAAGCACCAAATATCCTAACCAATAAACTTGGTGTAATGGGTAATGCCTGTTTCACTTGATGAGGATTATTCCTTGCAATACCAGTTAAGCTCAAATTAATCAAATAATCATTAATACCTTCAACAGGAATATTTAACAAAAGATGCATAGTCTTGACTGCACTGATATAATTCTTAATAGATTGTACAGATCTAAAACTCCTACTCAAAAATTGCGCGTAAAGACTTAAAGTCTCTGAACTAGAAGGCAAACTTTTCAACTTAAAATGGACACAAAATAATAAATAGGCCTCCCACTGTATTCTTAAGTTCTTTACTGTACCGTCTGCATAAGCGGATCTTCTTGACTTGTGCAGGTCTTGTCTTAAAGATTGTAACTGCTGTCCTGGAAAATACAGATTAAAAACCTAACAATTGCCAATCATGTGAAAACATAAAATCATTGCCTATTACCTCAAATTGTTTAGTCTGGAAACCTGCAGTCAAGTCAAACAACCTATCCCTATGAACTTGCTGCTCATTCCAACGAGACAGATGATCAGCAATCCGATTACTCTTTCCCATCAAATGCACAGCTCTGATTTGAAATTCGTACCTAGCGGCAAGGAATGCACTTTCGCGCAAGCAAGACTGTAACAATTCATTCTGTGTTCTACCCGAGTTCAAAACATGACACACTGCCTCATTGTCACAAAAAATCTGTATTCTTTTACCTCTAAATTTTTCTCCCCCACAGCTTCAAACATATCAACACTGCAAACATTTATTTAACATTAATACTCTGGTCAGACAACCAATCTGGAAATGTACAATGAAAGAAATTGCCTTCCCAAAAACCACCACAAGCCTTGAAACAAGCATCCGAACTAAATACCTCATCTGGCCTAGACCATTCCTCATACAACATCATAGAAATTCCGTTGTAAAGAGGTAGAAAAGAATGCCACCACAAAATGTCCTTTTTAACATACTCAGGGATGGCATATTCCTTTAACTCTGACTTATACAAAACCTTCATCCATTTCAGCAATCTAGAAACGAAAATTCTACCTGGTCGCACACAAGAAGCTATAAAATTTAACTTCCCAACCAATGACTGCACTTGTTTCAAAGTAGCATTTTCTTTTGACAACCACATGCCCAGAATCTTTCTAATCTCTTCTAACCTCTCCGGGGTGACCTCCACTGTCATTGCCAAGGTATTAAATAACACTCCTAAGAACGACATAATAGGAGCTGGGGGACTAGCCTTATTTACTGCCTCTTCTACACCACACTTTTCAAGTATTTTCTGCAACAAAAGAAAAGCAAATTGTGCATTATTTTCTCTTTCTGCTGATGCTAAATCATCCAGATAGTTTAAGACAGAAATCCCAAATTTGAACATGATAAATGCCAACGCGTTAGTAAACCTTTGACAACATAGAGCTGAAGATCTGCTTCCCATACTCAAAACCGTATCACAAAATATATGCTTTTTCCACTTAAAAGCTACCAAGTTATAAGACGAAGGACAAATATGTAGCTGCCTATAAGCCCTACGTAAATCAGTCTTAAAAAGCAAACAACCTTGTCCTTTCTGCTTTATGATTTGTATAAAATCATCTACCCTAGGATAAACAAGCTCAACATTTTCACCTAAATAGACATCTTTAGAAATAAAATCATTTACTGAATTACCTTTCGGATAACTCAAATCTAGAATGACCCTTCTTTCGACTGTGTCTTTCTTTTGCAAAGAATTCAACGGAGAAATTTTAATACCCGAATTGAATGGATTACTTGAAAATGGTCCCATTATCGCCCTATTACTACTCTCTTTTTCCAAATAAGGCAACATACTTGCTGCATACTCGGTAGCACCTTTATGATTTCTTACTTCCCTAAGCTCATTTTCTTTATCCAATTGCAAGTTTCCTTTAAATTCAATGGGAAAACCAAATTCTAATAAATCGCAAATTATTCTGTCCTTATAATCTGACAGCAATTCTCTCAGGTAACCCATATTCAATCTGGTATTAATTGGAATTTTGCACCCTTCAAAATTAAATTTATTGGAAGCTTTTACTGTATGATGAGTATCTATTAAAAACTGAATATCCCTAACTGTCAAATTCCCTTTCGTAACCCGACAAACCTCACATTTACTCGAGTGTCTGCAAATATGCTTATCATACTTTTCTAGTAATCCTTCTTTTTTGGTTATATCTAGATTTTCATTATCAAATTTAAATTTATGTTGTACCGCTTTTGTTTTATTTATATCCAAATTTCCTTTTCCAACTTTAAATTCATGTTTCAAATATTCGGGTAAAAATATGTCTTCCACTGCATTATTGCTTATGCTTGTTTGTACATAAAACCCTGATTTGAGTCATACATTTGCATGAGGACAACAGGAAGAACTTTCAGGATGATCTAATTTTTTCTTATCTTTCATCCAACAAGAGGCGCATATGTGTGAAGCCAACCTCTGTCTGCCCTTAATAACCATCAAATGATTAGACTTGTGTGCACATTTATTGCGTTGATAATCAGAGCACCACCACACTCTATCTTCCCCACTGCTCTTACCTTGTCCTGATTTTGCATAACTGAAATTTTTATTTTTAATTAGATATTTAGACAAAATAACAGACTCGATATGCTGAGAATCATCAAGCCAGTTCTTTCGACCAAGCTCGATCTCTCTTAACCAAGCTGCATAAAATGCCTTCAATCCAGCAAATTCATAGGTGTTACTGTAATATACCAACTTTTTTAACAATTCAAGTCTGCCTAACCTCTCAGATTCTGACAGACTTTCTAATGAAATAATTTCCAGCTCACATGCAATCAGCATTTTAAAATCTAAATCATCATATTGAAGTTGTTTATTGACATACTCAAATTGTAAGTGAGCATGAGGCCAGTATTGTGGGAATCTAACCTTATCAGATGCTTTTGCGTTAATACCTGACCTTAATCTCGGTTTAGTCGCTTGCCGTTTTTTCTTGCCTACTCTGCCTTTCTCGGAATCAGGAGATGAAGCTTCATCATCATCTCCAGACTCGTCAGAAGAAGAGTATGACCTGTCATCCTCCTCACAATACTGCCTCAATCCTAACTTCTTAATTTCTTTCTTTACAGCTTTCTTAAGCACATCATCCTTTCTTAACTCATCTAAAGTTATTCTCGAATGTCTCGACGTAACGTCCTCTAATTTCAACGAACGATTATTGTCCAAAAAGTCTTTACCTCTCAACGCCTTAACCCGCTCTCTTTGTAGTTTTAGCTCGTTCCTCAACCTATCCGCCTCTAACTGTCTAGCCAGTCTACTCTCCTCATCCTTCAACGCCTGTATTTCCTGCCTCATCGATTCTATTTCTCGTTCTCCTTCCATTTCACTCGTACCTTCGTTTTTCACTCTGTCCGGAAGTTGATAGTTTCCACGTTGCTGGTTCCCTGCCTCGTACAGACAACCCGACTCCGCCGGGTTCAAACCGGATATTACTTTCGGTCTCGCCCCTATCTCTCCTATAGCCGTATTCGTTGGCGATGCCGCACTCGATTTACCATAGTTCGTAGCCGAAACCTTTCCCAAACGTGGAGACTGTCCCAACTGTCCTTCCAACAATAACGACTCGAATGACTCGGCACTCAACCCTTCTGCCATCTTTTTGTAGTCCTTACGTGCAACTCCCCGTAAGCGCCTCGGTGAACCGTCCATAACCCTTAGCATCGAACGAACATTCTATCCTTAGTATACGACGTCGAAATAAGTCCAAACAATTTACTCTGGCCACAGTATAGACCAGTATAGGACTACTAATCAATGTCCTTATAATACTACAAACGCAAATTTTTTGAAAATTATTTCAAAGACAACCGTATGCGTCGACAACTTTTCAAACTGTGCCGCATACAACAAGAGCAGAGAAAAGCGGGCTGATCGATATCCAATCAAATTGCAATATATAATTTGTATATCACAAGTTGCTAAGAGATCAAACACCAATGAGAATCAAGCAAAGGCATTGCACTGTGGGACAATATAAAATGTGCGTCATCTAAGAATGTGCCGAAGTACTAATTAAACATTTTTAATGAATAAAAATCTTCCCACTAGAAAAACATTAATCCAAAAGTGACCATTGAAATCACATAAATCATTTCTGCTCAAAATTCAGACAAATAATAAGAATTGATGTAAACTGCTTAAATCAGTAGCCACAGAATAATGGAATTTTTGAGATACTGATACTTAAAAACATGATTGATAGGATTTTTGTATAATATAGCACAGAAATCATTGAGGCAAAAGGAGAAAATACTTTGTAACAGGGATGTCAAAGCAGGTCATGTTTGGGAAAGGGTTAAAATGTTACAATTACCTGTGCTTGCTCATATATTTTTCTGGTGTTTTCTTCAGATTCATGACTTATTCTCAGCTTTTCTTGCAACTCCTGGCTCGGACACGGGTGGTGTTTCTTCAGATTCATGACTTATTCTCAGCTTTTCTTGCAACTCCTGGCTCAGACACGGGAGCCTGCCCTTTTTGTTCCAACAATTGTGCCACAGCATCAAATGAGTCAACCATTTTTTTAAACCTATCCCAACCCATAGTTATTGGGCGATAGGCCTTACCATCCCAAATGTATGAGTGTTTGTCGGCACTAGCAGATTCCTTTTCTTCATAGTACTCCTTGACCGGAGTGTGATCCATATTATCTGGTCTACCTTTTGGTAAATTTAGAGTAGACGTTTGTAAGTGAGTACTATGAAAAGTTTGCTCCTGGTTTGATATAGGATGAGGCTTCCTGAGTCCAAGATCCCGAGGTTCAGGATCTCGAGGCCCGGATGCTCCATCCCTGGATGCACTTAAGAATCCCTGACCCTGAGTGTTATCTTCAGGGTCTCTCGGATCATCTGCAACCTGAATGGGTTCAACGACTTCCCCCATCCATCTCCTTTCTGCAACTCCTGGCTCGGACACGGGTGGTGTTTCTTCAGATTCATGACTTATTCTCAGCTTTTCTTGCAACTCCTGGCTCAGACACGGGAGCCTGCCCTTTTTGTTCCAACAATTCAGGGTCTCTCGGATCATCTGCAACCTGAATGGGTTCAACGACTTCCCCCATCCATCTCCTTTCTGCAACTCCTGGCTCGGACACGGGTGGTGTTTCTTCAGATTCATGACTTATTCTCAGCTTTTCTTGCAACTCCTGGCTCAGACACGGGAGCCTGCCCTTTTTGTTCCAACAATTGTGCCAATTGTGTCGGATCATCTGCAACCTGAATGGGTTCAACGACTTCCCCCATCCATCTCCTTTCTGCAACTCCTGGCTCGGACACGGGTGGTGTTTCTTCAGATTCATGACTTATTCTCAGCTTTTCTTGCAACTCCTGGCTCAGACACGGGAGCCTGCCCTTTTTGTTCCAACAATTCAGGGTCTCTCGGATCATCTGCAACCTGAATGGGTTCAACGACTTCCCCCATCCATCTCCTTTCTGCAACTCCTGGCTCGGACACGGGTGGTGTTTCTTCAGATTCATGACTTATTCTCAGCTTTTCTTGCAACTCCTGGCTCAGACACGGGAGCCTGCCCTTTTTGTTCCAACAATTCAGGGTCTCTCGGATCATCTGCAACCTGAATGGGTTCAACGACTTCCCCCATCCATCTCCTTTCTGCAACTCCTGGCTCGGACACGGGTGGTGTTTCTTCAGATTCATGACTTATTCTCAGCTTTTCTTGCAACTCCTGGCTCAGACACGGGAGCCTGCCCTTTTTGTTCCAACAATTGTGCCAATTGTGTCGGATCATCTGCAACCTGAATGGGTTCAACGACTTCCCCCATCCATCTCCTTTCTGCAACTCCTGGCTCGGACACGGGTGGTGTTTCTTCAGATTCATGACTTATTCTCAGCTTTTCTTGCAACTCCTGGCTCAGACACGGGAGCCTGCCCTTTTTGTTCCAACAATTGTGCCACAACATCAAATGAGTCAACCATTTTTTTAAACCTATCCCAACCCATAGTTATTGGGCGATAGGCCTTACCATCCCAAATGTATGAGTGTTTGTCGGCACTAGCAGATTCCTTTTCTTCATAGTACTCCTTGACCAGAGTGTGATCCATATTATCTGGTCTACCTTTTGGTAAATTTAGAGTAGACGTTTGTAAGTGAGTACTATGAAAAGTTTGCTCCTGGTTTGATATAGGATGAGGCTTCCTGAGTCCAAGATCCCGAGGTTCAGGATCTCGAGGCCCGGATGCTCCATCCCTGGATGCACTTAAGAATCCCTGACCCTGAGTGTTATCTTCAGGGTCTCTCGGATCATCTGCAACCTGAATGGGTTCAACGACTTCCCCCATCCATCTCCTTTCTGCAACTCCTGGCTCGGACACGGGTGGTGTTTCTTCAGATTCATGACTTATTCTCAGCTTTTCTTGCAACTCCTGGCTCAGACACGGGAGCCTGCCCTTTTTGTTCCAACAATTCAGGGTCTCTCGGATCATCTGCAACCTGAATGGGTTCAACGACTTCCCCCATCCATCTCCTTTCTGCAACTCCTGGCTCGGACACGGGTGGTGTTTCTTCAGATTCATGACTTATTCTCAGCTTTTCTTGCAACTCCTGGCTCAGACACGGGAGCCTGCCCTTTTTGTTCCAACAATTGTGCCAATTGTGTCGGATCATCTGCAACCTGAATGGGTTCAACGACTTCCCCCATCCATCTCCTTTCTGCAACTCCTGGCTCGGACACGGGTGGTGTTTCTTCAGATTCATGACTTATTCTCAGCTTTTCTTGCAACTCCTGGCTCAGACACGGGAGCCTGCCCTTTTTGTTCCAACAATTCAGGGTCTCTCGGATCATCTGCAACCTGAATGGGTTCAACGACTTCCCCCATCCATCTCCTTTCTGCAACTCCTGGCTCGGACACGGGTGGTGTTTCTTCAGATTCATGACTTATTCTCAGCTTTTCTTGCAACTCCTGGCTCAGACACGGGAGCCTGCCCTTTTTGTTCCAACAATTGTGCCACAGCATCAAATGAGTCAACCATTTTTTTTAAACCTATCCCAACCCATAGTTATTGGGCGATAGGCCTTACCATCCCAAATGTATGAGTGTTTGTCGGCACTAGCAGATTCCTTTTCTTCATAGTACTCCTTGACCGGAGTGTGATCCATATTATCTGGTCTACCTTTTGGTAAATTTAGAGTAGACGTTTGTAAGTGAGTACTATGAAAAGTTTGCTCCTGGTTTGATATAGGATGAGGCTTCCTGAGTCCAAGATCCCGAGGTTCAGGATCTCGAGGCCCGGATGCTCCATCCCTGGATGCACTTAAGAATCCCTGACCCTGAGTGTTATCTTCATTGTCTCTCGGATCATCTGCAACCTGAATGGGTTCAACGACTTCCCCCATCCATCTCCTTTCTGCAACTCCTGGCTCGGACACGGGTGGTGTTTCTTCAGATTCATGACTTATTCTCAGCTTTTCTTGCAACTCCTGGCTCAGACACGGGAGCCTGCCCTTTTTGTTCCAACAATTCAGGGTCTCTCGGATCATCTGCAACCTGAATGGGTTCAACGACTTCCCCCATCCATCTCCTTTCTGCAACTCCTGGCTCGGACACGGGTGGTGTTTCTTCAGATTCATGACTTATTCTCAGCTTTTCTTGCAACTCCTGGCTCAGACACGGGAGCCTGCCCTTTTTGTTCCAACAATTCAGGGTCTCTCGGATCATCTGCAACCTGAATGGGTTCAACGACTTCCCCCATCCATCTCCTTTCTGCAACTCCTGGCTCGGACACGGGTGGTGTTTCTTCAGATTCATGACTTATTCTCAGCTTTTCTTGCAACTCCTGGCTCAGACACGGGAGCCTGCCCTTTTTGTTCCAACAATTGTGCCAATTGTGTCGGATCATCTGCAACCTGAATGGGTTCAACGACTTCCCCCATCCATCTCCTTTCTGCAACTCCTGGCTCGGACACGGGTGGTGTTTCTTCAGATTCATGACTTATTCTCAGCTTTTCTTGCAACTCCTGGCTCAGACACGGGAGCCTGCCCTTTTTGTTCCAACAATTCAGGGTCTCTCGGATCATCTGCAACCTGAATGGGTTCAACGACTTCCCCCATCCATCTCCTTTCTGCAACTCCTGGCTCGGACACGGGTGGTGTTTCTTCAGATTCATGACTTATTCTCAGCTTTTCTTGCAACTCCTGGCTCAGACACGGGAGCCTGCCCTTTTTGTTCCAACAATTGTGCCACAGCATCAAATGAGTCAACCATTTTTTTTTAAACCTATCCCAACCCATAGTTATTGGGCGATAGGGACCCCCAGCTGTGGAGGGGGATTAGAAATATCCCGGCTGCCATGTCCTGTAGCAAATGGTAAGACCCCAAGCAAAGGACAGTGTGTCTGTAACGGACCCGCTTGTTGGCCGTGAGTGGATACTCGTAAGCCGGAAAAGGGGATCCTGGTCAGTTGAGGGAAGCCCAGGGCTCTCCAGCTTCCCAACACGCTGGCTTTGGCCTCGGCTTCGGTGTAAACGGGAGCTTAGATGGGCCCGGTCTAGGCAAACGGCTGGTCGCTTTAGACTGAGCATAGATCAATGTTATACATACCTCATCCATGTTTTGTTACAATGTTATTTGTGCATTCGTCGCTCTTTGCATTGTCATTTTAGTACCGTAATGTTGCTCAAGTCTATATAGGCTCATGGGCTAATTGGGTTGATTAAATGTCTAGTTCGGAATTGATTTTCATGATGCATTTCTGTTCGCAGAGCTATATCATGTGTCTCTGTGCCGAACTGGTTGGTTGGTCGGCTTGAGTATACCATCTGAGTACCCCTGGCATGGGGAGCTGGATATCCGCTCCATTTCCATGTCCCCTTGTTGGACTCCGTGGTGGGTTGGGGGACTCAGATGATGAAATTTTAATTTTTAAACATGGATTCTAAAACTTTTAAGAGAACGCGCACGGAATTAGATTCGGACACGGACACACGATCGAGTAACCAGCATTTTGCAAGATTTCTTCTCATTGAGTCTGCTGATGAACAAAGGCCTTTGACCAAACTATCACCTTTTGTGATCAATAAGTGTATTCTTGCGTATGCCGGCGAGCCGAAATCCATTAAGAAATTGCGATCTGGAGCACTTTTAGTTGAGGTTGAAAAGAAAACTCACTCAGAGAATCTGTTGAAAATTAAAAAGTTTTTCGATGTCCCAGCTAAATGCACTGAACATGGCACTCTTAACACATCAAAAGGACTCATTCGCTGCCCTGATCTTCAGGGAGTGTCTGAGGATGAGATTGTTAATGAACTTGGACCACAACATGTAACAGCAGCCAGAAGAATTAATATTTTCACAAATGGTATCAAAAAACCCACAAATACTATTGTTCTGACTTTTAACTCTTCGATCCTCCCCAAAACTTTAAAAGTAGGATACTTAAGAGTGACAGTTGATACATACATTCCTAATCCCTTACAATGTTATAGGTGTTTCAAATTTGGCCATCACGAGAAAAGATGCAGTGAAGATCAGCTTTGTCGTCAATGTGGCGACTCTGCTGGATCCCATGACATCGACGAATGCGAGAATTCTCTAAAGTGCGTTAACTGCGGAGGTTCTCATTCCTCGACTTCTCGTGTTTGTCCACATTGGAAGAAGGAAAAAGAAATTGTCACTGTCAAATGCAGAGAAGGACTTTCCTTCTTTGAAGCCAGAAAGATAGTGGAAACTCGAAATAATCTAAATTCATATGCTCAAACTGCTAAAGATACTAACAAAGCCGACAATGAGTGCTCAAACTGTAAAGATTTGTTTGGAAAGTTATGTGTTCTCTTTCCAGAAAAGAAAGAAGAGATCGCAAAACTATTTCCAACAACAAAACCACAATCTCCTTCCTCCTCGAATACAAATAAGCAACCTTCTAAACCTAGTGAAATGAAAACTCCAAAACCTAATGTACCAACATACTCTCCTCCTACAGCAACTAAAGACAAACAGTCATGTAATACAACCTCAACAGCTAAATGCAGTACTAGCAATGAAACTGATGATTCTATTAATCATAATCGAAGGTCTAAACCTTCAAAACCGGTGACCTCGGATCGCCAACCTAAAGGATCCGAGGATCCCATTAAACAGTTCAACCGCTACCATTGTCTTGATGAAGACATGGTGACGGATGATTTTACTTATGCAGATTCCAACAAGAATAAGCAAGGAAACACAATTATAAAATTGAACAACAGTAAAAAATGAATACTATCAGACTTCCATTTATATGTGGTTTATTAATATTTCTATTGTCTATCATGGCGAACACAATTATTCAATGGAATTGCCGCAGCATCAAATCTAATTTCGAAGAACTAAATTTATTAGTCTCGAAGGAAAAACCAGTAGCAGTCTGCTTACAAGAAACTTTTCTTAAAGACACCGACAAGTTTACTTTTAAATATCATTCTTGTTATTTCAAAAATTTTACGGGAAGTGAAAGAGCTTCAGGAGGTGTTGGTATTATTGTAAACAACAATGTTCCACATCGTCCTGTACAGCTTGACACTACTTTGCAGGCAGTAGCTGTTAGTATTTCACTCAACAAAACAGTAACCCTTTGTTCAATTTATCTTCCCCCTAGTTCTCCTGTTGACAGCAGGAAACTAGATCGTCTGATTGAACAGTTACCCAAGCCTTTTATTTTAATGGGAGATTTTAATTCCCACCATACGCTGTGGGGATGTTCAAACACAGACAACAAGGGCCATATTGTTGAAGACTTTATTTCAAGGCACGATCTTTCTCTTTTAAATGACAAGTCATCTACTTATCTACATCCTGCTACTGGTTCTTATTCATCATTAGACTTGACAGTTTGCAGTCCTCAAGTTTTTCCAGATTTTAACTGGAAAGTTGATGACGATTTGCATGGCAGTGACCATTTTCCGATTCTTATTTCGGAAATTGGGCCATCTGTACAGGAGCGACCACAAAGGTGGAAACTCCATAAAGCAAACTGGGGCTTGTTCAAAACTGTATGTGAACAGTCCATTACACCTCAAGCTTTTGAAGATTGTGAGAATCCTGCAGAATTATTTACCTCTCTGTTATATTCATCTGCAGAAAAAGCAATTCCAAGAACATCTAAAAACCCAAAGCATCCAAATAAGCCATGGTTTAATGATGATTGCAAGAAGGCTGTTGCAAAGCAAAAGTCGGTTCTTAGAGAGTTTGATCTAAGGCCGACTAAGGAAAATCTTATAAAGTTTAAAGTTGCACGTGCGAGAGCACGGCGCACTATTAAACGCTGTAAACGTACGTCTTGGAGGCAGTATGTATCTAGATTAAATTCTAGATCATCTGTCAAAAAGACTTGGGATATGGTGCGGAAAATAAGTGGCAAGAACTCCTCGCTCAGTGTTGGGCATTTGAATACTGATAATGGCGTTGTTTCATCTAAGCCTGACATAGCAAATGTTTTGGCAGATACTTTTGCCAAAAAATCCTCCTCGTCTAATTATTCACCTGAATTTCAGAAACATCAAGAACAAAAAGAAAAAGTTAATTTGAATTTTAAATCCAAAAATACAGAACATTATAATAAAGAATTTACTCTTAAGGAGCTAAAAACAGCCCTTAAGAAATGCCATGATACTGCAGTTGGATGCGATGATATCCACTACCAGTTCTTGAAGCATTTACCGCACCAATCCCTTCAATGTTTACTCGATATCTTTAACAGTGTTTGGAAAACGGGAATACTTCCAGCCTCGTGGCGGGAAGCTATTGTCATTCCAGTACCCAAACCTGGTAAAGATTCAGATAATCCTTCGAATTACCGGCCTATAGCCTTAACAAGCTGTGTTTGTAAGACCATGGAAAGAATGGTCAATGACCGTCTTGTATGGTTTCTTGAGAAAAACAAACTTATTACACCAGCCCAAAGTGGCTTTCGTAAGCAAAGAAGCACTCTCGACCATTTAGTTCGTTTCGAGACATTTATTCGAGAAGCTTTTATCAAAAAAGAACACGTTGTTTCAGTCTTTTTCGATTTGGAGAGTGCATATGATACCACATGGAAGTATGGAATCATGAATGACCTCCATGATTTCGGTATACGAGGTCGCCTTGCTTATTTCATTTCTGCATTTTTGGATGAACGGCAATTTAGAGTCAGGGTTGGAGATACGCTCTCTGATCCTCATGAACAGGAGATGGGTGTTCCCCAGGGCTCTATTCTTTCTGTTACACTCTTTAGTATTAAAATCAATAATATTATAAAGGCAACTTGCCCTGGTATTGAATATTTCCTTTACGTTGACGACTTCTGTATTTGCTACCGATCAAAACACATGCATACCATTGAAAGACAGTTGCAACAGGTTTTAAACAACCTGAGTAAATGGTCTAATGAAAATGGTTTTAAATTTTCTAAAACCAAGACAAAATGTATGCATTTCTGTAAATCCAGAAAACTCCATCCCGATCCAGAACTCACTTTGGACGGGATCCGAATCGAAGTTGTCCCAGAATTCAAGTTTCTGGGTCTTTTATTTGACTCTAAATTATCTTTCATTCCGCACATTGAATATTTGAGCAATAAATGCAAAAAAGCTCTAAATCTTTTACGTGTCGTCTCCAGTATGGACTGGGGAGCAGACAAAAAAGTTTTATTACGTCTTTATAGATCTCTTGTGAGATCAAAATTAGACTATGGTTGTGTTGTTTACGGATCCGCCCGTCAATCCTACTTGCGCAAGCTTGATTCGATTCATAATCAAGGTTTACGTATTGCGCTGGGCGCATTTAAAACATCGCCAATTAACAGTCTCTATGCGGAAGCAAATGAGCCATCTTTGAATTTACGAAGAAAGAAATTATCAATGGATTATTATCTAAAACTTAAATCTAATCCAGATAATCCTACACATGACGTTGTCTTTGAACCTCTTCATGAAGAGGATTTTAATAAAAAAGAATCAGTTATACCTCCTTTCAGTGTACGTTGTAAGGCAGATGTAAATTCTCTAGATTTTGATCTAGATGACGTGGCCGAACATAAAGTTCCAAATGTACCCTTGTGGACGTCCAAAAGTCCCACTTTTATTTATGATCTTGCTTCAACGAAAAAGTCGGAAACTGATCAAGTTGTGTTTAAAAATAAATTTCTTGAAGTACAAGAAAAGCACATGCTTCATTTACAAATTTACACCGATGGTTCTAAATGCGAAGAAAAAGTTGCTTCTGCTGCCATTTTAGATGGCTTCAAATATCAGTTTCGTTTACCTGATAACTCTTCCATTTTCTCTGCCGAGCTCAAGGCTATTGACCTTGCTCTCGAGCACATCATTGAAAATGGATATTGGCGCTACATTATTTTTACAGACTCTTTATCCTGTATGCAAGCGCTCGAGCACGAAAAAACAGACAATCCTGTTATTGTAAAACTTCTTGAGAAGCTTTCTCGTTTATATGCTTCTGACGAAGATACTGATATTGTCTTTTGCTGGCTTCCAAGCCATTGCGGTCTACGTGGCAACGAAGAGGCAGACAAAGCTGCCAAGGAGGCGTTGTCACTGGATATTTTACCTTTTAAAGTTCCTTTTACTGATTTTAAACCTCTCATTCATAATTTTATTCAAAATGTATGGCAGAACTGTTGGAGCGACGAGGCCAATCACCAAAATAAATTGTTTTCCATAAAACCTGCACTTGGTGAATGGCTGCCAGGTCTTCGATCTGACCGCCGCGAGGAGTTAGTTTTGGCCCGACTACGAATTGGTCACACACATTTGACCCATTCGTACTTATTAAAGAACGAGGAAAAACCTCAATGTATTCCTTGTAACGAGGCACTAACTGTTCAGCATCTACTCATTGATTGTGTAGATTTAGCCATAATAAGAAACAGGCACTTTAACGTCGACAGTTTGAAAACGTTGTTTGAAACTGTAAGGCCTGAATCAGTTTTCAACTTTCTGAAAGAGTGCAATCTCTTTAAAAAGATCTAGCTGTGATATTTATTCTGTGATATTTTATATGTTCTATGGATTTTCCGGTCGGGTGGACTCGGGCATGGGTGTTCTCTGATCTGGGAGGAGCCCATGTCTATTCGTGCTCACGTCGGATTATTCATGGTACATTGTTATACAATATTTCATATGATATTTTAATCCTTTATACTTCAGTTAATTTAAATAGGCTATATGCTCTATGAATTTTCCGGTCGGGTGGACTCGGGCATGGGTGACCTCTGATCTGGGAGGAGCCCATGTCCATTCGTGCTCACGTCGGATTATTCGGCGAAGTGCATTATATTTTTTAAATGATTTTCCGGTCGGGTGGACTCGGGCATGGGTGTTCTCTGATCTGGGAGAAGCCCATGTCCTTTCGTGCTCACGTCGGACTATTCATGATGTTTTGTTATTTTATCCTATTTCTGATATTTTTATCTGGTTTATTTCAGTTTGTTTAATTCATCTAGATGATCTGTGGATTTTCCGGTCGGGTGGGCTCGGACATGGGTATCCTCTGATCTGGGGGGAGCCCATGTCCTTTCGTGCTCACGTCGGATTATTCATGGTGTTTTGTTATTTTGCATAGAATTTTATCCGTTATATAATATCGTTTTTTATCATTTCTCCTCTGGATGTTTATGTAACTAATACATATTTATACATCTTGTAGTGAGGTATAATTACAGTGAGTGCGCCCAATATGACCTTAGTAGTCGACGGGCCTTAAAACTCCATTCATTCATTCATTGGGCGATAGGCCTTACCATCCCAAATGTATGAGTGTTTGTCGGCACTAGCAGATTCCTTTTCTTCATAGTACTCCTTGACCGGAGTGTGATCCATATTATCTGGTCTACCTTTTGGTAAATTTAGAGTAGACGTTTGTAAGTGAGTACTATGAAAAGTTTGCTCCTGGTTTGATATAGGATGAGGCTTCCTGAGTCCAAGATCCCGAGGTTCAGGATCTCGAGGCCCGGATGCTCCATCCTTGGATGCACTTAAGAATCCCTGACCCTGAGTGTTATCTTCAGGGTCTCTCGGATCATCTGCAACCTGAATGGGTTCAACGACTTCCCCCATCCATCTCCTTTCTGCACGCTGATTCCACCGATCAGTCACTGACTCCATTACCTCCTGTTCAGGTGATTTGGGAGTATCGAAAATGAAATGATTCAAATTGACTCTTCTATTTATTGCTGAGATCATGTCCCTAGTTAAGATAGATGTTCGGCGTATGTGGACAATTTTGTCTGCTGTTAAAGTGCCAAGATGTTTGATTTTTAATAAGTCCTAATAATCGCAAGTTTGGATGTGCAACTTGTCCTTTATTTCAGGTTGTTCACCATCAGACTCTGATGAGGAAGAACCTGATCCTTCAACCATATCAGTCACTGAGTTATTCGTACCTCAGTGTTCTCCCCAGCCCAATAAGCTGTATCGGCCCCACTACAGCTTCATGTAAATCTGTGAAATGCCACTACAGCTTAAAAACTACCCCACAGCTTAATTCCTTCAATAAGGTCACCAAATAGGTTAATTTCTAAGCATCTCATGTCAAAAAGTGATAATTAGTCAGTGTATTCTTATAATATGAAATGTAATAATTCTGTATAAAAACATAATGGGAAAAGAAGAAATTGCTCAAATTGAGCAATTTCTTCTTTTACCATTATGGTTTTATTCACAATTATTTGCATGATTGATGAACACAAAGTATTTAAAGGTTTACCAATACTTATAATTTGCCACTACAGCTTCAAATTATTATGGGGAGAAGCCTGGTACCTTGTGACAAAGCTGCGTCCTGTGGAGGCACTTCAGGCGCCGGATTTTCTCCAAGGGCAACATCCAAACCGTTGTTTTCAGACTTAACCGTATCCGGTTCCATTTTTTCTAACAATTAGCTGAACGCTGTCTAGGAGTCAGTTACTATTAATCCCAGTGAGAGAACTGGAATACAGTGCAATGGAGATTAAATAATAATCCCAGTGAGAAAACTGGAATAATTGACAATTTGATTTTCAAATAAGTATCCCAGTGAGAAAACTGGGATAATTGACAATTTGATTTTCAAATATGAATTCCAGTGAGACAACTGGAATAAATTGTTTACAAATATTAAATCAACTTACTATGACTGTATGTTTTTAATTAATGCGGAATAGTGATGTGATGAAAACTTTGATCTGGATGCTGATCAATATTCTTTATGGTGGGCGAGTGAACTTCCTGAAGTGAACTTCGTGAAGCGTTGATGTAGATGTAGGTTGATGTAGGTTTGTCAAAGACAAAAAATGAATTCTGCAAGAAAACAAAAGTAGATTAGAGATCATTTTAAACCATACATAGTAGTATCTTGTAGTTTTCACATCATTACCCAAAACTAAAACAGTAATTTTTGTCAATTATCCCTCCAACTGATCATTGACTAAATCCAAAATCCGCAAACAGAAAGGTACGACACCGGATTTACAAATACAATAACTGCATTAAACAGATGCCCTAGTGTACCCCGTCTGAAAGCGAAACCCATATTGATTCTGCCTAATCAAGTGTACAAACAGAAAGGCATGACACCGGATTTACAAATACAAAAAATGTATTTAACAGATGCCTTAATATGCCCCATCTGTCAGCAAACCTATTGATTCTGCCTAATCAAGTGTACAAACAGAAAGGCATGCCACCGGATTTACAAATACAAAAATTTTATCAAACAGATGCCTTACTATGCCCCGTCTGCGTGCAAACTCTAATTTATCCTGCCTAATCAAGTGTACAAACAGAAAGGCATGACACCAGATTTACAAATACAACAATTGTATCAAACAGATGCCTTAATATGCCCCGTCTGTCAGCAAACCTATTGATTCTGCCTAATCAAGTGTACAAACAGAAAGGCATGACACCGGATTTACAAATACAAAAAATGTATTTAACAGATGCCTTAATATGCCCCATCTGTCAGCAAACCTATTGATTCTGCCTAATCAAGTGTACAAACAGAAAGGCATGCCACCGGATTTACAAATACAAAAATTTTATCAAACAGATGCCTTAATATGCCCCGTCTGCGTGCAAACTCTAATTTATCCTGCCTAATCAAGTGTACAAACAGAAAGGCATGACACCAGATTTACAAATACAACAATTGTATCAAACAGATGCCTTAATATGCCCCGTCTGTCAGCAAACCTATTGATTCTGCCTAATCAAGTGTACAAACAGAAAGGCATGACACCGGATTTACAAATACAAAAATTGTATCAAACAGATGCCTTAATATGCCCCATCTGTCAGCAAACCTATTGATTCTGCCTAATCAAGTGTACAAACAGAAAGGCATGACACCGGATTTACAAATACAAAAATTGTATCAAACAGATGCCTTAATATGCCCCGTCTGTCAGCAAACCTATTGATTCTGCCTAATCAAGTGTACAAACAGAAAGGCATGACACCAGATTTACAAATACAACAAGAGGACCATGATGGTCCTATATCGCTCACCTGAACCAAGATGATATGAGCCACAGTTTGTAACTTGAGTGCGCCCAATATGACCTTAGTTGTCGACGGGCCTTAAAACTCCATTCATTCATTAATTCATTCAGTCCATGAGTCTAGATTTAAATTCAGCTGTTTGGAAAGTTGAATGGTATTTTTTGCTGCATGGGTCGATATTTATTTGGGACGAAAGTCAAATTCTACTTAATCCTTTTCTATGTTGTTGAAATAGTATTTAAAACATATTTAACTGCATAGGATAGCAAGTTCACTTACTCTGAGTGGCAATCAAGACTGGAAACAGTGGTCGCCGCTGCATTTTTTGAGTGCAGACGAAACAAGATGGCCGTCATAGGAAATCGTGTTACTATGTCAGTCAGTGCGCGTGACGTAGTTACTACTAGTTAGACTGGTTATCAAACCTCTGATTTCGGGACCGGTAAAAGGCAAACGGAAGTAGATAAAAGACCCTCACAGTCGACTGTCCGAGGCGTTCCGAATGCTCCATAAAAAAATAAACAAAGATGGCGTATTTTTCGTTGAACGGTATATTGATTTGATTGATTGAATCTGTGGATTTCAATGATTCTAGTTTTTTTTTAATTTTATGCGTAACATATAGTCGACCTTCGCCGGGGCCTTCGGCCCCGGACTTCGTCCGTATAAGAACAATACATGAATTTGGGATAAAAATCGTCGAATTGTCGATATTAAAATCGCAGTCAATTCGGCCGAGATTCACTTCATCACAAAAGAAATGACAGAAGAATGCACGGAAACCGAATATTCATTCTTTAAAACATTTGAAATTGATCGAAAACTTCACAAAGAAAGGAAACTTCATCGGGCCCCGAATGCACGAAAGAATTCGTGACCAGGCACCCTGATGAACAAGTCCCTTTTGCTCTGATTTCCCCCATTAACACCTTCGATAAACAGGAATACGGTAAACAATTGATAAAAAGGAAGCCTACCTCATATTTTTGTCCGTATCCACCCGTTTTTGAGTTCAAAGTTATGAAGATTTACAAAAAAAAATACACACAATGTGCGGACGACCTGTCAAAATGGAGGTTCAAAACGTCGTGCGGGTTCGCCCACTATGTGCCTTTGTGTCAGTGGATTCGTGCACAAACTCTCAATTTCAACGTTCTCGTGCACACACCATAGAAACGAAATGAAAACGATCCGAAACGATACGGCAAAAAGATGATACATCTCTGCCGTTTTCTATGCAGAAGAGATCTAGCAAAATTAATACTAGATAGCTAATTCTACATTGACAGAAATTCATATAAAAAAACCAAAACTTTACATAAATGTTGTAAACCGTTTGGCAATACTTACCATTTTAAAATGGGCATATCCCCATTTTAAAATTGTTAATCCGATCGCCCCATTTTAAAATGGGAAGGTCGGAAAGTACGACACTGAACTAGCTACATGTATACTTTGTTACTTAAACCCTTTAATTCTTTTACGAAGAATAAAAGAAGGTCAGAAAAGATTTTTATTCAATAAATACAATAGAAAAAACTAATATTAGAGCATAATTATCTCATTAAGCCTGTCGATCTATTGGGAAATTTCGACAGAACTCACTTGGTGTTTCAAGTTACCTAGCACAGCTACGAAAGGCATTTTATTTTATGAAAACTAACAAATTTCAATTAATGTATACATTTTATAGGCCTATGCACCTATCAATGTGTTCCCAGAATTTACTAATTGGTTTTATGCACCTTACAAACGAAAGCCTTTGATAAAAAAAGGACTCAGGAATTTTAAACTTAATTTTCCATGCTTGATAACAAGGAAACAAATAATTTAAGTTATAACTCGCTCTCAAACGGCAAAACTTTGTTCAATACGTAGGGTGCCTATTGAAGGAAGTTGCAGATGACAATTGCAATGAAATTTTGCACATTCTGCCCGCTTTCTAGTTAGAAAACATTATGGGGAATTAAGAATTTACTTGTAACAAGCATAAGGTGTGCATCACGCATAGCCTGTATAATTTAAGCTTGGGGTGGACAGTCAGTGCATCATGCACAAACAGTCTGTGCATCATTAAACAATATTTACAATCAAAATAATCTGGGACAGTCTTTACATCATATATAGCTGTAGACTATAGTGAAAAGTCTGCATCATGCACAACCTTATGCTTTCGTGTCACATAAACATATGGAATGTGAAACCAGCAATGGGGCACCAACAATTGTTTGTGGAATCGAAGATAACTTTGGGAGTTGGCAACATGCCATCAATTGATGGATGGCCCCAGCAAAGAAATATATTATATACAATAGGGCTTATATATATTTTCAGGATTGATGGTGCATCAGCATTTTTTTACTTCAAGTTTAAGACAAACCAACCAGTCAAAAAGTTTGCAAAGTCTTCTTGACCAGTTATGGGCTATCAAACCGTATACTCAGAAATTGTGGGTATATACACCGGCTTGGCCAGATTTTTGATATTTGATTTAAGTCATTTGTATCCCACCAATGGATGTGAATCATCTAAGTGAGAGAGCAGCTGGAGTCTTGAATTGGTTTTTGTGATACTATTGGTGAGAGAACATGTCAATCCAAACTGACGTGTCGACTTAAGATGAGCCAATATTCCTGAAAAAATTGAAGTGTTTGTGAAGTCCAAACTTTGTCCCTTCATATAAATTTTGATGTTTTAGTACACCCCTAATGAGATTCACATGGAAGATGCCAGAGGCTCAAAGGGATTTAGGAAGAGATTAGAAGAGGTTTAATCCCAACTATGTTGCCTCTTAAAATTAAGTCTTTATTCCAAGCAAACCTTTCAGATTGGCCTGATATTCACAGAAATGTCGGCCCAATGTCGTCTCTGTAACAGCAAATGCTATCCGTCCGATATCGGTTTTGATAATCGGTCTGATATCGGCTCCTATGATCTTCCCAATATCTACGCCTGTGATCAGTCCGATATCAGCCCTGTAACACCAACAGCTGCCTACCCAATATTGGCTTTCATGATCGGACCAATATTGTCTGTCAAAATTGTGCGTATATCGGCTCTGTAACACTAAACGATATCTGCCTGATATCGGCTTTCATGATCAGACCGATATTGGCTCCTTTGATCTTCCCAATATTGACTTCCATGATCAGTCCAATATTGGACCTGTACCACTAAAAGCTGGTTACTCGATATCCGCTTTCATGATTGGACCGATATTGTCTCCTATGATCGGCCTGATATCCTCTGTCAAAATCGGGGGTATATCGGCTCTGTAAGACCAAACGACATCTGCCGACATATGGTAGAATGATACATGTAGGCTTTGCCAACTTATCAAGAAATTGCTGATAATTGAATTAAGGTAGTCCAACCCTAATGAGATTCTTGCAACTTCAAAATTTTTCGAGCAACATTGTTAACATTTGTTATGTAATCAGAATTTATATGTGCAACGTTGTAAAACATTACTCGGCGAAAACTTCCTCAGCCACATGTTAACAACATTACCAAAAAAATTCCAACGTCCCGTGAATCTCATTTGAGATGGACTACCTTAGGAAGATATTGGTAATGTCCGCTTTAATTATCCAAATTGATATGTGCGACATTGATATTTTTCCGATGTGAAACGTTCCACAACTGCATGTTAACGATATTGCAGGAATAATTTCGATGTCACATGACTCTCATTTGGGATGGACTACCTTAGGAAGATGTTGGAAATGTCGGCTGACTACTTTGTCAGATGAATGGCTGCATTCTGGTATTCTTCTTTGATGGCTTATGGCTCTGCCGATGTACAGTAGAATGATATATGTCGGCTTTTACAACTGAACAATAGATTGCTGATGATTGAATTAAGGTACTCCACCCCTAAAGAGATTCATGCGACATTGTTAACATTGTAACCTGATCTTGAACCTCTTTATGAAGAGGAATTTAATAAGAAGGAATCAATTATACCTCCTTTCAGTTTACGTTGTAAGGCAGATGTAAATTCTTTAGATTTCGATCTAGATGATGTGGCGGAACATAAAGTTCCAAACGTACCTTTGTGGACGTGTAAAAGTCCCACCTTTATTTATGATCTTGCTTCAACGAAAAAGTCGGAAACTGATCAAGTTGTGTTTAAAAATAAATTCCTTGAAGTACAAGAAAAACACATGCTTCATTTACAAATTTATACCGATGGTTCTAAAAACGAAGAAAAAGTTGCTTCTGCTGCCATTTTAGATGGCTTCAAATATCAGTATCGTTTGCCCGATAACTCGTCCATTTTCTCTGCCGAGCTCAAGGCTATTGACCTTGCGCTCGAGCACATCCTTGAAAATGGCTACTGACGCTACATTATTTTCACGGACTCTCTGTCCTGTATGCAAGCGCTCGAGCACGAAAAAACGGACAACCCGATTATTGTAAGACTTCTTGAGAAGCTTTCTCGTTTATATGCTATTGATGAAGATACTGATATTGTCTTTTGCTGGCTTCCAAGCCATTGCGGTCTACGTGGCAACGAAGAGGCAGACAAAGCTGCCAAGGAGGCGTTGTCACTAGATATTTTACCTTTTAAAGTCCCTTTTACTGATTTTAAACCTCTGATAAATAGTTTTATTCACAATGTATGGCAAAATTGTTGGAGCGACGAGGCTAATCACCAAAATAAATTGTTTAGTATTAAACCTTCACTTGGTGAATGGCTGCCAGGTCTTCGATCTGACCGCCGCAAAAAATTAGTTTTGGCCCGACTACGAATTGGTCACACACATCTGACCCATTCGTACTTATTAAAGAACGAGGAAAAACCTCAATGTATTCCTTGTAACGAGGCACTAACTGTTCAGCATCTACTTATTGATTGTGTAGATTTAGCCATCATAAGAAACAGGCACTTTAACGTCGACAGTTTGAAAACATTGTTTGAAACTGTAAGGCCTGAATCAATTTTCAACTTTCTGAAAGAGTGTAATCTCTTTAAAAAGATTTAGCTGTGATATTAATTCTGTGATATTTAATATGTTCTATGGATTTTCCGGTCGGGTGGACTCGGACATGGGTGTTCTCTGATCTGGGAGGAGCCCATGTCTATTCGTGCTCACGTCGGATTATTCATGGTACATTGTCATACAATATTTCGTATGATAGTTTTAATCATTTATACTTCAGTTATTTAAATAGGTTTTATGCACTATGAATTTTCCGGTCGGGTGGACTCGGACATGGGTGACCTCTGATCTGGGAGGAGCCCATGTCCATTCGTGCTCACGTCGGATTATTCGGCGATGTGCATTGTAGTTTTTTATATGATTTTCCGGTCGGGTGGACTCGGACATGGGTGTTCTCTGATCTGGGAGAAGCCCATGTCCTTTCGTGCTCACGTCGGATTATTCATGGCATATTGTTATTTTATCCTCTATATGGTATTTTTACCTGGTTAATTTCAGTTTGTTTAATTTATTTCGATGATCTGTGGATTTTCCGGTCGGGTGGACTCGGGCATGGGTATTCTCTGATCTGGGAGGAGCCCATGTCCTTTCGTGCTCACGTCGGATTATTCATGGTGTTTTGTTATTTTGCATAGAATTTTATCCGTTATATAATATCGTATTTTTATCATTTCTCCTCTGGATGTTTATGTAACTAATACATATTTATACATCTTGTAGTGAGGTATAATTACAGTGAGTGCGCCCAATATGACCTTAGTAGTCGACGGGCCTTAAAACTCCATTCATTCATTCATTCATTGTAACCTAATCCAAACTTATACGTGTGACATCATTAACATGCAGTGGTGGAGAATTTCACGGCTGAATGTTAACAACATTACCGGAATACTAATCTGATGTTGCGTGAATCTTATAAGGGATGGACTACCTTAATACCATGTTGGAAATGTTGGCTGTACTTTGTCAGATGAATGGCTGTATTCTGGTATTCTACTTTAATGGATTATGGCTTTGCCGACAATAGTATGGTAGAATTATAAAAGAGTATGTCGTTTTTGCCAACTTATAAATAGATTGCTGAAAATAGAGTTAAGGTAGTCCACCCCTTATGAGATTCATGCACCTTCAGAATTTTCGAGCGACATTGCTAAACTTTGTAACATTATCCATATTGATATGTGCGACATTGATATTTTTCCGATGTGAAACGTTCCACAACTGCATGTTAACGATACTGCAGGAATAATTTCGATGTCACATGAATCTCATTTGGGATGGACTACCTTAGGAAGATGTTGGAAATGTCTGCTGTACTTTGTCAGATGAATGGCTGTATTCTGGTATTCTTCTTTGATGGCTTATGGCTCTGCCGATGTACAGTAGAATGATACATGTCGGCTTTTACAACTGAACAATAGATTGCTGATGATTGAATTAAGGTACTCCACCCCTAAAGAGATTCATGCGACATTGTTAACATTGTTACCTTATCCAAACTTATACGTGCAACATCATTAACATGCAGTGGTGGAGAATTCCACGGCTGAATGTTAACAACATTACCGGAATACTAATCTGATGTCGCATGAATCTTATAAGGGATGGACTACCTTGCCAACTTATTAACAGATTGCCGATATCTGAATTAAGGTAGTCCATCCCTTATGAGATTCATGCAACATCGTAAACATATGTTACCTAATCCGAACTTATTTGTGTGACGTCATTAACATGTATACGGTGGTGGAATGCTGCAATGCTGTATCTTAACCACATTGCTGGATTAATTCCGATGTCGCATGAATCTCATTAGGGATGGACTACCTTAAGAACATGTTGCAAATATAGGCTGTACTTTGTCAGATTAATGGCTCTATTCTGGTATTCTGCTTTGATGGCTTATGGCTTTGCTGACATGTGGTAGAACTGATTCATGTCAGCTTTGCCAACTTATTAATATTTAGATTGCTGATAATTGAATTAAGGTAGTCCACCCCTATTTGGAATCATGCGACATTGGAATTTTTGGAGCGACATCGTTAAAATGTGTTACCTAATCCGAACTTATGCCTGCAACATCGTAAACATTTGGTGGTGGAACGTTCCACTGCCACATGGTTTTAACTAGCAGAAAGTATATTGGCTGACACGCTTTCGATCATGAAAATATTCTGTTTTGTTGACCAATGCCTCTATCAATCAACGACATAGGCCTACCGCCAACTAATCTAAGATAATATCTCTGATTCTACAAAAAATATGCCAGTACCACATCGCCGGGGCGTCAGAACGTTTATGTCTGTTACCACCTGAAGACTCGAAGCGACGCCTGGGCAGACACAAGGGCTGTGAAATTAACTCCCGGACATGGAGTCCCGACTCACTTTACAAGACTAATTGCTGTAAATTCTCATTTCAATAATATGACAAAACCAACAACAAAAACATCACCTGCACGTCCGAGTACTTCTGTGACATTATAACACTCTATTGTAAAATCCATATAAAGCGAGAGAGGAACTGCATTGGTTTTTATTTGAACAACAAAGACTATGTAATGCTTTGTGTATGTGCCACAGCGTCATGTGGCGTCAAGGTAATGTCAAATGACATCATCAATGATGTCACTAAACCGCCAATGTGTTTCCTACGCCGAAAACTAGATCATGGCAGAATTTTCACAAAATAACACATTTCGAATGTGCGTTTTCTAATTAATTGTGTTATAATGGAGATAATACCGTATAGCACTTTATTTCTGCGGGGTCCAAATTCTGCGTTTTTTCCTGAAAGCGGTCGGGTTCGATTTCTGCGGAACATATTTCTGTGGTCTCTCTCTTTGCCAAATTCAAAATTTTATTTCTGTGCCATGAAATCAGTTTTAGTCTGTATCAAACATATTTTGAAAGACGGTGCTTACAAAACATTCGAATTACTCTGTGATGGTTAAAGGATTATAATCCCATTCATTTATCTATAAAGTCGTTATGGGGTTTGAGTTTATAGGGGTTTTATGCCGTTTTCAACTACCAGGGTCATATCGCGGCGGCTGGAGCACCTAACCGTGGGTTCCTGGTATTTCTCGTACCAGTACAACCACAATATCCAAACCGAGCCTCCAGCTGCTCTCTCACATAGATGATTCACACCCATTGGTTAGAGACAAATGACTTTTGTCAAATGTCAGAATGGATACTGGCCGAGCCGGGGTACGAACTCGAGACCCCTGGATTGACAGACTCCGACGTAACCGACTGAGCTATCCGGGCTCGGCAAAGTCGTTATGGGAAACAACGTCGTATTCATATAGGTGTGAAAGTAAAGACGTGTCAAACTGTTACCAATCCGTCAAACTTGTTTAATCATTGTATATGAATGAACAAAAATGTCCTATCTGCACCTAAATTAAAGCTCTAGTTACACTATTCTTGAATGGGAAAGAACTCCATTGTTATGACATTGTGCTTTGCTAAGTGTTTAACTTGTTCACGAACTGACTAAAATTGTAGAACAATATCAACGTCTACATCCAGGGTTAAAATTCTGCTGATTTTATTTCTGCGGTGCCGTCCAGGACCTCAGAAAAAGCAGAAATAAAGTACCCGCAGAAATAAAGTGCAATACAGTATTAAGTTTAGAGGTCTTTATTTGCCAAATAAAAACCTCTCTGCTCTGAATTACATGTTAAGGCAAATACCTCGGCGCTGAGCACCTTGCTTTTTACCTACACATGTAGTCCGTCGGACATCGGTTTTTATTTGGTGATTAAAGACCTCTAAACTTGTTATTATTCTTAACTAGTAATCGATCAACGAAAATCAACAGATCAAACAGTGGTATTTCTTGGATACAATAAAGTCAATAAAGTGTTGGTGACTACTCATCCGCGATCAGGCAGAATATTACTACAAGTCTAATAGCCAAACGCAACTTTGTACACATCGCAAACATGTCTGAACCATTTATTTCGATCTGAGCTCTAGCTGCTGGCTTTAATTTAGCAGAAGATTAGGTATCCCCAAAATTAGATATCGCAAGAAAATGTTAAAGAAGAAGAATCTTTAGAAATATGTATTAATCTAGGCATATTTAATTGAATGGAATTGGCCCATAGTAATTTAAAATTGCTAAAAAGTGAAACATGTACATATGAAAGTAAAAAGGAACAAAACGAATCCATACTTCAACATACTGTCGAGATTTCGAATTGAAATAGTCCTTTAGCATAGAAAATATTGGTGGAATAGGGAGAAAATGCTATTTATCACCAGTTTCCAGCGGCGGATCAAGGATTTCTGTGGAGGTTTACTAGTATCACACACTTTTGACTAAATTTCTGCATGAAAATAAAATAACCAGGCTGGTTCGTTTGAACACCCCCCCCCCCCCCCCCCCGAATCACCTCTGGATCCGCCACTGGTTTCTCATTTGTTCTCTTTTTTTTGAAAAGATTTTCTTTGGCATAGATTTTAAAATAAGTTATTTCAGGGGAAAAGGTATACTGCCACTCCATTGTATCGGTCTATCCACTGTATCGGTCTATTTGCAAATCTCATGATACATCGATCGTAGAGCAACCTTCTGATTATTTACATTAACAACTAGGTCCCTGAATCTTTCCAGCACCGATTTTATAAAATATCTGTTCATCAGGTAATAATTATTCAAACATTTCAAAACTGAACTGACGAATGGAAGTTTTTGGTTAATTTAAACAGGTAGCCATTGTTAAAAGTGGTAAAAAGTATTGAAACTTAGTTATTTTCCAAAAATATGTACACCTATTTGTCAAAAAGAAACTGCGGATTCAATTTAAATACTTTTTGATGCTGTTTGTCAGTCATTATTTAAACTTTTTCAACATTCATACACTATGCACTGATATAATGGGGTGACGCCATTATTCACCAGATTTGACATGGCTGTCGATTTTTGACATTTTTGTAATATAGAACTGAGATTTTGACAACGATTTTTTGATATAACAGAAGTAAACATGTTATTTTACAAGAAGACATAGTATGAGTAAGGAAAAATTATGTATTTTCATAGCTGTCATTAGTTTTAGATAAGTAGACCGATACAATGGGGTTCCAGGCTATGCATCTTTAGTCACAAAAGCGGCCGTGGCTCGTATCATATCACACCACCTCTTATTTCACATACAACTCGATTTTAAGCTTATTTGATAGTTTCCACTGTTAAATACATTACATTTGAAGAATGTAAAAGGATACGATGTCATGATATTGTAGAAGGAACTACTTTGCCACGCCCCCTTCCCATTTCCAAATGGATCGAGCGGATTCGCAATACCTTGAAATTGCCAAACGGGAAGGTATTGCCAAACGGTTTGCAACATCAACAAATAGAGCACCTGACAAGGAGGCTATGCTATGATATGCATGTTAAAAGAGCAGAATACTTAAGTTATAGTGACAAGAAAAAACAAACAAACAAAAAAACAACCAAACCATAGGGTAAAGTAATATGTGGTTTAGGGATAAAGAAAGTGAAAGGGGGAGGGGGATGAGAGGGAGAATACATAGTGAGTCTTTTGTATCTCTTACTCCTTCTCTTCCTTCTACATCACATGTTCTGCTAATTGTACTTTTTAACCAATTTTATGTCATAAAAATGCTATTGTTCTTACTGGCAGATGGTCAATAACATTTTCTTAACTGAACGTTTCATTATGATGTTCTCCAGCATGTCAAAAAAAAACGTGAAAAAATAGTAACAAGATAGATTAGTACTATATCAATCTAAGTGTTGGAAATAGAAATCCAATGGAAATGCAAGTCTCGGTCTTCATATAAATTTTTTATGTTTTTTTTTTCTTTTTTACATTTTACCAAATATTTATTTGCATCTTAATAAAGTAGGAGACAAGTTCTGACTAAGTGAAAACATTTAAAGTTAATATTTTACTATCTTATCATTATTCAACAAACGTATATTTTAGTGTCTTATTAATGTAATATAACCTATGATGCTTATTTTAAACTGTATTATTTATCATTGTAAATAGAATATACTTAGTATGTTGCATGTAGCTTTATATACATAATAAAAAAAGTTTAGCAACAAAATGTAAATATCTGTAGTAACCAAATTAGTTTTGTTGTAACATAAAATCAAACGTTTACACAATAGATTATAGCTAGAGAACACAAACAAATGAATTTTATACCGCTATCGCGTGCGTCTCGCATTCCAGGTGCGCGTTTCCGGTTTTCATATCTGCCATGGTATTCATGTGTATGGAGCATAATTCTAGAAAACATTTAGGCGTGAACATAATTGTCTTTGCTCAGCATAAAAAAGGCCACTAAAAAGAATTTTCTGCAACGCTGTGGGACTACGCCATGGACTTACGTTAGAAGGACGTTATATCGCTAATGTGTTCCTACGTTGCAGAACCGGCGATAAAGATGTCTTTTTGAATTTTGCGCATCTCAAAGCATAAGTAACAATTTGAGGATGCTATGTGAGCCAATTTGTGTGGTTTGAGATAGTTCCGGTCAAGGACGTCGTAGAAAAAGGCCACGAGAAGATGACCGTCATAATTTCGTAACGTCACGGCAAAGATGTTCCATATCAACACCAAAACTTCCGAGTGGATTCCACAAGAATTTCAACATAGAGTATCTACACTTACCTTCCGTGATCGTCTCCACAGATGAACGGTTACTAGACGTTGACCACACGTTGTAATTTCCCTGACGCTACACCATGAACGCACCCGACTTGACTGGTATAGAGCCCTGAATGCTTTAAGCCAAATTAAGCGTATACAACATTGATGTACTCCCATTATCATCCCTTTCTTTCTGATTTGTCACCCATAGAGCACATACAGTGCATTTACGGAAGACGTGTGCGTGATCATACTGACGCGAATGACGTTCACTCTCTTTATAAAGTAGTGAATGTTGATACTGTGTACAAACAATTTAAGTGGATTAGAAAACGTTTCACTGCTGTTCTTGCTCGAAAATGGCCGCACAGTCGATACCGAATTCTGTTGTAACTTTTTATTTTGACCCCTCACCTACGTTAATGTAACCCGCAAATAAATATCCTATCGACTCCTGTGGGGATTCGATCCTGGGACCTCTCACACCCTAAGCGAACACTCTACCACGTCGCTATAAAAGCTAGCTTGTACGGCGAGATAGTATAAGTGCCCCTTATACTACACCCGGCTACATACACCCCCTCGACAATTAAGATTCTTCCACGAATCTTTTTTCAACATCATCAACTCACTACTCTCACAAGCCAACACCTCATGCAGGTTTTTTACGGTGGGCGCCAAATGTAACCCGCAAATAAATATCCTATCGACTCCTGTGGGGATTCGATCCTGGGACCTCTCACACCCTAAGCGAACACTCTACCACGTCGCTATAAAAGCTAGCTTGTACGGCGAGATAGTATAAGTGCCCCTTATACTACACCCGGCTACATTAAGACAATGTTTCTAACACAATATTTAACGTTAACCACAATGCGACCTTTGAATGTTGTGCGTAAATGCATATGCTAAAATGTATATAACGGTTGTGAAATAAATGTCACAGAAAATACATGTTTTCAATTAACAAAGTCAGTGCTGCTAAACTTTTTTTACATGGTATATATTATGTATAACAGGACTGACATATATCTAGGGACATCAACGTACCCGAAGATAGTGCCTCGATTTGAACGGGGGAAAATACACAGGAACGAACGAACGAACGCTCCTTGAATATTTTTTCTAGGGAGCATAAATAGCCACACTGTCCTTCCGTTCGTTCGTTCGTTCGTCCGTCCGTCCGTACACAACCAGATCTCAGCAACCCTCGGACCAAATTCGATAAAACTTCACTTGTGAACTCCCGTGGATAATCCATGTAGACCCTTCTCTCCGTTTATTAATTTGAGGCTTTGTCACGGAATAAGGGGCCTTAGTGTATAATTATTTTTCTCTCATTTCTCTTCATCTAATGGGCAGAATTTAATGAAATTTTGTAGTTAATGGATATGAGATATTCTATCCTATATTCTACAAATAATGTGTGTACTAAACACCTGTCATGGGAAAAAGGGGTTTAATGAATATAGTATTTTTATGACAAACACTTATTCGGGGAGTATAGGCCTGATCCGTCTATGACGGCTCTTGTTTGTGCGTGTTTTTCCTTCAAAATAGTACAAAATAGTGTTAAATGGACATGATGATACACGAGACCATTGACACGATTTTTGCTGGGGATGACGATGTACGTAGAATGTGTCTGATTTTGTGAATATAACTTTGTGCATGAGGACGTTGACACATTGTTTTACTTGTGTTGTATGAAAATGTGTCTGATCATGTATGCATACCTTTATGAAGGATGTGCATGAGAACGTTGACACGTTTTGTACTGGTGATGTATGTAAGATGTGTCTTGTTCATGCTTCTATGACTTTATTAAAAATGTTAACGAGAACGTTGGCACGTTTTATAAATTGGAAATGCATGTAAGATGTGTTTGGTTGTGTTGCTGGACCTTTATTAAGGATGTGCACGAAAACGTTGACACTTATATACTGGTAATATATGTAAGACAAGCCTGGTTGTGTTGCTGGACGTTTGTTAGGGACGTGCACGAGAACGTTGACACGTTTTATATTGGTATCTTATGTAAGATGTGTCTGGTTGTGTTGCTGGACCTTTATTAGGTATGTGCACGAGAACGTTGACACGTTTTATGTTGGTATCTTATGTAAGATGTGTCCGGTTGTGTTGCTGGGCCTTTAATAGGGATGTATACGAGAACGTTGACACGTTTTATACTTGTGATGTATGTAAGTTGTGTCTGGTTGTGTTGCTGGATCTTTATTAGGGATGTGTACGAGAACGTTGAGACGATTTATACTGGTATTGTATGTAAGATGTGTCTGGTTGTGTTGCTGAACCTTTATTAACTATGTGCACGAGAACGTTGACACGTTTCAAAATGGTAACTTAAGTAAGATATGTCTGGTTATGTTCCTGGACCTTTATTAGGTATGTGCACGAGAACGTTGACACGTTTTATATTGGTAACTTATGTAAGATGTGTCTGGTTGTGTTACTGGACCTTTATTAACTATGTGCACGAGAACGTTGACACGATTTATATTGGTAATGTATGTAAGATGTGTCTGGTTGTGTTGCTGGATGTTTATTAACTATGTGCACGAGAACGTTGACACGTTTCAAAATGGTAACTTATGTAAGATATGTCTGGTTGTGTTGCTTACCCTTTATTATGTGTGTGTTCGAGTACGTTGACACGTTTTATACTGGTATTGTATTTAAGATGTGTCTGGTTGTGTTGCTGGACATTTATTAACTATGCGCACGAGAACGTTGACACGATTTATATTGGTAATGTATGTAAGATGTGTCTGGTTGTATTGTTGGACCTTTATTAGGTATATGCAAGAGAACGTTGACACGTTTTATATTTGTAACTTATGTAAGATGTGTCTGGTTGTGTTTCTATACCTTTATTAGGTATGTGCACGAGAACGTTGACACGTTTTATATTGGAAACTTATGTAAGATGTGTCTGATTGTGTTGCTGGACCTTTATTTACTATGTGCACGAGAACGTTGACATGATTTTTATTGGTAATGTATGTAAGATGTGTCTGGTTGTGTTGCTGGGCCTTTATTAGGGATGTACACGAGAAAGTTTACACGATTTATATTGATTATTTATGTAAGATTTGTCTGGTTATTTTGCTGGACCTTTATTAGGTATGTGAACAAGAACGTTGACACGTTTTATACTTGTGATGTATGTAAGATGTGTGTGATTTTTTACTGGACCTTTATATGGGGTCTGCACGAGAACGTTTACACGATTGATACTGGTAATGTATGTAAGATATGCCTGGTTGTGTTGCTGGACCTTTATCAAGGATTTGCACGAGAACGTTAATACGATTTATATTGGTTATTTATGTAAGATACGTCTGGTTGTGTTGCTAGACCTTTATTAGGTATTTGCACGAAAAGGTTGACACGTTTTATACTGGTGTTATATGTAAAATGTGTGTGATTATGTTGCTGGACCTTTATTATGGGGCGTGCACGATAACGTTGACACGATTTATACTGTTAATGTATGGAAGATATGTCTGGTTATGTTGCTGGGCTATTATTAAGGATGTGCACGTAAACGTTGACACGTTTTATACTGGTGTTATATGTAAAATGTGTGTGATTGTGTTGCTGGACCTTTATTATGGGGCGTGCACGATAATGTTGACACGATTTATACTGTTAATGTATGGAAGATATGTCTGGTTATGTTGCTGGGCTATTATTAAGGATGTGCACGAGAACGTTGACACGTTTTATACTGGTGTTATATGTAAAATGTGTGTGATTGTGTTGCTGGACCTTTATTATGGGGCGTGCACGATAACGTTGACACGATTTTTACTGTTAATGTATGGAAGATATGTCTGGTTATGTTGCTGGGCTATTATTAAGGATGTGCACGAGAACGTTGACACGTTTTATACTGGTGTTATATGTAAAATGTGTGTGATTGTGTTGCTGGACCTTTATTATGGGGCGTGCACGATATCGTTGACACGATTTATACTGTTAATGTATGGAAGATATGTCTGGTTATGTTGCTGGGCCATTATTAAGGTTGTGCACGAGAACGTTGACACGTTTTATACTGGTGTTATATGTAAAATGTGTGTGATTATGTTGCTGGACCTTTATTATGGGGCGTGCACGATAACGTTGACACGATTTATACTGTTAATGTATGGAAGATATGCCTGGTTATGTTGCTTGGCCATTATTAAGGATGTCCACCAGAACGTTGACACGTCTCATATTGGTTATTTATGTATTTTATGTCTGGTTGTTTTGTTGGACCTTTATTAGGTATGTGCACGAGAGCGTTGACACGATTTAAATTGGTTATTTATGTAAGATATGTCGGGTTGTGTTTCTGGGCCTTTATTAGGTATGTGAACGAGAACGTTGACACGTCTTATATTGGTAACGCATGTAAGATGTGTGTGATTGTGTTGCTGGACCTTAATTAGGGATGTGCATGAGAACGTTGACACGATTTATATTATTTATCTATGTATGATATAACTGGTTGTATTGCTGGACCTTTATTAACTATGTACACCAGAACGTTGGCATGTTTTATACTGGTGATGTATGTAAGATATGTATGTGATTGTGTTACTACACCTTTATTAGGGGTGTGCACGAGAACGTTGACACGTTTTATATTGGTAATGCATGTAAGATGTGTATGGTTGTGGACTTTAATAAGGATATGCACGAGACCGTTGACACGATTTATATGGGTGATGTTGGTAAGATGTGGTTGGTTATGTTGCTTTACCTTTTTTCCTGATGTGCACGAGAACATTGACTCGTTTAATTCTGGTGATGTATGTAAGAAATGTCTGGTATTGTTTATATACTTTTTTGAAAGATTTGTACAAGATTTATATATTCATTTTAAGGTTTGCACTAGATTTAATACGGGAATGTAAGCTATATCTGCTTATGTTGTTATATCTTTATTAGAGACGTGTACGATAAAATTAGCATGCTTTATACTGGTATTGTACGTAAGATGTGTCTGTCTATGTTGCTATAGTACCTTTATAAAGGTTGCGTATGAGAATGGTGACACGATTTTTATTACTGATGATATATGTAAGATGTGTCTGGTTATGTTGCTTATTTTATAAACGCTGTATTAAATCTTGATGAGCACATAACGAAACACGTCCTTCATACATCATCTGGAAAAACACGTCGACGTTCTCGTGCACATCAATGATAAAGATATAAATACATAACCAGACACGTCCTTCATATATCACCTATAATACACACGTCAACGTTCTCGTGCACATCAAGAATAAAGATATAACTATATAACCAGACACGTCAGTTTTACGTCACCTGTAATTAACACGACAACGTTCTCGTGCAAATCAAGAATATAAATACATAATCAGATACGTCCTTCTTACATCACCTGTAATGAATACGTCAACGTTCTCATGCACATCCGGAATAAAGATATAAATACATAACCAGATATGTCCTTCATACATAACCTGTAATAAATACGCTCTCTGATCCTCATGAACAGGAGATGGTGTCCCCCAGGGCTCCACCCCCAGCTGTGGAGGGGGATTAGAAATATCCCGGCTGCCGTGTCCTGTAGCAAATGGTAAGACCCCAAGCAAAGGACAGTGTGTCTGTAACGGACCCGCTTGTTGGCCGTGAGTGGATACTCGTAAGCCGGAAAAGGGGATCCTGGTCAGTTGAGGGAAGCTCAGGGCTCTCCAGCTTCCCAACACGCTGGCTTTGGCCTCGGCTTCGGTGTAAACGGGAGCTTAGATGGACCCGGTCTAGGCAATCGGCTGGTCGCTTTAGATGAGGCATTTATATCTTTGTGTTCAATGTTGTTCTCAAAGAGAGATTATGTTACTTGGTATAAATTATAACCACCTGTTCTTTTTTACTTTAATTTCCCTATCTAGAATATTTTTGTAATTGCAATCTTCCATTAATCAGCATAACATAATTGCTACTTTTGTCATATTATGAATTGTCATGTTAGTTTGTTTTATTCCTCATCTATATAGGCTGATGGGTTAATTGGGTGGAATGAGCTTTGTGATCTGGTACCGAAGTGCATGGCGGAGCCCTGATCTGGGGGAACTGTCCATGTATTTCTTTATCATACCATTTTGTAACTTTTGCCTGAGTATACCATCTGGGTAACCCTGGCATGGGGAGTCGGATATCCGCTCCATTTTCCATGTCCCCTTGTTGGACTCCGTGGTGGGTGGGGGCCCGGGTGAAGAATATTTAAACCTCAAATATGGAGAACCAACATTTTAAAAGAAAGTTTATGGACCTTACGGATAACGGACTGGACAGTGTAGGATCTTTTCCAAGATTCCTTGTTATTGATGCTAATGATTTAGACCAGCCACTGACAAATTTATCGCCTTTTGTGATTCAAAAAGTTCTTGTCTCTTTAGCAGGTGAACCGAAATCGGTAAAAAAGTTGAAATCTGGGACACTCCTTGTAGAAGTTGAAAAACCGAAACATGCAGAGAATTTATTGAAAATCGATAGCTTTTTCAATATTCCTGCTAAGTGCAGACCTCACGACACTCTTAATACATCAAGAGGAATTATCCGTTGTCGTGATTTACAAGGAGTTACCGAAGCTGAACTTGTAGCAGAATTGTCTTCCCAAAATGTCAAATCAGCCCGAAGAATTTCAGTTAATAATAACGGCACAAAGAAACCAACAAACACCATTATACTTACATTTGGAACCTCTATTCTCCCAAGATCTATTAAAGTTGGATACATGAAAGTACCTGTAGAGATGTATATCCCAAACCCTCTACAGTGTTACAACTGCTTCAAGTATGGACACCATGAAAAGAAATGCAATAAGGAAGAATTATGTCCACGTTGTGGTGGAGAGGCTATGACACACAACACTGAAACCTGCCAAAAACCTATAAAATGTTTGAACTGTGGAGAGGAACATTTGTCTACATCACGTTCCTGTTCCGCTTGGAAAAAAGAGAAAGAAATCGTCACCATCAAATACAGAGAAGGCTTATCATTCCCCGAAGCAAAGAAAATAGTAGAAAACAGAATCAATCTTACAAGCTCTTATGCTCAGGCTACCAGAACTGATTCGGGTAACAACAAAAAAGAAACGGGTTGTCAAAATTGTAAAGATATATTTGGAAAATTGTGTATCCTTTTCCCCGAAAAGAAAACAGAGATTGCAAAGTTATTTGAAACCACCAAAAGTCCGCCTCAGTCTTCCTCTCCGCAAACCAAAGAAACTTCTGCTACTAAAGCTAATGCACCTGCACGTCCACTTGAATCAACGCAAACAAGAAAAGAACCTAAAGTCAATTCAGTTCCTGCATGTCCAGCCAATCCTCCAGCTAGTCCAGATAAAAATGAAAATAGTAAAAAGAAAAAACAGACAAAACCGGTGATCTCAGATCGCATACCCAAAGGATCGGATGATCCGATCAAAAATTACAACCGTTTCCATTGTCTTGAAGAAGACATGGTTACGGATGAACCAAACAGTGCGGATTCTAACAAGAATAAGCAAGGTAGTAACATCATTAAATTAAATAAGAATAAATGAATAATTCCAAACTTCTATTAACATGTGGTTTATTTATATTTCTAATGATTACAATGGCGAATACAATTATTCAATGGAATTGCCGCAGTATTAAATCAAATTTCGAGGAACTTAACCTCTTAGTATCAAAGGAAAAACCAGTAGCAGTTTGTGTTCAAGAAACTTTTCTTAAAGATGGTGACAAATTTTCTCTCAAGTACCACTCTTGCTATTTCAAAAACTTCACGGGTAGCGAAAGAGCTTCAGGCGGTGTGGGTATTATTGTAAATAACAATATTCCACATCGTCCTGTACAGCTTGACACTACTCTACAAGCAGTAGCTGTTAGCATCTCTCTCAACAAAACTATCACTCTTTGCTCTATTTATCTACCTCCTAGTTCGCCTGTTGACAATAGGAAACTAGATCGCCTTGTTGATCAGTTACCCAAACCTTTTATATTAATGGGAGATTTTAATTCTCACCATACTTTGTGGGGATGCTTAAACACTGACAATAAGGGTAACATTGTTGAAGACTTTATTTCAAAGAATGATCTTTCTCTCTTAAATGATAAGTCTTCTACTTATCTTCATCCGGCTACTGGTTCATACTCATCATTAGACTTAACAGTTTGCAGTCCTCAAATCTTTCCAGATTTTCACTGGAAAGTTGACGATGACCTGCATGGAAGTGACCATTTTCCGATTCTTGTTTCGGAAATTGGACCATCGGTACAGGAGCGACCGCAACGGTGGAAACTCCATAAAGCAAACTGGGGCTTGTTCAAAACTGTTTGTGAACAGTCTATTACATCACAGGTTTTTGAAGAATGTGACAACCCGGCGGAGTTGTTCACTTCTCTATTATATTCTGCTGCAGAAAAAGCAATTCCTAGAACCACTGTTAATCCAAAACATCCGAATAAGCCATGGTATGATGATGACTGTAAAAAGGCTGTAGATAAGCGTAAGTCGGTCCTTAGAGAGTTTGATCTAAGGCCAACTAAAGAAAATCTTATCAAGTTTAAGATTGCTCGTGCTAGAGCACGAAGAACTATTAAACAAAGTAAACGTAAGTCTTGGAGACAGTACGTATCTAGACTTAATTCTAGATCGTCTGTCAAAAAGACATGGGACATGATCCGAAAAATAAACGGCAAAAACTCCTCTATTAGTGTCGGACATTTAAATACAGATAACGGTGCTGTTTCATCAAAACCTGAAATTGCTAACGTCCTTGCAGATACCTTTGCACAAAAGTCATCCTCTTCTAACTATTCTACAGAATTTCAGAAGTATCAAGAACAAAAAGAAAAGATCAAGTTGAACTTTAAATCTAAAAATACTGAGCATTACAATAAAGACTTTACTCTTAAAGAGCTTAAAACAGCTCTTAAGAAGTGTCATGACACTGCAGTTGGTTCTGATGATATCCATTATCAATTCCTTAAACATTTACCGTACCAGTCCCTTCAGTGTTTACTTGACATCTTTAACAGTGTTTGGAAATCGGGGACAATTCCAGCCTCATGGCGGGAAGCCATTGTGATTCCAGTGCCCAAACCTGGTAAAGATGCTGATAACCCTTCCAATTATCGTCCTATAGCCTTAACAAGTTGTGTTTGTAAAACCATGGAAAGAATGGTCAATGATCGTCTTGTATGGTTTCTTGAGAAAAACAAACTTATTACGTCAGCCCAAAGTGGCTTTCGAAAGCAAAGAAGCACTCTTGATCATTTAGTTCGCTTTGAAACATTTATAAGAGAAGCGTTTATCAAAAAAGAGCATGTTGTTTCTGTCTTTTTTGATCTCGAGAGTGCATATGATACCACATGGAAGTATGGAATTATGAATGACCTCTATGATTTCGGTATACGAGGTCGCCTTGCTTATTTTATTTCTGCATTTTTGGATGAACGACAATTTAGAGTCAGGGTTGGAGATACGCTCTCTGATCCTCACGAACAGGAGATGGGTGTTCCCCAGGGCTGTATTCTTTCGGTTACACTTTTTAGTATTAAAATCAACAATATTATAAAAGCTACTTGTCCTGGTATTGAATATTTCCTTTACGTTGATGACTTTTGTATTTGTTACAGGTCAAAACATATGCATACTATTGAACGACAGTTACAACAGGTTTTAAACAACCTGAGTAAATGGTCAAATGAAAATGGTTTTAAATTCTCCAAAACCAAAACCAAATGTATGCATTTCTGCAAATCCAGAAAACTCCATCCCGATCCAGAACTTACTTTGGACGGGATTAGAATTGAAGTCGTCCCAGAATTTAAATTTTTGGGTCTTTTATTTGACTCTAAGTTATCGTTCATCCCGCACATTGAATATCTGAGCAATAAATATAAGAAAGCTCTAAATCTTTTACGTGTCGTCTCCAGTATGGACTGGGGAGCAGACAAAAAAGTTTTATTACGCCTTTATAGATCTCTTGTGAGATCTAAATTAGACTATGGATGCGTTGTTTACGGCTCTGCCCGTCAATCATACTTGCGCAAGCTTGATTCTATACACAATCAAGGCTTACGTATTGCGTTGGGCGCATTTAAAACATCGCCAATTAATAGTCTCTATGCTGAAGCAAACGAACCGTCTTTAAACTTACGTCGAAAGAAGTTGTCTATGGATTATTATTTGAAATTAAAATCTAATCCAGATAATCCTACACATGATTCTGTATTTGAACCTCTTTACGAAGAGGACTTCAAAAAGAAGGAAACAGAAATTCCACCCTTTAGTTTACGTTGTAAAGCTGACATAGAATCTCTAGATTTCGATCTAGATGATGTGGCCGAACATAAAGTTCCAGACGTTCCTTTGTGGTCGTCTAAAAGTCCCACCTTTATTTATGATCTAGCTTCAACTAAAAAATCTGAAACTGATCAAGTTGTATTTAAAACTAAATTCCTTGAAATACAGGAAAAACACATTATGCACTTTCAAATTTATACAGATGGGTCTAAAAATGAAGAAAAGTTGAGTCGATTTTTAACTTTCTTAAAGAGTGTAATCTCTTTAGAAAGATTTAGCTCTTTTTATTATAGTTTGTGATATTTGATCTGTGATACTTTAGTTACGTTTAATATTCTATATTTATTTGTTATGTGGATTTTCCGGTCGAGTGGACTCGGACATGGGTGTTCTCTGATCTGGGAGGAGCCCATGTCTATTCGTCCTCACGTCGGATTATTCATGGTTCATGGTTGTTTTTGTCTAGTTTTAATTTTTTGTTATAATACTAGTATTGATTAATTTTGTACAAGGTAACATTATCTATCCTTGAATTAGATATATAGTCACTATGATTTACCTTTCTGGATGTTTATGTAACTATATACATATCAGTAATTTTGTATACATCCAGGTATGTGTTGCTGTTGCGCCCAATATGACCTTAGTAGTCGACGGGCCTTAAAACACTATTCATTCATTCATTCCCCCAGGGCTCCATTCTTTCTGTTACACTTTTTAGTGTTAAAATCAACAATATTATTAAGGCTACTTGCCCTGGTATTGAATATTTTCTTTACGTTGATGACTTTTGTATTTGTTATCGTTCAAAACATATGCATACCATCGAAAGACAGTTACAACAGGTTTTAAATAACCTGAGTAAATGGTCGAATGAAAATGGTTTTAAATTTTCTAAAACCAAGACAAAATGTATGCATTTCTGTAAATCCAGAAAACTCCATCCCGATCCAGAACTCACTTTGGACGGGATCCGAATTGAAGTTGTCCCAGAATTTAAATTTCTGGGTCTTTTATTTGACTCTAAATTATCGTTTATCCCGCACATTGAATATCTGAGCAATAAGTGTAAGAAAGCTCTGAATCTTTTACGCGTTGTCTCCAGTATGGACTGGGGCGCAGGCAAAAAAGTTTTATTACGTCTTTATAGATCTCTTGTGAGATCGAAATTGGATTATGGATGCGTTGTTTACGGCTCTGCCCGTCAATCTTACTTGCGTAAACTTGATTCAATACACAATCAAGGTCTACGTATTGCGTTGGGCGCATTTAAAACATCGCCAATTAATAGTCTCTATGCTGAAGCAAACGAACCATCTTTAAACTTACGTCGAAAGAAATTGTCTATGGATTACTATTTGAAATTGAAATCAAATCCAGATAATCCTACACATGATTCTGTTTTTGAACCTCTTTACGAAGAGGACTTCAAAAAGAAGGAATCAGAAATTCCACCCTTTAGTTTACGTTGTAAAGCTGACATAGAATCTCTAGATTTCGATCTAGATGACGTGGCCGAACATAAAGTTCCAGATGTTCCTTTGTGGACGTCTAAAAGTCCCACCTTTATTTACCCCCAGCTGTGGAGGGGGATTAGAAATATCCCGGCTGCCGTGTCCTGTAGCAAATGGTAAGACCCCAAGCAAAGGGCAGTGTGTCTGTAACGGACCCGCTTGTTGGCCGTGAGTGGATACTCGTAAGCCGGAAAAGGGGATCCTGGTCAGTTGAGGGAAGCTCAGGGCTCTCCAGCTTCCCAACACGCTGGCTTTGGCCTCGGCTTCGGTGTAAACGGGAGCTTAGATGGACCCGGTCTAGGCAATCGGCTGGTCGCTTTAGATGAGGCATTTATATCTTTGTGTTCAATGTTGTTCTCAAAGAGAGATTCTGTTACTTGGTATAAATTATAACCACTTGTTCTTTTTTACTTTAATTTCCCTATCTAGAATATCTTTGTAATTGCAATCTTCCATTAATCAGCATAACATAATTGCTACTTTTGTCATATTATGAATTGTCATGTTAGTTTGTTTTATTCCTCATCTATATAGGCTGATGGGTTAATTGGGTGGAATGAGCTTTGTGATCTGGTACCGAAGTGCATGGCGGAGCCCTGATCTGGGGGAACTGTCCATGTATTTCTTTATCATACCATTTTGTAACTTTTGCCTGAGTAACATCTGGGTAACCCTGGCATGGGGAGTCGGATATCCGCTCCATTTTCCATGTCCCCTTGTTGGACTCCGTGGTGGGTTGGGGCCCGGGTGAAGAATATCAAAACCTAAAAATGTTAAGAATATGGAAAACCAACATTTTAAAAGAAAGTTTATGGACCTTACGGATAACGGACCGGACAGTGTAGGATATTTTCCAAGACTCCTCGTTATTGATGCTAATGATTTAGACCAGCCACTGACAAATTTATCGCCTTTTGTGATTCAAAAAGTTCTCGTCTCTTTAGCAGGTGAACCGAAATCGGTAAAAAAGTTGAAATCTGGGACACTCCTTGTAGAAGTTGAAAAACCGAAACATGCAGAGAATTATTTGAAACTCGACAGTTTTTTTCAATATTCCTGCTAAGTGCAGACCTCACGACACTCTTAATACATCAAGAGGAATTATCCGCTGTCGTGATTTACAAGGAGTTACCGAAGCTGAACTTGTAGCAGAATTGTCTTCCCAAAATGTCAAATCAGCCCGAAGAATTTCAGTTAATAATAACGGCACGAAGAAACCAACAAACACTATTATACTTACATTTGGAACCTCTATTCTCCCAAGATCTATCAAAGTTGGATATATGAAAGTACCTGTAGAGATGTACGAGGGATGATCCAAAAGTAATGTCACAGTGCCTATAGTTTGGTTATTCAACGTATTCTTGTACAAATAAAGACTTATCATTCAAGCTTATGGTATTTGGAATATGCTTTTCTGAATTATTTGAATATTGTTTATATATCCGAGAAAATAGAATGCTAGAAAAGATGCAAATCATGCATATGCGCCGCACGCCCAAGACTATTCATTTGAAGGTTATTATTACTTTATGTTATATCATTATATTAAAAGAAAACCCGCGGCAATTAAGCTTTTATTTTAATGACACGACGTCGTGATATTGCTAAGCCATTATAGAACGTTTCAATAAAAATGGTGCGTTGAAAAACCAATTAACTTTATCATTGAATTCAACACTCGCATTCGGGAAAATGGCAGAATCGGATAAAAGTCCACAACCAGAAATTCTGAACCTTTGCTCAAGGCTCCGAAAATAGCCGATTGAAGCAACATAAACAATGAATTCAACCTAAAAGAACGGGCTTTTAATAGGAGTCTTGTCTACCGTTGGTGCAAGCGTTTTGGAGAATGAGGATGAGTGGTTTGAAGATGAAAAACGAGCCAAAAGACATTGAGCAGCGGAATGACGCCAACGTCCATGTGACTTTGCGCTATTTCCTAGGGATGTAACGATACATCGGACTATCGATATATCGCAATAGTGACCTCTGCAATAGTGCTATCGTGATAGGCAACTGGCAATATCAATAGTATCGCAATAGTTGTTTCCACTATCGCAATAGTTTTGATAGTTCTAAAAATAGCAATTTGTTCTAAAAATAGCAATTTGTCACATGACATTGTCTAATTTTAGCAAAAAATCTGTCTCTTGAATATCAGACATCAATGACAGGCTACTCAAATCATGAAATGTCACTCTCTTCCTTCAGATTATTTATTTAATGATTCTGCAAATTAATTCATATAATATAGGGTTAATTCACGTTTTTGAGGTCGTTAACATTCTCAGAGGCCCAAAAAATGCGTTATCGCCTGAGACCGAAGGTCGAGGGCGATAACCCATTTTGTGGGCCTATGAGAATGTTAACGACCGAAAAAACGTGAATTGACGCTATTATTGCATAAAATATGAAGAATTTGCAAAGAAATGTAATAAAATAAGACGAATAACTAAAAAACGTTGTGAAAATTTAGCCACATTTACACCGACAGACACCAGAGTTTTCCGGCATTCGACTCGACATATATCGAGTAACTACGATATCCACTAGACGGGCCGTTAGATTTCCATCGTGTAGCTATGTAGTCAAGTTTCATCGCATTTTTACTGACATAATCTTCATTTGGGTTGGCGAAATCGTAATTTTTTTTTTTTTTTTTTTTTTTTTATTGGGGTTTTACGCCGTTTTCAACTACCAGGGTCATATCGCGGCGGCTGGAGCACCTACCCATGGGTTCCTGTTGTTTCTCAAACCAGTACTACCACAACACCCTTACCGAGCCTCCAGCTGCTCGCCCACTTAGGTTAACGATTTCAAACCCATTGGTGAGTGACAATTTTGTCAGAAAGGGTATTAGCCGCGGCCGGGTATCGAACCCGGGACCTCTCGAATGAGGGTCAGATGCGCTACCAACTGCGCTAAGGCCGAAATCGTAAAAATATTCGACTAATTTTTCTTTTGGAAACATACTCTGGATATTCTAACGTTCATTTCAGTGCGAGTAATAAAACAAAAGGTCGGAACTTTCGAGGTAGATCTCTGGTTCGTTTCAGACATTCGTTCATTTCGATAAAAAACAAAGTTGTAAACTAAAGGAAAAATTGCAGTAACTAAAAGAAGAACAAGAAACACATAGGCTTACCATCACATTTGACCTAGACCACAACCACTCAATTCTAATTTATATTCTACCATGCCCACGAAATCCACTTTTAGTTCAAAATCTGTCAGCTGCCCGTTTGTTTACCTTTTGATTCCAAGAATTAAACCTACGTCACTATATTACGTCATTACATATGGTTACACTGGGAGACCTAGTTTACTATTCATTGGGGTGTAAACTGGAAATGGGGTCTTATAAGAATTTACATCGCGGAAAAGGGAAATGACAAAATTTCGGCTTTATTTTCAATTTTCTGAAGCACTCACAACAAATCCCCGATCGAGGATATTTGAGTGCAAAACCAGTCCGAAAATCCACGCGAATTTACTGAATAACGACCGTTTTTGATGATATCAGACTGATTTTACCCGTTATCCAATGCCAATAACAGACTGAAAACACACATTTTAGGCAATAATGTAAAATATTCAGGAAATGTGATTTTTAATGAAAAAATATCCATTTATAGCACTTAAAGCATATAACAATAGTATCGCAATAGTATTGCAATAGCAACCTACAATAGCAATACTATCGTGATAGCAATTTGGTCAATAGCAATACTATCGCAATAGTCATTTTGGCCTGCAATAGTCATCCCTACTATTTCCACATCTTAAGCTGAGGAATTCACCACGTAGACTCTAACTAACTAAGAACAAATTGATTCAGTGAATGCATTCAATGAATTGCTGAACGAGTTGTTTGTAAATACATTTATGAAGTTGGCCAACGCCACGAACGTTGCATTAAACACGGAGGGCGATATTTTGAGAAGGAGTAGACTTTGACGTCAATGACGTTGTATGTTGTGCGGCGCTGGACACCGATGCGCTATGTAAAATTGTTGTCTATTTTCGTAATATTACACGAAATTTTATGAAAATGTTTGTATGTTTTAAACGAATGTTAATCTTTCGATACCTTAATTTGCTTGACGATACGTTCATAAAATCAACGAAAACAACGTTTGTGACATTACTTTTGGATCATCCCTCGTATATCCCAAACCCTCTACAGTGTTACAACTGCTTCAAGTATGGACACCATGAAAAGAAATGCAATAAGGAAGAATTATGCCCACGTTGTGGTGGAGAGGCTATGACACACAGCACTGAGACCTGCCAAAAACCGATAAAATGTTTAAATTGTGGAGAGGAACATTTGTCTACATCACGTTCCTGCTCTGCTTGGCAAAAAAGAGAAAGAAATTGTCACCATCAAATACAGAGAAGGTTTATCATTCCCCGAAGCAAAGAAAATAGTAGAAAATAGAATCAATCTCACAAACTCTTATGCTCAGGCTACCAGAACTGATTCGGGTACCAACCAAAAAGAAACGGGTTGTCAAAATTGTAAAGACATTTTTGGAAAATTGTGTATCCTTTTTCCCGAAAAGAAAACTGAGATTGCAAAGTTATTTGAAACCACCAAAAGTCCACCTCAGTCTTCCTCTCCGCAAACCAATGAAACTTCTTCTACCAAAGCTAATGCACCTGCACGTCCACCTGTAACAACGCAAACAAGAAAAGAACCTAAAGTCAATTCAGTTCCTACATGTCAAGTCAATCCTCCAGCTAGTCCAGATAAAAATGAAAAAAGTAAAAAGAAAAAACAAACAAAACCGGTGATCTCAGATCGCATACCCAAAGGATCGGATGATCCGATCAAAAATTACAATCGTTTCCATGGTCTTGAAGAAGACATGGTTACGGATGAACCAACCAGTGCGGATTCTTACAAGAATAAGCAAGGTAGCGACATCATTAAATTAAATAAGAAATGATTAATTCCAAACTTCTATTAACACGTGGTTTATTTTTATTTCTAACGATTACAATGGCAAACACAATTATTCAATGGAATTGCCGCAGTATTAAATCAAATTTCGAGGAACTTAACCTCTTAGTATCAAAGGAAAAACCAGTAGCAGTTTGTGTTCAAGAAACTTTTCTTAAAGATGGTGACAAATTTTCTCTCAAGTATCATTCTTGCTATTTCAAACACTTCACAGGTAGTGAAAGAGCTTCAGGCGGTGTGGGTATTATTGTAAATAACAATGTTCCACATCGTCCTGTACAGCTTGACACTACTCTACAAGCAGTAGCCATAAGCGTGTCTCTCAACAAAACTATTACCCTTTGCTCCATTTATCTACCTCCTAGTTCTCCTGTTGACAGCAGGAAACTAGATCGCCTTGTTGATCAGTTACCCAAACCTTTTATTTTAATGGGAGATTTTAATTCTCATCATACTTTGTGGGGATGTTCAAACACTGACAACAAGGGTCATATTGTTGAAGATTTCATTTCGAAGAATGATCTTTCTCTATTAAACAATAAATCGTCTACTTATCTGCACCCTGCTACTGGTACATATTCGTCATTAGACTTGACAGTTTGCAGTCCTCAATTTTTTCCAGATTTTCACTGGAAAGTTGACGACGACCTGCATGGTAGTGACCATTTTCCAATACTTATTTCGGAAATTGGACCATCAGTACAGGAGCGACCACAAAGGTGGAAACTCCATAAAGCAAACTGGGGCTTGTTCAAAACTGTATGTGAACAGTCCATTACACCACAAGCTTTTGAAGAATGTGACAATCCAGCGGAGTTGTTCACTTCTCTATTATATTCCTCCGCAGAAAAGGCAATTCCTAGAACCTCTGTTAACCCAAAACATCCAAATAAGCCGTGGTACAATGATGACTGCAAAAAGGCTGTACGAAATCGTAAGTCGGTCCTTAAAGAGTTTGATCTAAGGCCGACTAAAGAAAATCTTATTAAGTTTAAGATTGCGCGTGCTAGAGCACGAAGAATTATCAAAAACAGTAAACGTAAGTCTTGGCGACAGTATGTATCTAGACTTAATTCTAGATCGTCTGTCAAAAAGACATGGGACATGGTACGAAAAATAAGCGGTAAAAACTCCTCTATTAGTGTCGGGCACTTAAATACAGACGATGGTTCTGTTTCATCAAAACCTGAAATTGCGAACGTCCTTGCTGATACTTTTGCACAAAAGTCATCCTCTTCGAACTATTCTACAGAATTTCAAAAGTATCAAGATTAAAAAGAAAAGATCAAGTAGAACTTCAAATCTAAAAATTATGAACATTACAATAAAGACTTTACTCTTAAAGAGCTTAACACGGCTCTTAAAAATGTCATGACACTGCAGTTGGATCTGATGATATCCACTATCAGTCCTTAAAACATTTACCGCACCAATCCCTTCATTGTTTACTTGACATCTTTAACAGTGTTTGGAAATCGGGAACAATTCCAGCCTCATGGTGGGAAGCTATAGTGCTTCCAGTGCCCAAACCTGGTAAAGATGCTGATAACCCTTCAAATTACCGCCCTATAGCCTTAACAAGCTGTGTTTGTAAGACCATGGAAAGAATGGTTAATGACCGCCTTGTATGGTTTCTTGAGAAAAACAAACTTATTACGTCAGCCCAAAGTGGTTTTCGTAAACAAAGAAGCACTCTTGATCATTTAGTTCGCTTTGAAACATTTATAAGAGAAGCGTTTATCAAAAAAGAGCATGTTGTTTCTGTCTTTTTTTATCTCGAGAGTGCATATGATACCACATGGAAGTATGGAATTATGAATGACCTCTATGATTTCGGTATACGAGGTCGCCTTGCTTATTTTATTTCTGCATTTTTGGATGAACGACAATTTAGAGTCAGGGTTGGAGATACGCTCTCTGATCCTCATGATCAGGAGATGGGTGTCCCCCAGGGCTTTATTCTTTCTGTTACACTTTTCAGTGTTAAAATCAACAATATTATAAAAGCTACTTGTCCTTGTATTGAATATTTTCTTTACGTTGATGACTTTTGTGTTTGTTATCGTTCGAAACATATGCATATTATTGAACGACAGTTGCAACAGGTTTTAAACAACCTGAGTAAATGGTCAAACGAAAATGGTTTTAAATTTTCCAAAACCAAAACCAAATGTGTGCATTTCTGTAAATCCAGAAAACTCCATCCCGATCCAGAACTTACTTTGGACGGGATTAGAATTGAAGTTGTCCCAGAATTTAAGTTTTTGGGTCTTTTATTTGATTCTAAACTATCGTTCATCCCTCACATTGAATATCTGAGCAATAAGGGTAAGAAAGCTCTGAATCTTTTACGTGTTGTCTCCAACATGGACTGGGGCGCAGACAAAAAAGTTTTATTACGTCTTTATAGGTCTCTTGTGAGATCGAAATTGGATTATGGATGCGTTGTTTACGGCTCTGCCCGTCCATCATACTTGCGCAAGCTTGATTCAATACACAATCAAGGTTTACGTATTGCGTTGCGCGCATTTAAAACATCGCCAATTAATAGTCTTTATGCTGAAGCAAATGAACCATCTTTAAACTTACGTCGAAAGAAATTGTCTATGGATTATTACTTGAAATTAAAATCTAATCCAGATAATCCTACTCATGATTCTGTATGTTGACAGCTGTGAGGAAAAGCTTCAGTCTAAAAACTGTGGCAAAGCTCACATAGCCACCTCCTGCTCTTGCTCTCACTGGAAGAGAGAAAAGGAAACTGTTACAATTAAGTATAAAGAAGGTCTTTCTTTCTTTGAAGTAAGAAAAGTGGTCGACAGTGGTCGACAGTCGGATAAACCTAAATTCCTATGCTCAAGCAACTTAAGCTAATTCCAATTCTAGCAATAATGAAAACAGCTGCCAAAACTGTGAGAATCTTTTTAGAAAGCTTTGTGTGCTTTTTCCTGAGAAGAAAAACCAAATAGCTGAATTATTCCCTAAACAAAATGTAACACCTTCCTCTTCTGTAAACCCTCCAGCCCCTGCTTCTTCATCGTCTAGTTAATCACCAAAAATACTTCTACTTCTACAACAGCTTACACTCCAATCCCACGGAATGTTAATAAACCAGATGAAAATGACACTCACCCAAGGTATTATGAATACAAACATTTTCACTTGGTTTTGCATTGGATTGGGTGATTTTTGTAAATTTTAGAATGCAAAAATTGTCAAAAATAGCATTTTTTGACATTCAAGGGCACAAAACTCAGCACTTTCTGCAGCAAATCCGTCCAAAATCAATCTCATACAAGGGCTTATGACTATACACATTTTGACAAAGTTTGGTGAAGATTGAATTATATACTGAACAAAATGAAAACTTTACACTTCAAGATTTCTTGTTTCTGGAAAAGTATCGAACTAAAAGCCTGAAATATATTTTGACGTTATTTCCCAGGCTTTCAGCAATCGTTTTGTTAAAATTTTATTGCCTTGTCTCCTTTAATGTCAGAGTTACGGCCCTTAATGCGTTTAGAGCTAGTTACATCTAACGTCACATATGCGCACGCGCAGGAAACGATTCACCATTTTTTCGGAATTTGTCATTTCCGGATTGGCAAAAAACACAAAAAATCTTTCTTATCACTTGTAGCAAGCTCTAAAATAAAGGTCTAGTTTGTCAATTTTGTGAATTATCTCCATTTTACATAAACAAATAAGGAATTTAAAATGTTTAATATTCACAAATTTATCACGCTTTTCGATTGTTTCTGTGTAAACATCATGCAGGCCTTACAAGGGATTATTAGACCCCTTTTTCGACTAGGATTGTTCCCAGATGTCCATGCAATAGCGATTTCAGTTTCCTATTGAGATTGCATTATAAAATTTTCAAGCTTTGCAACATAATGAAAATTCTGATTTTCAAACATATTTTTTTAAAAAGCTTAAACACTGTTATGCAAGCTTCTTTACATTTTCTGACTGGTAAGTTGTCAGACTACCACTCCGTGCAGTCTGGCAAGGTTTGCATCCTTCTGCTCGGATTTCTGATGGTTCAAATTTTGTAAATTTTTTGTTAAAATTGTACACCTGAAAAACGGACCCCTGTCACACTTAAAGGGTCCGTTTTTCTTCCCTGTAATTAAGATCAACAAAACGTTTAGTGTTTGGCACAAACAAATCCATGAACAATGCGAAGCACATTCATTTGATTTCTTTACTTGTTGTATTTAGAAGAAATATGACAATCTATGTAAGTGTAAAGTTTTCATTTTTGCTCAGTATATTTGTGGATTCTAGAGTGTAAACCTGAAATTATGAAGGGGCAGACAGACAGACAGACAGACTGGCAGACAACAGACGAAACTGTCCGCAATAGCTTATTTGTAGTACTATTTGACGAGGCCAGCTATAATTTAAGCTAATTTAACATTTCTGCCTTTCTGTACGAAAAAAAAAAAACACAGAAAAAAATGTAGTTTGTTATTTACTCAACAAATTTGTCATGGGTTTTCGAGTATTCAAGGGCCCGTAACTCATTTCCCCGACTGGCTATCAAAAAACCCTCAACATTTTGCAATGACGATTTATTAACAAGTTATCACTCACAATGTTATTCCAATATGCCGCTTAATAAAACATGTTGATGTTTTCCCCAAAGTTGGGAGATGAAAATATACAAAAAAATGAAAAATTACATAAAATGCTAAATATTTTAATATTTATAATAATCACGCCAATGGATTTCAGGTCATCCTAACATGGGCTCATATACAAAGCATAATGTTTTTAAAAAATTCGCCAATTATTAACATTTTGATAGAATATTGATTGATAAGAACCTTGGGTAGCGCCTGAATAGAATTATCCCACCCACTTTCAATATGCAATATACACCAAACCAAAGGTCCGTTCGATTCAGACTTTTCGGCAAAACACGTCCCTTTTATGTATCTATTTGTACTAAATATATCATTGGAAAATTTAGGTCCCAGGAAAACGGCCTTATGGACCCCCCCCCTTTACGTAGAATTAAGAAAGTTATTGCAAAATGTCTGACCTGAAGCGAGGCAAAATGTCCGTAGATTTAACCATCCCTCAATGCACAATCTCCACCGTGCTAACGTTAAGAAAAAACGCACCCAAGTGGCCCGACTATAGATTTCGAAGCCTAGCTAGCATTATCAGAGTTTAAGCTCCGTGCCAGCGAGGGGTTTCAAAATAAGCAATTATTTCAAGGATAGGCTGGCATTGGAGTCCCATCTTCGTTAGAAATTATAATCATCAAATCTATAACCAAGTCATGCAGGCTGGTATAATCACAACAGGGAAACGCATGACACAATATTTTCGGTAATTTTCAAGAATTCTGTCAATATATGACCGAATCGAGAAAAGATATACATGAAGCAGAGAATGCTGGAAGCACAAGGTATTTGCTGAATACGAAGGATCTTGAAAAATCAGCTGATAAAAATGTTATTGACGACCAACCAAACTATTTTCTTTTTCATAAAATCTCGCACAATAATCTAAATCTGAACATTTTTCTACCTTCTCTGCTTAAAAATCCCGATGCGGTCAGTATTTTAAGGGAAATGCTCCAGTTTTTCGGAACACTGGGTCATTACTGTAGTAAATTAAATGTTTCGTACCAATATGTTTCGCTACCATATTTTCAATAATATAACACATCATTACAATTTACCATTTTCGATGGTAAAAGTGTATTTATTATGCGAAACTGATTTCCTCAATATGGAAATCGAATATTTAAAGCAAGACAGTCGTAAGTGTGTATGCAATTACCACTTTTTTGCGTCATTTTATTCATGTGTAGCTGATAAAAATTGCTGTAATTCACTAATGAGTGCGCTGACCTATACATTTTCTTTTTGGAATTGTTACCAGGACATGTTGCTTAAAACAATGAGGAAGTTTTATGAAATTCTATTATGCAGAACTAGAAATATTCCCAAAAATATGCAAATTTTGACATAAAACACTCCAGCTTCTTTGATCAAACCAAACACGTGAGCATTCTGTTTTATACATTTACTCGTTTATAATAGCACATATTTTGGGTTATCTGTTCTTATTAAATGTAAGACGTTACTTTAAATCCGTTTTCGGGACTAAACGATGAATATACAGTATTTTATTAGCGTTTTAGTGACCTTGGACAAGTGCAAGAACTTGTGCATTTTGCGCTGTAGGGGTATGTGATACGAATGCCTATAAAATTCAAACAAGATCGCTGACCATCCATTTTTATTTCATATTTCAATTGGTAATAACATGCAATTTCAACATACAAAATATAAATAAATTCTATTATTGAGAAAAAAATAAGGAAACTGGAGCATTCCCCCTTAAACATAATTATTGAAGATTTTCTGTAATTGTTGTAGTGTCACATACTTTTCGGCCGTGATATGCATGTTTATATTACCATAAACACTGGTGGGGAACTCGGCCAAAGCGAGGGACGTTTTTTTCGCGAACAAAGTATTCCGTCGGTGTTGTAATGAATATCTTAACTATGGATATATCGAAGCCGTAGTTACGAGATTTTATAACAACACCGACAGTTTGTCAATACAAAACGGTAAACCCGGTCTGTTTTTAGAACAAGTTTATTGTCATTAGAAAAACAATCTATAAACTCACATTTAAACGCAAAATACATGTATCTTTACCTTGCTGTGGCAAAAATTGTTTTAGTTCACCACCAGTGATCGTGTAGGCTATTACAAAGATACGTACAAATCGACACGGTGGATAATCACTGGATACAATATTTTCAGAAAATCTTCAATAATTTTGTTAATATGCGACCGATTTGAATTCGGTTTGAAGCAGAGAATATGGACAGACGTCATGCATTAGATGGACGTAGTTGATTTTTTAAAAATCAACTGATAAAAAAGGAATTGAAGATAAACCAAAATTTTGGAATATCTTCAATTACTTTTTATCAGTTGATTTTTTCAGAAATCTAACACGTCCAGCTTATTCCTGGCATTTTCCCACCTCTGCTTCAAAACGAATTCAAATTGGTCAAGTATTAAAAAAGATATTGAAGATTATCGGAAATTCTGAGTCACGTGATTATACATCGTGAATCGACAAGAGGAGAAACATTTGTAAAAAAAATAATTTGTTATTCTTTTCCCTGGCCGGTTTTAAAAATTATATTCTGATATATCTAGTACATACACACACATTATGTTTGAAAGTTTGAGTACTCAGGAAAGAAAATGTTTGATCGGGCAATGATGCTTACCAGTATCAAGTGTGTATATCAAGGGCGGATCTAGGGGTGGGATCAGGGGGTTATGACCCCCCTAGAATGGGCCGAAAATTGAACTTTGACTATATAACTTATTTAATGTCATCATATAGGCTTTACCCCCCCCCCCCTGAAAAAATCCTTGATCCACCCTTGTATATTTTACGCGTATTTATCTTCTATGAATGCTTTAACCCTTTCCAAATGAAAAGAAACTGTAAAGGCTGGTATAGTCCAGCAAGATATTAACCCGGGACATCTGCATATTGCCCCGGTTTAATCTTGCTGGACTATACGATTTGAGATCTCTTGCAAACGACGAAATGGGTTGTATCAATATAAGTATTGACTTGAATATTAGTAACATAGAATATATTGAGTTTGATTTTTCCTACAAGCTTTTTCTACTTTTGTCTTTTTATGTTCAAAGTCCTTATCTAATATAGACGTCAAGACTCACATTATTTTAATTATTCGATTAGGAAGGTCCTTTCATCTTAGGGAGGGTCCCTACATCCACAGGCGGCAATCACATGACTTTGTTATGATATATTTTCCTCACTTATGTAAACAAAAACACTCGATAAGAACACGTTTTCTCAAATTTTGAATCAACTACTTAACACTCAATATTGAGATACGTGCCATTCGATGCGTCATATTCTCTGGTCTATTTGGTACCAATATCTTCCCTCAAATCTCTGTCAAAGCTGAAAACATTCGTGCAAAGTACTTCTAAATGCCGTGCTATATTTTCTTAAGAAATCTTTGCACTTTGCACGAATGTTCTCAGCTTTGACATGGATTTGAGGGATGATCTTGGTACCAAATAGACCAGAGAATATGACGTATCGAATGGCACGTATCTCAATATTGAGTGTTAAGTATTTGTTTTAAAATTTAAGGAAACGTGTTCTTACCGAGTGTTTTTGTTTACATAAGTGAGGAAAATATATCATAACAAAGTCACGTGATTGCCGCCTGTGACATCATTATGGTAGAGGGTATTTAGCATTGCATAGTATTTAAGCAGTTGTTACGAGATGTTATAACAACACAGAAGATTTATTAATCTGAATTTTATTGTTTTTCTAAGTCAAAATTTGATTTCTCCGTATTTTTCATAGGAGCCCGTCGAATTCCATGGGGGCCCGGACTACGCCCATCGACCCGCCTTTAGATCTACCCATGGGTTTCCCTCTGTGCATGCGGGATTTATTTTTAGACGTTCATTCCCGGAGTGAACTTGCGTTCGTTATGAACTCACTATATTTATTGCAAATTTCAAAATTATTGTATAGGCTCTAAAATTGATAGGTACAGGAACATAAATAACGAACATGCAAATTGCAATGCTGTACAATTTCACCCATTTACAAGTAAGATCGGGTTTTGAAGTCTGTACACGATGAGGATTCAGAGACAAAAGGAGATGAAATTATTACCATCATTTTCTCATTTTACTTCATTGTTTTCTTACCTCATTATAAACTAATTCTATCTTCATCTACAATTATAGTATCACCTGTTGGAACAGTCTAAATTTCGCTGGTTGGGTACGGATTTTATCAGAGGATAAACAGACAGAATGAAAGAAAGATAGACAGAAAAAAATGTTATCATTGACTATGAGAAAATAAACGAGGGGTAGGGGGGGGGTTATGTGACACAGAAGCGGAAAGGTATTTTGAAATATAATAATAGACGAGATATACAATTGACACAAGTTATAACAACATCGGATAAGTCGAATCATTTAGACGAAATATAAATTGATATGTATTTAGTTGACATCGCGAATGTCGAAATAAATAGACGAGATATACAGATGATACTCGTAATGTCGACATCGGATAAATCGAATTTCCACACAAGGGCCCTTTTAGAGGCGTCTAAATAGCAATATTCACAAGCCAAGATAATATTACAAGTACAGAAAAAATGTTGAGTGCGTCGTAAAGTCCAAGCAAGCCCATTTAAGCCGTAGTTACGAGATTTTATAACAACACATGCGAAATACTATTGTTTGTTCGAAATTACACCACGATTAATTAAAAAAAATCGTTCCCTATTATGAATAGCAGTCAAAATTAAAATCGTCTGATTAGAGTTTTAAAAAGCGCAAGGCATGCTTATTTATTTTAGAAACTACACGCATGTATATTTGATCTAACAAAATAAATCCACAAGCGTTTTCGTTTACAACCAATCAACCTGTTCATTCATCACGTGCATATTGTAAACGGTACAAATGAGAAGGGTTTATTGGTTTAGAAACAGCAAACACAAAACTACATCACTGTCATTTTTTGCTTGTGGATCTATACTGACTGGCTTTAAAAACGCATCATTGAAGTTCATCCTGCAATAATATGTAAAATACATAATCAACTATGTAGTATTATATATCAATCAACAGCTTGACATCTTCCCAACATTTCCTGAAAATTTTAGACAAAAAATCGATTAAATGACTGAGATATAGCCATCTAAAGAGAGATGGTGTGAGGAATTTGACAGTTTTCTCTATTTAATAACAAGTAACTCCGCTCTGAGTATGAAAACCGTTCCACAATCGTGACCTCGTTGACCATTGAGTTGAAATCAAATCTTTATTTGCTTGGGCTTGAATAATCTACCATATATTGCTGGAGAGTATTGAATAGGTTTGGCGTCCGTTTTTCATCATGTCTAGACCCAACACACCCTGATCTAATTATGACTTTCTGTAAGTATCTGTCACGGGCATGGTCGCCAGTAGAGAAAACCACAATATCTTAATCGTTAATTTACTGTTATGGCAAGAGCTTGTCAGTGGCAACAATTTTGTATTACAATTACAGTTGAAAACGTTATTGTAAACCAATTACGTAATTGACGTTGACGTATGTTATTATCTTGACGTAAGTTCGTTTTAGACGGTTGATCAGGACGCTGATGCTCAGCAGCAATCCCTGTAGATTGGCTTCGTTAATGAAAGTGAAAATTCGTCGATTGGTTTACATTTAAACGTCTCGCCTGTTCTCGTTGATAAACACCCGCTTAGAATAATTCAAAAAATGTGTGTGCGCTCAAAGAACTTTGGTCTCTTGTCTTTATTTTTTGTTTAATCAATTTGATTGAGAAATAAAAGTAACTCCTGACCATTTAGATATGGAATATGAAAACAAAAATCCAGTTGGTCACCAAACGTGTAGTTACGTAAACGTTATCCATACTTTGCACGTTGACGTCGTGCGAAATAACGTGGTAACTGACTGCAATAAATTTTATTGGATATCGTGTCTTATTGGTTGAAATATATATCAGAAGTACAAATTCGATCCTATTGACTTTAACTACGAAAATATTTTGAAAAATAAGTGATGCGTTTTTAAAGCCAGTCAGTATATAACTTCATCGTGATGCACGTGCAGATTGTGCAACCACTGTGTAAAAGCGTACAGTCGCGTGTATCGGAAGTTGCATCTAACTGTACGCAAGATATCACTAGTGCTGATAAACAAGTTGATAATTTGGCTTTTTTAAAAGTATATAAGTAAAAATCGAAACAATTTTTTATGCGATTTTCAACGTTGTGGGGTAGCCGAAATGTACTTTCATTTCAGCAGTTACGATTTCTCGATCGGTGTCTATTTTGTTTATAAAATTGGATTTTACCTGTCAAATCACTGGTTTGTGCTGTAATTCATCGTGCTAACTCGTGCAATTTTGACTGCAATCGCGTGATCTACACAATAATATACGCTTAAACTTGTACCTGGTAATAGATAAACCTCTCTGCTATTGTGTCCATCGGTTGTATGCACGTATGCACATTGTTTCACAAAGATATTGGCTTTTGAATAAGACTGGTGTATTTCTTCCGACTGTACGCCTAGTGCAAACTGTGCAGCATCATTAGTGCAGTTTGAGGAACATGTAACTGTACGCCTAGTGCCGTTGTGTCATTCCGTATATGTTGCAATCGATTGAAAAAGTGGAATCAATTTTCGTTTGAAAAGCTTTGAGATGACATTTGATCAACCATTCATTGCTTTATTCAAAGATAGAACATTTGCAATGCGTGTTTATTCCAAATTACTACATGTGATTACATTAAAATGATCTCGTCTCAAACAAGTCGACAGCAAATATGACCACGAATTCCTAGAAAACAGTTGTCCAAACACGCGTTAAAACGACAGACGTAGGCGTAGACGCAGTAGATGTACTGTAGATGAGTTTATATAGTAAATATTAGCGACAAATCAGAGAAGTAGTTGGAAGTGATTTAGCACCCCGTTTAATACTACTGCAGTTACTATGCGTTGGTTTATACAAAGCCATGTGTTCCATGCAATTCTCTCAACAGCACAAAAGCAACACCCCAAACCTTATGTACCAGTTAAACATCCCACCTAGCCGATTCGTCCTATGGCGAGACAATCATTCTAGTCAAAATGACGAAAGGATATTGATAGAGTCGGGATTCAGACCCTTGGATCAAGATCCTTCAATGATTTATTCGATCAAGCGACAGATGGTAGCTAGTCAGGGCGTATGTTAAAAAAGTGTAGATAATTTTCATTTTTTATTGCCCATTTGAGTCTGGATTTTAACGCTCTAGAACAAAAGTTTGAAATCCCGATACTATCGTATATGTACGCCATCGAAGGTATTCGTCTATTGGTATTATCTCGGTCTGTCCATACGGCGTAAAATCACCCAGAGTAGTCATTCCGGTTTGTGGGGTGCTAAAATAGTTCTTGACTCCTTTTCTGGTGATGCATTGCTCTCTTTGTGAATGATTTTAGCTACGGTTTGCATTGATGCTTTTGGATGACATGTTTTCTCATTTTTGAGCCAGAATTCATCCTTCTTTTTAGGACTATTGTGTGTGTTTTGGTACAGGGAGACACGTGGCCCCCATTTCGGGTGTGTCCAATTTGGCGCGAAAAATTAACTTTACGCATGTTTGAACCAAAATTGTGAAAAAATGAATTACATGAGGTGGGTCCATTTTGTGAAAAAAAAAATACAAGGCAAGGATGGATCTATGCCATTTTACGTGCAGTTTTGCTCATTGGGATGTTGGGAAAGGTGTAAAAATGTGTTGTAAGGAGGATTTTACATAGAGTTATATAGGAGCCAATCTGAGTGACCTGTCACCATACGTCCTTACAAAGTTCATTTACACACCTACATTTATGGACGTTTTTTAACAGAACGTTCCCAGTTACTTGACGTTACGTATATTGGCAGGTTTTGCCAAATCACACTCCATCATCTCCTAAATTTATTAAAGAGACATCCTATTTCATTTTTTCTAATATATACATGTATTTTGATGCCAAGATTGATTATTCTAAATCATTTAAATGATATCAGACCTTTTAGGTTGTTGCTGATAAGCACAAAAACTAATTGAAAGCTGAGATGAAAATGGCATATTCCAAAGGCCCGTAGGAAGCAATTTTATATGGGCGGGCTGAAGCCCCAGTGTCTGAAGATAGGGGGGGGTGCTAATTTGGATTTTCCCTATATTTTCACCGTGAAAAAGGTAAATTCAGCAGTTTTGGGCCACTCAGGGGGTTAGCCCCCCGTTCTTACGGGCCTGTTCCATTAACAAATGTTCTGGTATTTTAAGATTCTAGTAAACAGCGCAATACTTACTTTGGCTAAGAATGTTCAGAATTTTGATAAAAATATATGTTCTTTCAAATAAAAAGAAGTACATTTTGTGAGAAGATATCTACGGGGTGTCTCTTTAACGGCTTTTGATGGGAAAATCACAGGACTGGAAAGTCAGAGATTCCAATGAAAATAAATGACTCAAAAGACCAATGATATCTGGAAATAATTGATTTTAATCAGTAACAAGCTGGGCTGTGGTAACACTTCAACGGTCATTTTGGACTTCAAGTTTTGTCCTGCTAAAGAGAAATATCCTTGTCGAACTCATCGAGTAGCGAACTCGACTAAGATTTGGAAATTACAGCATAGATATCCTTTGCGTAAGTGGTAAGTCGTTAGTAAACTATTTGTTTTTTCAAATTTATATACTTAGCAAAAGTTCTAACGCGTCACTTTTTAAAATTACATAACTTCTTCATTGTCAAAGATCTAGATTCAGAAATTGGCATTTGTTTATCAGATGTTTCTGCACACATCCATAAAACTATTGTAAGTTTTCTCTCTTATGTGACCGCGCCATACAAATCATTTTGTGAAAGAATTTATTTTGAAAGCTGGATGATTGTGTTATTGAAGTTTGAAAAAAAACGTAGCTTGCATAGACGCACCTTTTTTTAATGCAAGCCAATCTGTCAAGGTCATGGTCACAAACGCAAATGTAACGGTCTCAAATGGAAGATCTTGGTGGCATCTATTGTATATGTGTAAAATACGAGTATCAAGATTACATCTTAGACAGCTCGAAAGATATAAACAATTAAGTTTCTGTCTACGTAACCGACGTTGCCGTCGACTCCAACACTGACAACCAACGACGCTAGTGATGTAACATTGCCTCCACATGCATGAAGTACGAGGTCTCATAAGCGTAAGGGCGGTCGATTTGTTTAAGGAACATAACTTTTATACACAGGAACTCTTTCAGCCAATATAAATGGTTTACAAATTATGTGTGAATATCCCATTTTAACCAAATTTCAACCTCTTGGATTTTTTTTTAAAAAGGATATCCTTCTTGAAAGTTCAATCTTTTAGAACTGACTGTCGCATCTACTTTGAAATTTCACAGGATTCTGTTCAAATGGTAGTAGTCGGCATCTGCAAAGTTTGAACCTATTTTGTAGATTCGTTGAAAAAAATACTAACAGTACTAATAGGCCCTACTCTACAAGATTTGAGTGATGCGTTGGCAGTTTTGCCAGTATATTATAACTCTCATATTCACGAAAGTAAACCTGAACAGCATGCCACAATGGCATTTAAAGATGGAGATAAATACGTCAGTTACCGCGGTAACAACAAGAAAGCAAGAACGACAAACTATATAAGTCAACACTAACACAAAAGTATGTGATACAGCCGCACTCACAAGCTATGCGTACTATCACACACACAAACAACCACGTGCACGTAAGCAAACACGCTCGCACATACACACAATTGTACGCATGCAAAAGTACATTAAGTATCGCGCAAGGAGGAATCAAGGTTTATAGTAGCCTCGCATGATAAGCCTTTACTGTTTGTAGTTGTCCATAATTATTGTTTACCAAGGCAAATTAATCTACGTTTATTTAGGAATAGGAATGAACTTTGTTCTAAAATGAGACTGCTTACGTTACTATATTGATAAATTATCGATGTAGTTAAAACACCTCGTTACTACAACTTAAATCACGCTGTAGTTACGAGGTTTTAGAATTATACCGACGAAATTCTATTGTAAATCCGAAATTACGTTACGGGTTACTTGATAAAATCGTTCCCTATTGGTGTTCCTTTATTTAAATGTAGTTGGGCTATGACCACAAGACCAGTTACTTTTTAATCTCTATAGATATTCATTGTGGACAGACAAATAAATTCGACCGCTATACTCGTGCAGCATAAAGAAGTTTTGCGTATGTTTGAAGTGAGCGTAACCCTTTAAGTGATCTAATGAACTAATCAAGTGCACCCTGATGCATTGTGTATGTGTAGCAAAAGTAGTAATTGACATTTTCTGAACAGAGATTTTGCCACAACAGGTCATGTAAAATCGCCATTAGGCGTACAGAACACAATTTGTCATTTAGCACTAGGCGTACAGTCGGAAAAAATACACCAGTCTCATTCAAAAGCCGATATCTTTGTGTAACATACCATATTTGTGTAAACAACTGTTGCAAATCATAGCAGATAGGTTTAGCTACTAGATGATGCAAATTTAGGCTTTCAATATTGTGTAGATCGCGAGATTTTAGCCAATATTGTGCCAGTAAGCAGGACGAAAAACAGCAAAAAACAGTGATTTGACATTTTTGATACGAATTTACACACAAAATCCGTTGACATACTAGAAATCGTAACTACTTAAGGTAATGCCTATCTAATTCTCTCTTCAAATTTGAAAACCCCGTCAAGAAAGATTGTTCCGATTTTTACTTATTTGCTTTTAAAAATCCAAACCATCAGCTTGTTTACCACCACTAGTGATATTTTGCGTACAGTTAGATGCAACTTCCGATACACGCGACTGTACGCTTTTACACAGTGGCAACTGAAAGTCGATTAACCGAGACGCTGGTCTAAAAATAGAACTCTTGTTTTGCATTTTTCTCTTCCAAGATGCACCTGCAGATCATGCAGCTGCAGACGATACTTTGACGGGAAGATCTAAAAATAGAACAACTACGTTGGTATTTCTTTAATCAAGATTCATGTGCAAATCGAGCGATGTAAAATACGTCGGGTGTACTGTTCTAATAAGGCAATGGACTTTGTTCCAAAAATAAATTAGGTTTCCGGTTATGTCTAGATTACGAGGTCTTTAACAACACACAATAAACATTATTGTTTTTCCGAAATTACATTACGGTTATTGTCAAACAAGGTTAACCCGGGACAACTTAATTTTCGTGCGCAAAGTCCGTTAGTTGAGCGTCTTAACAAAACAAAGCCGAAATGGGGTCATTACATATGCAGATGTCCCGGGTTAATCTTGCTGGACAATAACGTTATAAAAATCAATCGTTTCTCATTGGACCGATTCCGTTCATATTTGACGCACTATATAATATCGTTTTAGAAAATTCATTTTCGCCATTTGACTTTGATCCGAATCTTTATTATTCTCTATGAACGATACAGATCTACATATGTTTTCATACTGATTATTAAATATTTTCCCACAAAACACAATTTTCGTTATATTTGATATGGTTTGATATCGTTAACCTTAATGGGCAGTTTACACAAGTCATGCCGACATCTGATTCTTCGAAATTCAACTGATATCGATTTTAGGGGGCAAAGAAATGAGTCGTAGTCATAAACCAACATAGCATTACCGAAACAGAAAATGTTGAGTGAGTTGTAATGCACAATTTATACTAGAAGAAAAAAAGAAACGCAACATCCGATTTTATAGCCTTTATTTCTGAAATTTATATGAACATGAATGTCATTCTAAATGAAATTTATACCTTCATTATTTGACTTTAAATTGTCCAAATTTCGTTGAAGTCATATTTTACTGGTTCACGCAATATGTGTTTCAATGTGCTTGATTGGGCGTTTTAACATTATTTGTCACTAAATGATCCATACAGATCCTTGCTACGTGAGGTCTGGCGTTATCTTGTTGTCTATAAACCCGTTGACGCCTGTCAGAACGATAAAGTAGGTACCTCGACTCATCGGTAAAGAAGACACGTCTCTATTGCTGTAAGGTGTAGTTCCAAGGAGCATGTGCGGTTAACCAGGCCATTCGCCGCAGACGTTGTTGTTGATGAAGCACCAGGTCAACATATGGACGTCTCGCACGTACACCAAACTCACGTAAGCGATTACGAACTGTTCTAGCTGAAACCCGATTGTTGTTCTGAACACGGATGGTGTCTGTAGTCTGTCTCGGTAATCGGAATCTGTCCCGCAGGTGTACCTAGCGAATGAAACGGTCCTGGCGACGTGACGTAACACGGGGACGTCCGCTTCTCGGACGATCGTCAGTTGTTCCGCTGCTTCTTAAACGTTGCCACAAGGGAGATTTTGTCGAACGATGCATATTAAAGTAAGCAGCAACCTGAGATTGAGGTGTCCCATTCAATAACATCGTACATTATTTTTTATTTTCTTAACCATTTTTAACCCGGGACGGAATTTTAACGTCATGAAAGAAAACAGGTAGATAATCTTCGTTTTCTCAATTTCTTCCACGTTTTCCATAATTCTAAAAAATAATTGCTTTATTAACACCATAATTATATTGTTGTCTGCGTCTCGTTTAGTCTTAATTTTTTATTGGAATGTAAATACATAGATTGATATGTCAAAGGAAACAGTGGGAAAGAAGAAATACAATGCGTGTTAATTTTTTTCCCTTTCTCGCAGCGTCTTACCGATGTACAATGATTCATAAATAGTACGAATATTTTTTTTCTATCAGAATGATTTTAACGAGACACGAGGAAAGAAGCAGAAAAAGTACTTTGCACCCCGTTTCACAGTGTTTGTGACTATTTTCACATTCTTATAACAACCTGAATGAAACTGAAAGAAAGAAAACACTGCGGAAAAGGGAGAAAACACAACACTCCTTGCATTTTCGCCTCATTCCGTACTGTCTCAACACCGTTCTGTGTCTCTTAATCTGTCATCAGACGATGAAAGTTTTTTTTAAAATTCAAACATGTTGCAGATTGCAATTTTGGTTTGTATATAAATATTTACAATTGTTGAGCATTTGAGATAGAAAACCACGTAGGAAATGAAGAGATTACTTGCCACAAGCATTTTCGTCATTCTCCACAATGCTTTCCAAGGCTGAACATTATCGTGTAAGAGTCAAACATGTTGATTACCAGGGAATTGTTTTAATTCTCTCCAAAACCGTGAATTAAAAGTGAAAGGAGTTACAAACCTCATAAACAACTGGTTATTGGATATGGATTTGTGTAAAAAATAACACCGTAAGCATTGAGGCAAAAGGAAAAAATGCCGATTATCAGCCTTTTCTTCTTTTGCTTCAATATCCTCAAGCCGTTTCTATTAAGGACGCCTAAAACAGGTCTTGACTGGGAGAGGGTTAATTAACAGCATGAACATGATTATATTGAATACAACAGTTACAACATTTACGAGACCAATATTTGAAGTATAAATGAGTCTGATGAAGTAAAAAAACGAAAGTATTCCTGCAATAAAAAATCAAAAGATATTTTACGAAACAACGGTATATTATATTTTTCTTCTAATGGTTTGCAATTTGGTATCAAGAGTTTTTAGAGTTTTTAGCTTTGATGGCTGGTGATAACCTCGGCCACATCGTCAAAGATGTCAAATTTCACTCGTTTGCCGAATACGGAACCATTGAAGAACCACGCTGCCTCTATTAGGTCGTGATTGATAAGTCGGTTAATTAGCACCGTATTTATTCTCGTTACATCGTCTACTAGACGGTGCCCCGCCGCCTTCATCCCCTTTCTCTGTCTCATGATTTCAGTTTTGACATTGTTGTTTGTCACCTTGACGATGACAGGGCGAGTTTGTCCATTCCTAGAGGGCAATCTGTGGATAGCCATTATTTGACTGGTTCTTAGTTGGACCCCAATACAGCTTCCCAAAACAAGACCTGTTTTTGACGTATCTAAAAGGCTTGGGAAAACATTGACACAAAAGAAGAAAATGCTGAAAATCAGCATTGTCTCCTGTTGCCTTAATTTTTTTGTGTTATTATATACTAAAATCCTACCTTAATCGCCGTCCATTTTGCCGTCAACAGTAGCTTTCAAATTTGGCTACCCTTACTTTTTGCCTTTTGGAAAAGAGTTAAAGATGTAGTTCCATGTTTTGAAAGAAAAGAAATAAGCGATAACAGAAAAACAATTATCCCAATCAGACTCCATTTAAACTTTAGATGACCAGGAGCCATGGTGGTTAACCGATTACCGGACGGCAAATTTTAGGATGGTCAACATTCAAAGATGTCCCAGACGACAATTTCATTTGAACAAAATTTCACATTTTTTGGTCTTTTGGGGTAGAAAATATTGTGGGAAATGAGGAAATTGGTTCTTCGTTTTCCACAATGTTTTTCAATGCCCTTTATTTTGAGGCGTCAAAGGGAGTCAATGTGTGTTAATGGGTTAAAATGGCATAAATACACGTTTCTAATTCTAGCTCAGAAATGTTCGCGGTAATCTAATCTTTACCAAAACGACAGTATATTAGTCTGGTCCGATTTAAAATGAGTTGTAGCCGTTAGAAAATTTGATGTCAAAAGTGGAAGAGCATATGTTTGTGCATAGAAGCTTTTGAGGGTGAGGAATTAAATTGCCGATAATGAGCATTTTTCTTTCTTTCCGTTCAATGTGTTCTTAAAACAATCAAGCTAGGGACGTCATTTGAAACCATATGTAAATAAAGGAACGAAAGAAAGTATACAAAAAACTGCGTAGTCTAGTACACACAAGCTTTATGATTAAATGAATGCATTCTGATTACAAACTCCAAAGCGAAACAATAGAAAATATATGAATGAACGTATGGCTAGAACACTTTCCAAATCATCATCATCATCATCATCATCATCATCATCAACAACAACAACATCATCATCATCATCATCATCGTCATCATCATGATCATCATCATTATCATCATCATTATCATCATCATCAACAACACCAACAACAACAACAACATCATCATCATTATCATCATCATCATCATCATCATCATCATAATCATCATCATCATCATCAAAAACAACAACAACAACAACAACATCATCGCCTGATCATCACCACCATCGACATCTTTTTACGTCTCAATCTAATGATGTTTTCAAGGTCATGAGGGCCCCCTTCCCATCATCACTCCTCATTCCTATAGCCAGCAAGCCTTCATCATGTCTGTACGATATACACCGTGGGTAATCCAGTCCATCTCTCCTAGTTAGCACGATCTTGTGCTTTCTTCCTTCCTTATTGATGAAAAACACGTTGTGTGAACCACAGGCAGTAACGAGTACGTTGTCTTGTCTGTCCACCAACATTCCAGTAGGACACCCCAAGTCCGTATCTGTATATTTGTATATCACCCGACCTCACTGGTCCATACAGGTTACAGAGTGGGTACTCCAGTCAGTCACAAACACTATATCTCCAGCATTGTTAATCTTCACGTCTTTTGGCCATTTAAACATATAAGTCCCGTCATGAAAACCGAGTCTTCTAACTACCGTACCGTCCATTCTGACAACCCGGACTTCCCCATTACCCGGGTCGTCATGACACGTAACATAGATCTCTCCGTTGTGATAACAAACTCCGAGTGATACTTTACCGATATTCAGGACCTTCTTGGCCACCATTTTAGGTAGGACCTCTACAAACTGAATCTGCTTCCCACCGCCTTGTGACACTAAAACTTCTGTATCAGAGACTTTACATGTATATACAGAGAGTAACGATAACTGAAATAACTGTTTGAAATCTTTGTCCAACAATTTTAGTCCGTTATTTCCACAAGCCAAAACGACATGGTCGCTCAGCATAAACACGACCGACTTTACATTTTGGCATCCAATACCATGAAGTTTGATTTTAGACACGGTCAGATCTACAACTGAATGAACAGTGTCTGTATCTCGGTCAGAATAATTCACACGACCAGGAACACTATCATGATCACTACTGGTACCCGGCATACTACCAGCAACACTTCCGCCTGGTCCGCTGGTACCCTGTTTACGACCTGGGACAATATCGTTAACATGGCTGGTATCCTGTACATTATCAAAATCTCTAAACTGTTTTACAAGCTTAATATCTATAAGCTGGTCCCCTGTCTGAAGGATGTGGGTCCGAGTTAGTTTTAGATTCCGATGTACGTTGTCACATGTCTGACATATCGCCATTTCTAGAAAGATGCGAAAAAGGAGTACTAGAATGGTGTGAAGGCGTTTACTCTTTAACTATACGTTCCTTGATAAATGAACTTCCAAAGAAAATATTTCAATAACGAGCGCAGCATGTGATGTAGATTTAACGTTAAGCAATCTCCTAGTTCTAACGATAAGTTTAGTTTTTTTCTGCCTCTTTCAATTTGTGACAGTCTGAACTTGTGTGTTTTTAAATGTATTTTCTAAAATCTTGATGAGCCATTTGGGTAAATTTGCTTTTTCCTTTCCCTTGTAAATGCTTACAATGCTTTTAAACGGTAACGACTTAAAGGGACATTAGTATCATGCAGCGGTGAAAAGTATGTAAAATATTCAAAGTGGGTTGATAGTGTTTACGAAATGATGTGATATTGGGTTAAAATCCGTCGTAATCTAAGCCAATACAGATCAGACAGAGCTGAAATTTTGCACAGAGAAAATTTTAAGGCTATATTGTAATTATACAAAGTTATTTTTACAGCAAATTACCCCGAAAATAAGTAAGTAAAGGGGCCCATACACGATCAATATCATTGACAATATTATTGTCAATATTTGGTATTGACAATAATATTGACCGTGAATGGGCAATATTGAAGGATTGTCAATAGTATTGACGAATATCTGCGATCGCTGAAATATTTTCTTAAATATTTTCATTGACGTTATGTAACCCATGGTTGATTGTTCTCTAAATTAATATTGTCAATAATATTGATCGTGTATGGGTGGCTAGAAAAATGTTGTCAATATTATGACTCAATAATATTGTCAATGATATTGATCGTGTATGGGCCGCTTAACAGTAAATATGTATCTTTAAATCATACTGTACACAGAAAAATAAGGTTAGAGTTGTAATTTTGGTAAAATATCCCAAATGTTCTCCTTTCATATTTCATCTCGTGTCAAAGCATGGTATTAATTTACATAAATCAAATATATCTTATCAAATTCATGCCGTCATTCATAACCCTACATATCTGGATTCTGAGATTCTTATAATTACTACATTTGACAGTGACATTTCAGATTTTTTTGTGATAAATTTTACTTTTATTTTTATCTGAAAGAGCATATTTCCTTATGAAAATTCTGAAAATTTCAAGCCAAAATATTGCGCCGTTTACGAGAAATTTGTATTTTTGTGTTAAAATTGAACAAATTGTTGTGGACAACAATTCGGATTTATATGCAATTTATCGATATGTCTCAATTTTAAATGCGTGTTTCTCGCTTATTGGCAACAACTTAAAAAAACTAATAGTATTTATACTCATTAGAATAACCAATCTTGGCATCAAGACATACTTTAAAAAATGAAATTGGAATGAAATGTCCCTTTAATTTGCTCATGCGCCGCTTTAAGGCTTCCGAGCGTCAAATGGTGCAGAAAGAAATATACCGCGAACATAACATATTGTTTTCCTTATTATGACTGAGTTTTTGGGATATATTTCTGTGCATTCAAGCGAAGACAGCGTCAATGCAACAAAAAACCTATTTACTAGATCTAGATTTACATTTTAAAACGAATTACCTGTTGGCTGTTACGATGTTTGTCGTGCCTTATCTGTTTCTTGTGAACATTGTTTGTAAAGGAGAAATTAAGAAAAAATCCACACTCAAAACTGTGACTATTTATCTCAGTTTGATTTAGAACAAGGAGGGTATTTATCAAGCACTAGGAGACGGTGGTATTTTATCAAATATGCGTTATCTTTCCCCCTTTATTGACAAATTTATCGATTTGATGTCCTTTTCAGCCCAACTGAGCACGAAGTACTCAAGGTGAGGTATTGTGATCGGTCATTGTCCGTCGTCCGGTCGTCCGGCCGTCCACAATTTCTTTAAATATCTTCTTCTCCAAAACCAGGTGACCAATCTTCTTGAAACTTGGCAGGGATGATCCTTGTGGCAAATGCTTTCAAAGTTGTTTAAAGAATTTGATTCCATCAAAGACTCTGACCGCCGCGGCATGAGAAAAGGGGAAAATAGGCTAATCTTCAAAGACCTTTTTCTCCTAAACCAGATGGTAAATATCCTTGAAACTTCATAGTAATGATCCTTGCATGAATCTCCTCTAAATTCGTGAAAAAAATTCTGTGTAGAACTTAAATTTTAATAAATTTAATTAGATTGAATTTTCGAAAAGTTGTTAAACAATCTCCTTCTCCAAAACTGCAGGACCAATTTCTACCAAACATCGCATGAATCTCTTCCAAATTCCTTCACGATTGAATGAAAAGCTTGGCCGCTCTGGGCTAGGCTTATTTTTTTGCTATATGAAACATAGTGTAATTTTAAGAAAATTTTAAAAAACAATTCTGCTCCTTAATCATTTATTGGATTTCATTCTGGCGTAGCATGAATCTTCTTTGGAAAGACTTCTATTGTATTCCTTGAAGAATTTCGTAGTCTAATTGTCTAAAAGCCAGTGGAGCGATACAGGGCCATCTTTGCCCTCTTGTTTTTTTTTTGTTTGTTTGTTTTTGTTTGTTAAATGAACTTTAGTGTAATCATCACAAAGTGAAACAAGACCTGTTTTTGACACTTTAAAGAGCAAGAGATAAGAGGGATTAAGACCTTCTAAATATTTATTGCAATCCCAAACCCTATGTTGTGGGTAGTAATTTAAATAATTTTGAGAGACTATCCGATTGCAATGAATTATGTGCTAAAAATAGACTTGGTTTACCGTTTTGTTTTGGTAAACCATCAGCGTTGTTATAAAATCTCGTATAAATAAACCATGACCTCTGGACAGACGATCAAACTGAACAGGTAAACCAGGTATGTAAATGTCGTGATTTTTACCGTTTACAGTTTACCGTTAGATGTAATCACAACACCCCTCTCACGCAGGACAGTCAATAGTTAAAAGTACATTTGAGTCTCAATGTTGATGGTACCACTATACCTACGGCTTGAATCAAGCCGTAGTTACAAGCTTTTATAACAACATCCACGATTTACTATTGTTTGTCCGAAATAACGTCGCTGCTTGCTAGACCTTTACTCATTCCCATTAATCAGATCATCTACCTACAACACAGGGTTTTATGGAAATTGAATATTTTGTATTTTGAGAATTACATACCCCTTTTTGGCTCTGCCAAGATTGAAAGAGTATAAAAAGAAACATTGAAAGAAAAGAAGAAATTACTGATTTTCATGAACTTCTCCTTTTCTTTCATGTTTTCTATCCTTTGCAGGTATAGTTTTACAGAGATGCAGAATAGAGGCCTCCGGAGCAAAGGTGATATCAGCTTACTTCTTTAAGATTATGGTTTATAATTTATAGTTCAACAAACTATATCTTATTGGTAGTCATTAAAACCATCTAAAGAATATTTAAATGAGTACCCACAACATAGGGCTTTTAGTTGAAATGCCTAAATAGTCATTTACCAAGAGCAACAGATGAGAGCGTGTGAAGACATTCTAATTTTTTATGTCAAATCCAAACCCTATGTTGTGGTAATTCGACAGGACGATTCTAATGATGAACATAACATTTAGTGAAATTGATCATTCTGAAAAGCTATTTACTCTCTGTTATCTATTGCTCTGCTGATATTCACAATAAATTTGATGTTTGCAACTACTTTTAAATTTCAACTGGTATTCTCAGCCCACTATTCACATATTACTACTAAAATACTTCAAACTGACTGTCATTGCAAGCTTGCTTGTCACCTATCATTGAGACATCTGCCAGACTCTGTTACAGTCAACACTAGTTATTTTAATATCAACATTGGAAGAGTTCATTTGAGAAATTTCTTTCCTTTGCCTACTATATTTCAATTGAAGAATGCACTAGATGAGCAACAATAATCTGATTCAAATCGAAACTGAACAAAATCGGATGAGTCAAACTCCGGATATGTCAATTAATTTTGACAGGCCCTATGGCTTCGACACAATGCATGTTGAGTCTGTCGACTAATACGTTTAACCCTTTCCCAAACAAGATCTGGTTTTGACGTCCGTGTTAGAATTGGAATAGGGAAACATTGACACAAAAGAAGAAAGTGCTGATAATCAGCACTTTCTCATTTTGTCTCAATATTTTCTGAGGTATTTTAGCACAAATCGTCTCTCTGTCAACATCTATTTTGTCGTCTTCAGCAGCTTTTGGATTCGATCACCCTAAAATTTTGCCGTTTGGGAAAGGGTTAAAGCTGTGATCCATAATGCATTATTTTTGCATTATGTTTGCTTGATATTCATTTGCATTGAATTTCCTAGAAATGGAGCAACTTGCAATTATTCATTGCAATTTCATTGGCCAAGTTGAAATCAAGTCCACAATAGTCTCTTTCATTTGTCACTTTTGTAATCGGTATTATATATTTTTTTTATATATATTTTGTTACCACTGACTGATGATGATATCCTGAATAAAGTTGTTAAACTGATTTATGACTTGTGTTAGTTGTTACGCTCTGTGAATGTTGGTTCAAAGAGTGTATTCAGTGCCTCTAGTTTATTTGTATGGAAAACAAAATTGTATGTGTATTATGATTTTGATTGATACCTGCGTGTGCAGATCATGAGATGGGACCTGGCCCCCTGAAACTTGTAAAAAATGCTAATCAAAGTGAATTTCAGGAATTTTTCATGCACCAATGCAGCCAGTCCTCTTGAAAAGATGACCCCCATAGGAAAATTGTCTGGATCCATGCATGGTCTGTCTAGGCACTGTAATGATCTGATTTCACCCCCTTAATCTATTCACATGCAATGTCTCTCTTTGACTCCCTACAAGGTAATGACTTTGGAAAATGTGGATTATGATGAAATTGCTTGTGACAAACAATTTCTTCATTTCCCACTATGTTTCTTCCTAAAGACCAAAATATCATATGTGAACTTTAATTTACTTGAAATTTACAATTAGAATATCTTTCAATTTGGACAAGCTTAAAATTTTGTTGTTCGGTAAGGGGTTAATTGGATGATTGTAAACTGGATGCTTGACCAATTCTGTGATCACCGTTCGAGTAGTTTCATTGGATGCTGAATAACGGTATTGACACTTCTTAATTTTTTCCCCAAAAAGACATTGATTTGAGCATTGGAAAAGATTGAGTCTAGAAAGAACAAATACCGATAACCAGCATTTTCTCCTTTTGACTCAATCTTTTCTGTGTTTTAACATACATATGTTCTACCTTTGATATCAGTTTTCATAGTGTCTGCAACACCTTTAAAACTTGGGCATGTTAAAATGTTGCTAAATTAGCATTGTGTAAATATAGGAAAAATGTTGTAAAAAATGACCAAATCAAGCCTCGACGAGAGGCGAAATTGATCAAAAAGAGATGTTTGGAGAGTATTCCAACTGGTGCAGACAGAATTTTCTCCTTTTGCCAAACTACAACAAGGTGTCAAGCTTCACAAGATACGCCCGTTACACTGCTTATGAAGAACAACAAAGGACAATAACTACAAAAATAAGCCAGGTAGATTTATGGTTCTTTTGCACTGCAGTACTTAATGATGAGAAGAATATAACTGCCAAATTTATAGAAAATCGGACTTATGGTGACAAATTTATGCTCCGGACAAAAAAGTGGACACCGCCAGGACGCCGAACACCAAGGGCGATCCCATAATATGTCCCGTCTTCGACGGGCGTATAAAAATAAGGGTAGTCCGATTTGAAAGCTGCTGTAAAAATTGAAGCTAAAAGGGAAGGTATTTGTGTACAATATATCATAGAAACTATCGAGACAAAAGGAGAAACTGCTGGTGATTAGCAGTGTCTTCTTTTGTCTCAATGTTTTCCAAAGCCTTTTCTATTAGGGACATCTAAACCAGGGCTCGTTTGGGAAAGGGAACCCAATACCACATACTGACGCCCCACAAAATTAAGGCTCTAGAAACATTTTGGAAAATGAAGAAATTGACAAGCACTTTCTTCTACCGCAATGTTTCTACCATGAATGAACAAAAAATGTTAATTTCCATGTATCTGAATTTGTCGTCTGCAACAGGTTTGAATTTGGAAGTCTATCATTTTGTCGTCTGGTAATGGGTTAATATTATCTGAGTTATATTGTACACAGATTTTGCAACCCGTTCCAAAACTTTTCATCTTTCCCCGTTATTTTTTCATAAAAATGATTTAAGAATATTTCTTTCAATCATATCATCAATTGTGTACAAATGTAATAAGTCAAAGGCATAACTCTGACACGAAAACGAGCTCGATGATGTACCCTGATTTTTTTTATATTTTGTTCAGGAAATATTAATTTACAACATATGTTAAAATAAAAAAGATTCATTGGGCGGTTAAAAAGTACCACCCCTCTCCATAGTCACCTTAAGACAATAAGTGTGTGGTATTTTTTAATCGTCCATTGGCTAATCGATGATTTTGATTGACAGCCGGCGTTTTGTCAATTATACTGATTTTGCCAATTTATTTCGATCCATTGTCGGTGTTGTTGTAAAATCTCGTAACAACTGATTCAATCAATCTGTAGTTACGACGTTTTTGATTTACACCGACGAAATACTACACTAAATCTCAATCTTTGTCAACTTGTTAAAATCCTGCTTTAACCGATATTGATATTTGACAGGGACCAATTAATAGTAATCATTCACGATCCTGGGAAATAAAAAATCGATTAGTTTTACTGTAACCAAACAGATCTCCTGTCATATATAATTTTACAAATCACAATTGTAAATGCACGATTTTGCACTGATATGTTACTTCATGAAGGCATACCTAATGGCTTGAGGCCGCGGCCATGGCGCAGTTAGTAGCGCATCTGCCTCTCATACGAGAGGTCCCGGGTCCAATACCCGGTCGCGGCTAATACCCTTTTTGACAAAAACATCACCCATCAATGGTTTGATATCGTGAACATATGTGGGGGAGCAGCTGGAGGCTCGGTTAGGGTGTTGTGGTAGTACTGGTGAGAGAAATGCCAGGAATCTATGTTTAGGCGCTCCAACCGCCGCCATATAACCTTAGTAGTTGAAAACGGCGCAAAACACCAATAAACCTAACGGCTTGATTCAAGCCGTCGTCACGAGTTTTCAAAAAGGCACCGACGGTTTATCAAAACATAACGGCAAACCAAGTCAACACGTTTAGCACAAAATTCCTTGCTATTATACATGTATAAACTCATTCATCACACTAAGATCAATTTTGAAATATAGGTACAGAAAGAAGCCTATCCAGTGGATAACAAATTAAAGAAGATACAATAGTACCGGCCGAAAAGGACAGTGACGTGGGCTAATATTTACTACTTGACAACCAATCAACTCTGTTCGTATTTGTAACGGTGCAAATCAGACGAATTGATTGGTTTTGCAGCAGTAAACATCAGCCTACGTCACTGTCATTTTCGGCTGGGACTATTGTAAACCGAACTTTCGTGTGTGTGTTGATATTTTAATCCGTGTGGAAAATAGACAAGCGACATTACAAATTGCTTGTAAGTGATTGTACAATAAATTCCAAAGGGAATTGTCATTAGCCAATTGATTGTACATAAAAACTGTCAAACTGCGGACACTTAAATCGGGAATTTTATTGGAATTCAAATTCAAATTCATTTATTCGGCAAATCAGCAAACAATGCTTTTGGCCAATAAACATACATATATGTACACAAATATGACAAACAGAACAATACAAAATAGTTTCACAAATCAAATACAGAAAATGTTAGAAACAGTTACATGATACCTGGTTATATGAGCAGATTTCATTATATAATCTACTTTAACTTTTCATTTCGTAATTTATTCGCTTCCCTTAAGTATTTAGCAAAATTTAAAATAGTTTTTGTTCGGTCGGATGACATTATAAATGTAAATAGATTTAGACTGGGCCAAGATGTATTTCCTAAATATTCTTTTCTCAAATCTGCATAAATCGGACAACTTAAAAGAAAATGGTATTCTGACTCAACCTGTCTAGCGTTGCAAAAATTACAAATACGATCAGCACGAGCAACTCCCGAATATCTTCCCATCTCTATATTTAGAGAATGGGAACTTAGTCTGAAGCAGCTCATTGTTCTCATTAAGTTTTCATTTGGTAAAACATCAATGTATTTTTCAAAGCAGAATTCTTTTTTATATTTACTATAATAGTTAATTTTGGGTGAAGTATTAATAGATGCATTCCAGGATTGTATATATTGATCTCTGATACGTTGTTTAATTAAAGGGAAATAATTCATAGTAATGTCGAAATTTGACCATATATCACTTAATCCCAAAGAATCTAGATAACGTTTGATATGAAGAGCCCAACTACTTGCATTATTGATATTAACTTGTTCCATAAAGATTCTTTGCATGGAAGAAGTATTCATTTTCATAATTTTAAGCCAATATTTTATCGCTCTTTCTTTGCAAATTACGGATAATGGAAATCGACCGAGTTCTCCAAGCACAGCCATGTTTGGGGTTTGAGATTTTACACCTAGCAATCTTTTACAAAATTTTATATGGATCTTATCGATTTCATTGAATTGATAAATTCCCCACACGTCTGAACTATAGAGGAGAATCGAACCAACCATTGTATCAAAAATCGAAAGTTTATCCTTAACATTAAGTTTTACGCGCGAACAAAGTGAAAATAAACGATTACTTGCTCTTAAAGCCTGCTGATTGAGTACATTAACATAATTCTTCATTGATCCATTGTAGTAAAAGTCTATGCCTAGATATTAAAAATGGTCTACGATTTCAATTGGTTCATTATTGATATAAAATGTGACATTACGCTGAGTTTTCCTCTTTTCAAATATACAAACTTTAGTTTTCTGAACATTAATTGTTAAACCCCATTTGTTAGAGAATCGATAAATTGTATCTAATTGTGCCTGCAAGCTAACAAGGTCAGTCGTAAATAGAGCTATATCATCAGCATACAGTAACATATACATTGAAAGAAGATTAAGATCGGTTTCTGTTAAATTGTTAAGATCCAAAGATTCGCTTATATCATTTATAAACAGTATGAATTGGAATGGATATCATTTCGTCTGAATCACGTTCTTAGTGAAAAAATACTTACATAAAGTCATTTAATTTTTGGAATAAACAAGGGCAGGTTTAAAAAAATGTGACCAAAGTGTTACATTTAAATGTTACGAATAACAGCTAATTTTACAGAATATCATCCATATTTCTTAATTAGGGTGGCTAAAAACTATTCTAAATGGTTAAGCAATGCCCAAATTATATTTTGAATTCGTGTTTACTACTTTTTAGCTAAAATTGTGTGCACAATCTTGCAAAATGACAACAAAAAAGCGTTTCACTCCTGACAGCATATATATTGCAAAATATGAGCAATTGTAACCCACGAATCACTAAATAGTAGAGTACAGAATGCCCACAAGGTTGATGGCTTCATAAAAAAATGAGTGGTAGATTTCTGGCTGAATAGACAAAAATGAGAACATATTTTGAAAAATAAAAGTGTTTCACTCCTGACATAAAATTTAGAGGGTTATTGTATAAAACAGGCTCCACATCCTAAACCAGTGAAGATAAGATGGAAAGGTAATTTTAAGATGATGATACACATGTTGTTTTATGAATTACAAGTGCTTATTGTAGTGTCCTGTCACTGTCTTTTATTTACCATAGCTTAGAAAATTGGTAAAAGTCTTAAGTGTCACACAAAAAGCGTTTCACTCCTGACATTTTTGACATGTTTTAATGACATATCTTTTTTTATTTGTGGAGCGATTTTCTTTAAACTTGGTACCCAGTATATAGACACAATAACACATCTTTTTAGCTTTGGTTGGGTTGAATATGCTTCTCTGTAAAAGCCGTGGCATGTAAAAAGTGAGTGGTCACATTTTTTTTAAAACTTGCCCACAACATGATGATTGATAAAAAAGCGATAAAAATGGCAATTTTATGTGGTGAAAATCATGCTCTAATTTTCCCATCCAAATGGTCAATGCATTTTTTATGGTTTAAACAGCTCAAACCGGGCGCATATTAGTACAATGCCTCCCATGTTTATTCAAGATTACGACATTACAACAAAATATAAGATATATACTGAGCAAAAATGAAAACTTTACACCTACATTGCTTGTCATATTTCTTCTAAATACAACAAGTAAAGAAACCAAATGAATGTGCTTCGCATTGTTCATCGACTTGGTTGTGCCAAACACTAAACGTTTTGTTGATCTTAATTACAGGGATGAAAATCGGACCCTTTAAATGTGACAGGGGTCCGTTTTTCAGGTGTACAATTTTAACAGAATTTTTACAAAATTTAAACCCTCAGAAATCCGAGTAGAAAAGTGCAAACCATGCCAGACTGTACGGAGTGGTAGTCCGACAACTTACCAGTCAGGAAATGTTAAAGTGACATTTCAGAATTTTTTGACATAAATTTTACTTTTATTTTTATCTGAAAGAGCTCATTTCCTTATGAAAATTCTGAAAATTTCAAGCCAAAATATTGCGCCGTTTACGAGAAATTTATATTTTTGTGTTAAAATTTCGCGCAAATGTCATCAGGGGTGGACTACCTTAAACTTTTCTAAAAGGCAAAAGATTGGCCAGTCTATGAATCTATTGATGAGAGAGGATAATAGCTTTTCCTGATGCATAATATCTTTCATAATTCTTCAAATGTTGTTGGTGCTCATTTGAATTCTCTTCTCCAAAAGATTCGATGTGAGCTTGTCCTGATGCAGAGTATCTTTCATATTCATTTTTTTTTTAAATTCGTCTGATCTAGAGTTTTAAAAAGCGCGAGACATGCTTATCTATTTTTAGAACCTTCATGCATGTATGTTTGATCTAACCGTAATTTTATCTTGATGCACGTGCAGAGCGTGCAGCTTAAAGTCGATTAATCGAGACGCTGTTCTAAAAATAGAACACTAGGTTTGCATTTTTTACCCTGAAGATGCACGTGCAGATCGTGTATATGAAGTCGATTGTTCGACGCGCAGTTCTAAAAATAGAATAGCTACGTTTGCATTGCTTTAATCATGATTCACGTTACGTTGCAATATACGTCGAATGTGCTGTTCTAAAATGGCAATGAATTTTGTGCTAAAAATAGACTGCTTTTACTTTTATGTACAAATAATCGTCGTTTTTTATAAACTCTCATGAATACGGCTTGAAACAAGCCTAAGTTATGAGATTGTATAACAACAAATAAGAAATACTTTTGTTTTTTTTTTCATTAAGTACATCACGGCTTAATATATAAAATTAAATCCTATAAGACCGATTCCGTTAATATTTGGCGCACTAAATAATGTTGTTTTAGAAAATTCATTTTAGCCATCTAACTTTTGATTCGAATCTTAATTATTAAAGTGACATTTCACGATTATTTGTACATAATTTTTACTTTTATTCTATCTGAAAGAGCATAAATTCTTATGAAAATTCTGAAAATTTCAAGCCAAAATATTGAACCGTTTACGAGAAATATATATTTCAGTGCTAATCTTAATCAACAATCTTTGCATCAAGACATACTTTTAAAAAAGAAATGAATATGAAATGTCACTTTAACTATGATCGTATTTGTAAGATGTACATAATGTTTAACTATTGTTGATTTTATTATTTTCCCACAGAACTAAATTTCTGATTAATTTAATAGTTGTTATTTTGATATCATTAACCTATCACTGGTCAAGTCAAGTCAAAGTTCATATCATGTACATAATGATATACGAACAATACACACATAAATAACACACATACATTTCAAAACGGTGACGGTCATATTAATCTTACAGTTCTATTATAATTTAGGATGTCCAACAACGAAATTAATAAGTATATTTTTTTTAGAGATGAAGGTAGGAGTGGGGGCCATAACCATAGGGCTACATGTTGAAAAAGACTATAATACTCCGATAGTAAATAATCGGGTCAGTGGGCATTGATTTCATTGGTCAACTGCTTTAACACAATGACGTAATTTTCATTCATAAAAATCATTCAAATAAGTGTTCCAGTTAGGCAAATTTTGTGAAAGAGGTCACATGACTTCATTGAAAGGAAACACGTGAGGTATCCATTCGATCAAGGGTTATTCTACACTAAACGTATATTTCATGTCCTTTGAGTGGAAATTGAAATAGCACATACAGCGAGAAAGAATCCAAACCATTTTTGGTTGAGTGACATTCAATTGTCTAAATGTTATTGGAAAATCAAAGAAATTAAGCTCTGGATGTTGAGATTCCTGTTTTAACGCAGCTGAGCAAATGTCTGTAGTCCAAAAAACACATGTCCCCTCCGTAACTCTCATATCGAAACTCATGCATGTTTCTTTTAAAACGTTATCCTACATTACGATTTTTCTTAAAATCAAGGGTTTACTATTTGTAGGTCATATTCTAATGATATAGCCATTTGAAATTGCGGCGTCCTCTTTAAAAACGAGCAGTGCATTACAGTCCCTAATACTCCGTCAACTCCGTCATGAAATCAGAATTCATAGTGAAATACTCACGGGCAAGATGTTTACTTATTCCAACCCTACGTAATCTGTGACGTCAGCCTTCCTTTAACAAAATCCGCCATTTTTAGTTAGAGGCCACAACATCCAAAGAAATCAGAATCGATGAATGGTAAGTAAACCTACAGTTATATTTGCAATGTGTCAACACCGTCGCGTACATAAATTCGTATTTTCTACTTTTGTATCGTTTAAGATTCCACCAGTAAGTGTTTAAAGTCGATTTTGAATGAAATAAAATATGTTTGGAATGGAATTTTTTCCCGTGTGCTTCTGATAGTAGGTTTGAGACAAAATCTTCAACTCCGTCACAGTCAACTCCGTAACACATTTGCGGTATTGACAAAGCTGTTACGCAGTTGACTCATTCTTGTATTATTGTCAGAATTATTACAGTTTTAAGCCACGTTTGTCAGAAATAATCACCTGGCCTACATAGAAATATTGTGGAAAAAGAATAATGTATTGTGTTTGCTTTGGTTTTCTTTGCTTTTGGTATATTTGCTTTGGTTTTCTTTGCTTTTGGTATATACAGCGGCGGTTCCAGAATTTCTGTGAGGGGGTTCGGATGTACAAAAAAGGAGGTTCGTTTTCCTAGTATTACACAATTGCAATTGAATTTCTGCATGATTATGAAATAATCTGGCTACAGAGGGGGTCTGGATCCGTCAACGATATATAATGCCGTTTCAAATGTTATGTTAATCATTACATAAAAACAATTCAATCATTAATGGTATGTGGAGCACGCTGGTAATAGACTTAGTCCTGTTCAGTGCCTTTCACACCTACAATGCATCAAAAATATCAAAATGTAAATGGGCTTCAGTCAATTGTTGAAAAAATGATCTTGATTAATTCTTGATTAACTCCACTGGGCTGTTCTTATTATTCTTTAGTTTCGTTTTAGCTCACCTGAGCACGAAGTGCTCAAGGTGAGCTATTATGGCCACTCACCGTCCGTTGTCCGTCTGTCTGTCATTCCGTCCACAATTTGGGTGTTTGCACTCTAGCATCCACAAAGGTTAGGCAATCATTGTCAAACATGGCCAAACCAATAGGGTCATAAGTTCTAGGACAATTTCGATTACGGGTCTGATCAGATGAGAATGTAAAGAGTTATCTGCGCCTGAATGTAAAAAAAATCTGTTTTAAACTTTTACACTCTAGCATCTACAATTGTTAATCAATCAAGACAAAACTGAAACATAATGTTGGAGACCATAAGATTTCGGGTGAGTTATATTTTCAGTCTGATCTGACCAGAAAGATGTGACTTATGTACCCTTGATTTTTACAAAATTGCCGTTTTGGGCTGTTTTCTACCTTGTTTACACTCTACAATCTACTATTATCAACCAATCAAGACAAATCTTCCAAAACACAATGTTGGAGACCATAAGATCTTATATGAGTTTCATTTTGTGTCTGATCGGATTAGAAAGTCGTATTTTACAAAATAGCTGTTTTCTACTGCTTTTGTCCTTGTTTACACTCTAGAATCTACAATTATTGATCAATCAAGACAAAACTTGGACAAAGTGTTGGAAACGAAAAAAAAAGATCTCGAGTGGACTTGATTTTTGCTCTAATTGAACCAGAAAGACGAGAGTTATATGCCCTTGAATTTTACAAAATTGCTATTTTCGGCTGTTTTCGACCTTGTTTACACTCTAGAATCTACAATTATTAATCGATCAAGACAAAACTTCGACACAATGTTGGGGACCATCAGAACTCACATTCATGAGTATGATTTTCAGTCTGATCTGATCATAAAATCGAGAGTTATGTGCTCTTGACTTTGACAAAATTGCCGTGTTCAGCTGTTTTTGACCTTGGTTACACTATAGAATCTACAATTACTGATCAACCAAGACCAAACTTGGATATTATCCTGCTTATCATAAGACCTTACACGTGTTTGAATTTTGCTCCAATCGAATGAGAAAGTAATCAGTCATTTGCCCTTGAATCTGACAAAATTGCCGTTTCGACTCTAACAACCGCAAATAATGAACTATCAAGACAAAATTTGGATATGGTATTGATTACGATAAGATCTTGGATTAATTTGAATTTCAGAATAATCAGAATAGAACTTGCTCGGTTATCTGCCCTTCAAATTTTACCCTAACGACCTCCAATAGTGACTAAAGACAATCCTTGACCCAATTTTATTGACCATAAGTTTGTTTTCAGTCTCAAAGTCATAAATATTGATTGAATTGAACAGAACTGTGGCTCATTTATCTCATTTTGGTTCAGATGAGCGATAAAGGACCCCCATGGTCCTCTTCTATTTTGATTTGTTCTGTTTGAGATTGAAAGCACTTCCATGAATAAAGAAAATGTGTTCTCATATTTGTTCAGTCAAGTACAATATGTCACTTCCGTAACAATTTGTCCATTCTGTAACGTTCTTGCCTTAACCGTAACTCCATCAAAATGCAATATTTTGCAGAATACAAAAACAAAAAATGTACGTGTATATGATTATCTAAATTTCATAGTCCAATGGAATGAGTATATAGAGATTTAAAGTTATATCAGAGTGAATTGATTAAACTAACCGATAAGGAAGAAAATTAATTTGTAAGATATTGGGGACATGGCTGGTTTTCAATTCATTTTGTGAACTACAAACATTCTATTGAGAAAATCATTAAGTAATTTGATAAAGTACCATTAGAAAAGACAAATTATATCAAAAAGGTTTGGTTTCTCATTTATGAGTGAGTTTAAATAAAAGTGTAAAAATGTTATGGAGTGGAACTTTTCCATCGGTAGCGGTTGAATATAATCACATAATTATCTTGTAATGGGAAACATATTTCGCGTTGCCTTTATCTCTAGAACATCCGTAAGATATGATGTTAACATCCACACAAAAAAAGAATACATTTTCAGAGATTATAATTTTCAAAAAAATGTTGTTCAAAATATACGTTTAGTGTAGAATGACCCTCAACTGTAAGCTTCATCAATTTTGTGCATGTTTTGGATTTATTTTGTGTCGGATAATTGACATTTAAAGTGTGAGTAGATATGTTATTCAATCGTCTCATTTGATCTAGTATCCAAAAACGTCGTGACTTAGAACTGTGATATCAAATCAAATCTACAAGACAATGGGAGATGTAAGATGTTTCAAAATTAGTGTTGACGATCGAAGTTTCACCTTGTGGTGAACTCGGCCAAAGCGAGGGACGTTTTTTGGCGAACAATGTATTCCGTCGGTGTTGTTATAAAATCTCGTAACTACGGCTTAGATAAAGCCGCAATTACGAGATTTTATAACAAGAGGACCATGATGGTCCTATATCGCTCACCTGAACCAAAATGATATGAGCAACACTTTTCTTCAATTCACTTAATATTTATGACTTTAAGACTGAGAACGAACTTATGGTCAATAGCGTTGTGAAAATCCAACTTATACAAGATCTTATGGTGCCCAACTCATGTGTCCAAGTTTTGTCTTGATTGATAAATAATTGTAGATTCTACAGTATAAACAATGTCGAAAGCAGCTTAAAAAGCAGGGTTTTTTTTTAAATTCAAGGGCACATAACTCTCTACTTCCTGATCAGATTAGACTGAAAATCGAACTCATCTGAGATCTTATGGTCCCAAACATTGTGTCCAAGTTTTGTCTTTATTAATTACTAATTGTAGAGTCTAGAGTGTAAACAAGGTCTAAAATTGCCAAAAATGGCAATTTTGTCAAATTCAAGGACACATAACTCTCGTCTTTCTGATCAGATCAGACTGAAAATTAAACTCATATGAGATCTTATAGTCTCCAACATTATGTCCAAGTTTTGTCTTGATTAGTCAATAATTGTAGATTAAAGAGTGTTAACAACCTCGAATACAGTCAAAAACGGCAATTTTGTCAAGTTCAAGGGCCCATAACTCTCGACTTTCTGACCAAATCAGACTGAAAATCAAACTAATCTGAGATCTTATGATCCCTAACATATTGTCCAAGTTTTGTCTTGATTGATTAATAATTGTAGATTTTAGAGTGTTAACAAGGTCCAAAAAGGCCGAAAATGACAATTTTGTCAAATTCAAGGGCATGTAACTTTGGACTTTCTGTTCAAATCAGGCGGAAAATCGAACTCATGTAAGATCTTATTGTCCCAAACATTGTGTCCAAATTTTGACTTGATTGATTAATAATTGTAGATTCTAGAGTGTAAACAAGGTCGAAAACTGCCATAAATGGCAATTTTGTCAAATTCAAGGGCACATAACTCTGGTTTTTCTGGTCAGATCAGACTGAAAATTGAACTCATCCGAGATCTTATAGTCTCCAACATTATGTCCAAGTTTTGTCTTGATTGATCAATAATTGTAGATGTTAGAGTGTTAAACAAAGTCAAAACTAGCTATTTTTTACGTTCAAGGGCAAATAACTCCAGACTTCCAGGTCCGATCAGGCCCATAATCGAACTCATCCAAGAACTTATGACCATACTTGCTTTGACCAAGTTTGATTAAGATTGGCCAACTTTTGTGGATGCTAGAGTGTTAACACCAAATTGTTGACAGACGGACAGACGGACAGACGGACGGACGGACAGACGGACGGACGGACGGACGGACGACGGACATTGAGTGACCACAATAGCTCACCTTGAGCACTTCGTGCTCAGGTGAGCTAACAAGACCGACGGTTTATCAATACATAACGGTGAACCCGGTCTATTTTTAGACCATATTCATTGCAATTGGGGTTAAACATCTTTAAACTCACATTTTAACGCAAAATATCTATACCTTGTTGTAGCGAAAAACATCCCTCGCTTTGGCGGAGTTCACCACCAGTAAACCTATGTGGGCGATCTGCTGGAGGCTCGGTAAAGACGTTGTGATAGTACTCGTAACTGGTATGAGAAACAACAGGAATCCTTGGTAAGGTGCTCAAGGCACGTCGATGTGAACAAAACAGTTAAAAACTTAAAACCCAATAAATTGAATCGTTTAATGGCAATGAATTGTGCGCTAAAAATAGACTTGCTATGTTTTGATAAACCATCGGGTTTTTTTTATAGAATCTCGTAAGTACAGCTTGACTCAAGCCGTAGTTACGATATTTTATATAGAGGAAAATAATTGACCCGGCAGAGTGACCTTAACTGTTCACAAAAGTGGAAAAGTTTATTGTCCAGTTTAGATGGGAATGGTACGTAGTTAATTTACGTAAAAGCGTGCACTGTATCCGTTATACAACATTGTGCCGCCATGTGAAAATAAGGTTTTATCTTATCTAGTCAAATAAAAGTGTTAAGCTACCGTGGTCTGTTTGGATCGAAATTTTCAGTAAAGCTAATCATTAAGCGTTATCTCCAAAAAATGAAAATATTTAGATACAGTTCACATCTTGGTCATACCCTACAGATGACACAGGCTGACCAGGATGGGCATTTCTGCATATTCAGTTAACCAATAACCATTTTAAGATGACGCGACAAATGTATGCACGTGCAAATACTGTTAAAACGTTGAATAATATGATTGTTAGCTGTAAATAGCGAAGCATGCGAAGTGTTCGGCAAATCACGAGGGGTTCCGGCATACCTATCACCCCTGGGCGATAAGTCTGTTGACCTTTCCGCTTGGACTGCTCTGCCGGGTCAAATCTCGCCGTCAATAACAACACCCACGAAATAATATTGTTTGTCCGAGAAAGCGCAATTGTTTACTTGATAAAAATCCATTTTTGACAATATCGATAGCTATTGTTCAGCAAAGTTAACCCGGAACAACTTAATTTTCGTGCGCAAAGTCCGTTAGTTGAGCGTCTTAACAAAACAGTCCCGATGTGGGGTCATTACATATGCAGATGTCCCGGGTTAATCTTGCTGGACAATACGAGACCCTCGTAAAAGTAGATCGGTTTATACAAAATCACTTGTGGTGAACTAAAACAATTTTCTCTACAACAAGGTATAGATATTTTGCGTTTAAATGTGAGTTTATAGATTTTTTTTTTTCTAATGACTATAAATTTGTTCTAAAAACAGACCGGGTTTACCGTTTTGTATTGACAAACCGTCGGTGTTGTTATAAAATCTCGTAACTACGACTTCGATAAAGCCATAGTTACGATATTTTATAACAACACCGACGGAATACATTGATTGCGAAAAAACGTCCCGCGCTTTTGCCGAGTTCCCCACCAGTGAAAATGTACCCATCTTTATATCACGTCGTCTGTAGCTGATTTAGAAAAGCGATCAATTTTGTTCTAAATATAGACTTGGTTCACCGTTATATCTTGATAAAGCGTATGCGCTGTTATTAAATTTCGTAACTAAATTTTCAGTCCAGGACTGCGTTCAGTAGACAAACTGTTAGCTAACGTTACCAACATTCGCAACTTCTTTGACCCAAATTTACAGAATTGACCGAGTATTCCGAATGAAACGGCTAACTGTAAGCTAACGTTTTGTCTTACTGAACGCAGGGCAGTTGTAATTGCGACGTTTTACATTAGTATCGGCCGAAAATGACAGTGACGTGGGCTAATGTTTACTACTTGACAACCAATCAACTCTGTTCGAATTTGTAACGGTGTAAATCAGACGAATTGATTGGTTTTGCAGCAGTAAACATCAACCTACGTCACTGCCATTTTCGGCTGGGACTATTGTAGCTTTACACCGACCAAGCGCGGATCCAGGTATTTTTCCCAGGGGGGGGGTCCGATCTTTAGCCCCTTTTTTCGCCAAATTCCAGGGGGGGTAGGTCCCCTGCCCCCCCCCCCCCCTCTTCCCTCTGGATATATGCAGATACATGTCATATAATGAAGGACTAAATATAACAACGGTTTGTCATGGCGCACAGGGACGAATGACGCAGCTTATATGGGACATAACCAGTAATCTTTTGATAACATCTTTTTTCGCCAATTCCAGGTGGGGGGCGATCATGACCCCCTGACTCCCCCCCCTCTGGATCCGCGCATGCCGACGATATTATTTTGTTTGTCCGAAATGACGTCAATGTTTGTCTGAGAAAAATAATACCTGTTGGAACAATCTAAATTTCGCTGATTGTGAAAGAGCAATATAAGTTGATGAATCGAAACAAGGATTGATAGAAAGATAGACGGGAAAAACGTACTCAAAGACAATGAGGGAGATACACAGAAGCGGAACATAACTTTGGCTACACTGGTAGACGAGATATACAGTTAAAACCGGGTCCAGTTTCATCAAAACATTTAAGACGTATTTTTGACTTACCAATGTGTTACTAGAGATTCAGAAGAAGACTCGCGTATCAACCAGGACCAATGTTATGCGAATCTTGTTTTAAGCGTTTCGTAAGTCATCGGTGGGTCAAAAATACGTCTTAATTTCTTTTTGATGACCCCCCGGTCCCACTGAGCCCGATTTCCAAAATATTTGTAGTGCCTCGGGAGAGCGCGTTGTCACCGATTTACTATGAATTAGAGCCGACTTTCTTCAGTCCATCCATAGATGGGGTTTATTTTCTTATAACACCAGTTTTTCAGTCGCGCTAGTTCATCGACGAGAAATGCGAGTATTCGTAGTGCATCGCCATTATTCGTTGTTCATCGCCGAAGTTTGTATGGCCAAATTGGCCAGATCTGTCGCCGAATAACCCCGATTAACTAACCCGAACAACTACGACCTAGTACGAGGAGCACCGATTTTACCGCGATTTTCAAAATCTGGAGAAAAATTTGCGCCTGTTGAAATTTTTGTCCCGATTTATTTTTGATCCCGATTTCGTGCCGATTTGAATCAGGATGTACTACGAGTCTCCCGAAGTAACCCGATTTTGTGCCTATTTTGAAATTTTCGAAATCGGGATCAAATCGGGGCCAGTGGGACCGGGTGGTCAAACAGGCCCCTGGTTATGTCGACATCAGGTAAGTCGAATTTCTGTCTAAGGCCCTTGTGGAAGAATTTAGATGGTAAGATTCACCAACCAAGAAACACATTTCAAAAACAGTAACAATCTTGAATGAATCGTAAAGCCCACTACATTTTACGTAATGCAGTCAAAATTTGCATTGTCTTATAGAGGGTTAATACGCATTAGGCAGGTTTACCTATTTTTAGATTTCACGTAAGAATTCTTAACCCTTTCCCAAACAAGACCGGACCGCGACCATGGCGCATTTGGTAACGCATCTGCCTCTCATTCGGGAGGTCCTGGGTTCGACACCCTGCCGCGGCAAATACCCTTTCTGACAAAAATATCACCCATCAATGGTTTGATATCGTGAACCTGTGTGTGTGTGGGGGGGGGAGCAGCTGGATGCTCGGTTAGGGTGTAGTGGTAGTACTGGTTTGAGAAACGACAGGAATTTATGGTAAGTTTATTTTAATAATTTAATAATGATACACGTGCAGCAACTCAAATCTATAGTTCGAGGCACTTTTCTATAAATATAATTGCTAGGTGTGCAGTTTGTACTGTTAATTAAAAATGCAGATTGTGCAACTAAAGTCGATAGTTCGATCCGCAGTTCTAAAAATAGAACAGCTACATTTGCATTTCATTTCTCACAATCAAGATACACCTGAAAATCTACGGCGGGTAATCCACGTGACTTTTGCTAAGCGTTCACACCGAAGAATCGTCCACGTTGTGTTTCTCAACTTATATAGCGGACGAGAATCGACCTGGCAGAGCAGCCCATGCTAATCGAATGGAATGCTCTGCCAGGTGAATTCTCGTCCGCAATACTCCACGGATTTTGACGAGATAAAGCAGCCAATGCGCGATTATTAGAGCGCCATACAAAATATGACATACTCTTGGAATTCCATTCGAACATTCAAGCGAAAGGATTTTTGGTAATGTTTGCAGAAACCATGGGGTTCGGTACAGATTGAGTTAGAGTTTGGAATGACTGCCTCAAAGGCGCGTATTGTGTACTTAGTCTCGCCAAAAATCCGTAGAGTATAAGCTGAGAAATTAAACAAAACATCCTTACAGTGGACGATTTCTGGTGTTAACGCTTCCCAAAAGAAACGTGAGTTTCCAATCTTGAATAAATGTGAATCTTCTATGTGAGAGAGCAGCTGGAGGCTCGGTTTGGATATTATGGTACCACTAATTAGAAGATAGATAGATAGATAGATTTTATTTGGTAAAAGATGATGACAATAATGGTACATGTTATAAAACATAATGGTAAAAAGTATCACAGTATGTTATATAACCCATGTCTGCCCCATCCAAACCTGGGTTGACACAAAAAAGAGATCCGTGATCTCTTATTTCCATTGTGGACCCATGTCTGGATGTGGCTGACACAGAGAGGCATATCAAACATTACTAAATTGAGTTATTAAGTCAAATCAAGTTATCACAATTAAAATGACTAAATTAAGTTATCACAAATAAAATGAACATTGCTTTAAATAAAGACAAATGCAAAATATCACAGATAAAGAGATTGTACAAATCATTGTTATAAAGACTCCAGTAGATATTTGCGGACACTGGTTTTGAACGTCGAAATGGATGATTCATTTTTGATTGTCGTTGGTAAGCTGTTCCAAAGGCTGCAACCCATATTAGAAAATGACTTTCTTCCATGGGTCCCTACCTTTGGAACAGCAAAGCAACCATTTCTGCTAAATCTAGTACAATAAGAATGTGATGTGGCTGCTTCTATAAATTGTTCTGACAAATATTTAGGAGCTGTTCCGTTTTTTATCTTGTAAACATGTAGCAATGTAATTTCTTCAACTCTTTTGCTAACTGGAAGCCAGTTCAATGTCCTATAGTGTGTACCTAAAATACGAGACCGATGGTGCAAATCTAAAACGAATCTAATAATTTTGTTCTGAAGTACCTGGAGTTTATCAGTCCATTTTTTGTTTAAGCTAAAATACCAGAAGACACATGTATAGTCAAAATAACACTGAATTAATGCAGAAACTAACAATTTTCTAGTATGCAACGAGAGAAACTTATTCTTACGATAGAGAAACTTGAGTCTTGCTGTCGCCTTCTGCAATAGAGAACTAACCATATTTTCACCAGATAAACTTTGGTCAAGAATTGCACCAAGATATTTCACATGTGAAGTAGAATTGATAGTATTACCATCACAAACAACATTTATTTTACTATTTGATTTTAACTTTTGTTTTGTACCAAAAAGAATGGATTCAGTTTTCCCTAGGTGTAAAGACAACTTGTTATCTATAAGCCAGGATCTCACTGCATTAAGGTCATCAGACAACGCATTTTCGACAAACGACCTGTCTTTATCTGAAACTAAAATAGCGGAATCATCTGCATAAAGAAGAAGTTTGTTTTTTATAACAGCAGACATATCATTCACGTATATCAAAAATAACAGGGGACCAAGAATAGAACCTTGCGGGACACCACAAGTTATATTTTCAAAAGAAGACTGAGTTTTGTTTATGTCAACAAGTTGCTTCCTGTCAGTAAGATAAGACATAAACCAACTGATGATATCGCTACCGAATCCGATTTTTTCCAGTTTCATGATAAGAATAGAATGGTCAACTGTATCAAAGGCCTTTTGTAGGTCTAGAAACACCATTCCCACAAAATGGCCTTTGTCCATTTGCTGTCTTATGAAATCTGAAAGATGAATAAGACAGGTGTCTGTCGAAAATCCCTTCCTGAAACCAGACTGAAGATCAAACAAAATATTTTTATCATTTAGATACGACTCTACTTGGTCAAAAACCACTCATTCAAATATTTTTGAAACAACGCTTAAAATTGATACAGGTCTATAGTTTCCTACATCAGTCTTGTCATTCTTTTTAAATAAGGGGACAACTCTAGCTGACTTAAGGTCAGGTGGAACAATACCTTGAATTAAAGAAAGGTTAATCACATGGGCTAAAGGACCAGCAATAATAGATGAGCAATCAAGAATGAAACGTGCAGGAATACCATCTAAACCAGTAGATTTGTCTGCATGTAGCTTGTTGAGATATTTCAAAATAGTATTTTCATTGACTAATGAAAAAGAGAAACTGTTTTTTATTACACTCTTTTCAGAATAAAACAAATTTACAAATTTCCTGCCAAACTTTAAAGACGGGACAGGTAGATTTGATACAAGTTTAGCTGCTACAGTAGTGAAGAAAGCATTAAAACTAGTTGCTACTTTCTGTTTATCAAAACATAAATTACCATCTAAGTTTAATGCAATACTGTCACATGAAGATGAACAACCTTTCTTAGATGGCATTCCCAAGTCTTTAAGACATTTCCATAGTGTTTTTTTGAATCATTTTTATATTCTTTACAAGTATCTTTAAAATAATTTTTCTTTGCTTTGAAAATAGAATATTGAGCCATGTTCCGTAAATTTTTGAAAAGTTCATAGTTGGAATCAGTTCTGTTTGTTCTATATACTGACCATGCCCTATCTCTAGATTTGATGCATTCAAGGACTTCTGGATTTATCCAGGGCTCTGATCGATGTTTGATTCTGATCTCTTTCACTGGTGCAACAATGTCAAGTGCTTCTAGAAAAATAGATTTAAAGGATAGCCATGCTTCACAGACACAGTCACTTAGTAGGACAGGACACCAGTCAGCAGACAGCAACAATAACTGAAATGATTCTTTAGTGTAATTTTTGCATGATCTGATAGTAATTGTCTTATGCTTACCAATGAAGTTTTTACATACTTTCCTAGTGCAAAAATACTAAAAAGTGATCACTTAAACATGTAGTTACAACTCCTGATTGAAGAACTTTATCAGAATCTGAAACTAAAATAAGATCAAGTATAGAACTAGATGAAACAGTTACTCTTGTAAAATCACATATAAGTTGCTTGAAATTATACAATTCCATAAAACATTTTAAAGATTTTTGCAGTGTACAACTACTTGATGAAGATACATCAGTGTTAAAATCTCCTAAAATATAAGTTTCATATGAGTTAAAATGTGATGTAGTTAAACAAATAGTTTCTAAGATGTTATAAAAGTTTGTTTGTTTTGGTGGTCTGTACATTACTGATAATAACAAAGGTTTAGATTTTGGTAGTAAGAGTTCAATCCAAAGTGCTTCTAGCTCGTCATGTTGAAGATCTTCTCGGGTATTGAAAGACAGGTCACTTCTAATATATAAACAAACTCCACCTCCATGTCGATTGCGATCACGTCTGATAATGTTGTAATTTGGGATTTTCAGTTCAGAGTCAAAAATATCCTTTTCCAGCCACGTTTCTGTTATACCAATTACCGCTGCATTTGATGTTTTAGCCAATGATCGTATTTCGTCCAATTTGGGAAGTAAACTTCTAATGTTCAAATGTAGAAAATGTAGCCCTCGTTTTTTGAATACAGTGTTGATATCGTTAGGTACGAAGGGTCCAGGGCACGGATGAACATCACCAGCAAGAAGTAGAATTATGGCCAAGTGCAAATAAGAGTACATTTTCTTGTCTCCAACATAAAATCATAAAAATATGAAAGACAGAAAGATTGACAACCCTTTGATATTAATTACTGGAAAGGATACATTGTGATGGACTAGTGTTGAAAATTTCAAGTGAATCGGACGATTTGTTCAAAAGTTATGACAGATTGAAAATACAAAATTGACCAAAAAAGGCTGTTTTTTGCGTGACATTCAATAAAAGGCTATTTTAAATATCTGAATTACTCAAATTTGGTAGTTGAATGATATAATTTTTGCATGTGTGTATCATCGTTATACATATGAGTAGTCATAACATTAACTGATTTAACTTGAAAGTTTAATGTTTTGAAATTGTGACATTTTTTCCAAATATGTCCAGTTGTCTCCAAAATTCAGAATTTTGGGTCTACCATCTTAAAAGATCTAAAACATAAAGAAACAGCAATATTAAATAAGCTAAAATGGCTTTAAAGGATGTAAGAAAGATATGAGTTTATTTATTAATAACTTTCTTTGTTCCATATGCATGTCACTTGGCTTGCTTGTAACATATGCAATGAACAAAAATTTGTCCCAACCATAACGGTTGATACGGTACCCTTGTTTACTAGTTCCATATTCCTTACACAGAGGCTTTGAATGTTTAATTTGCTTTGCATTAGTTCCCTGAAATCCTATAATACCTTTTGCATTTTAGTTCTACTTTCAACTCCCAAGTAGGAATGACCAATAGAGCCAAATCCATTATGTCCCAACCATAACGGTTTTTGTCCCAACCATAACGGCCATGTTTTCAACCAGTGTCACTCATTCCACATCTTTTTAAGTGAAATCTTTATATTATTTAGGTAATTTACAGTGAAAAAAGTTACAAAAGGTTGTTGACATAGTAAAGATTTTTAGTATTTTTCAAATTTACATCACTTTTCTTATGTTTATTGGAGGAAATTTATTTTTATTTCAAAACTAGTGTTTGATTATTTGAGAAAGACTCATTTTATGTTATTGTATTATTTTCTAAATGAAAAGAAGTGAATTTGTGTTGCTGTGCATTATATAATCCTGAGTAACAGTAGGTTCTATAAGTAAAGTAGCTACCGTTATGGTTGGGACATTTTTGTTAAATCCGATCTTTACCAATTAATATGTAGTACATGCTTGTCTTTGGTTTAATATGGAACTTTTGGAGGGTCTTACTGACCAAAATTCCAAATAAGAGGGCCAAGATGGCCTTTAATCTCTCACCTTAGTGATTAAGCCATATGCGACCAGCAAAATTTCAGAGCCTGATTTTTTTGCATATTTAAGTCCTATAAAATATATTCTAAATGTAAAATGTGGGATTTTATTATAAAAGAGGCTTTATTTTACTGCATAGTTATAATTTTGAATAATTCTAGTAAAGATTCATGAGATAAGATTTTGCATTCAACACCACCCAAAATCTCAAAGGTCAAGATCTTGTGATTTGAATGGAAAAATAGTACAGCTCACATGTTTTTGCCTATTTTCACGCATCACCCTGATTACATTTCGGGTGGATTAGGGTGGATGGCCATTGGCCACAGTGAGAATGTTTTCAACCCAAACCCATGGAATGACTGTGATTAACCATCATGATTTTCCACTTGACCATGGCAAATTGCAGTGGTTTGCGTGGACAAGTATAGAGTAAACCTAGCATTTCCTCTCTATTGGGGTGATCACCATGATTTTCCATCTGCCACTACGATTCACAGTGATCCGCAGAAATTGTGAGTGGAAAAAGGCAGTGATTGCAGTAGCAATAGGCAATCATCACAATTTTCCAGACCAATTATTTTGTCCACAGCGGACGAGTGTTTTAGGCAAAAAACATGCGAGCTGTACCATTACAAGATTTCCACAGATCTTTATCTCTGTTAAGTTCGGGAACCCACAGCACAAGCCTAATATTTATCTTATAGAGATAGAGCTATTAGTTTAGATTACTCTTGTAAAGATCAATGTAAATTCTACATCATAAATTTCTAAACTTTAGGACGAATAGCTTGGAACAAGATTTTCAACTTTTTCTCTATAGATGTAAAAATTCAAGAACCCAAAACATAGGACCAATTCAGTGAATGGCAATCGCTGTATCTAGATCATTGTGTTATAGACTCTTAATACAATTCAAAGCTGTATGACTTATAGTATGGGAGAAGATTGTACAAGTTACCCTTGTCTAAAAGTAAAACCTTGGAAGCCAAATAATCAGGATATCATTTGAAATATACTGTCCCAACTAAAATGATAAATTGTATGGATTGAAAGACAACAGTTTTCTAGTCTAAAACTGTGTCATATCCATATTGTGCTTTTTAAATTCAATGCATGCCATATCATTTAAATTAATCTAGTAATTGTACTAACTGATAAAAAACAGAATAAAAAGATATTCGATATTTGGAGACACAGAAGGATTAATTGTGAATTTGAATGGCACCAGGTTAGGAATAATATGGGAAAATGATTTCAGGGAAAATTTTTGTCATTCCTCTTGTTTTTCTTTTATCTTCTAACAGTTAAAAAAAGTTTTTGTGAATGTTATACTTGTTACACTATTTTGTAGAAGAAATCCATCAGAAAGTTGCATTTTATCAGACGATAATCGTTCTAAAACATGGGCATGACAGGATGTCCCAACCATAACGGTTCAGTCAATTAACATTTATGAATAAATTTTGAGAAGTATCTCCATTTTTACCATTAATTTTACATTGATATAGCCATAATTGATATGGCAATGAAGCAAGATAGTATTAACAAATGGAACTATGTAATTTGTTAGCTATATAAGTGATTTTGTAAGTTATATTACACAAAACATACACAAGAAGACTTGCACAACAAAATATAGAAGTTTTAAATCACTTAAAGTGATTTTTAACATCATTTAATGGTTTAAGGAATAAAATGAACACAAACTGGTTGTGAAAATCTACAATTTAACCTCAATACATAAGAATAATTCAATGTGTCCCAACCATAACGGTAAAGAGTAACTATTTTGTACTCAGCAGAACTTAGTTATATTTTTGAATATCAGAGCCAGATTTGTTTTATTCTTTAGTAAATTGATTAAATTTTGATTAAATATTGCTATTACCATTGAAGGGTTGACTTTCTTTTCATAATAAAATTGATAACAGGTATGTTTCTTTACTTTATTGCTTTTCTTACCATTTATTTGCCAAATTTTTCAAAGAAGTCATAGAAATTGACAAACAAGTAGCTCAAAAGTTTGCCACATTCCTTAGCTTAAAGTATAAAGAACAAATAATGATCAAATAAATGACTAAAATGTCCATTTGGCACATTTAAAAAGCTATGTAAAGTCCTAAAATTAGCTCTTGCACTCATATAAAAGTCAAAATTTTCTGAAATCAGATAAATGCGCTTTAAAGATTATACATTTTTTTCAAAATTTGATATATATACTTTCAAATCACACTGCCAAAACAAATCTTATCGAAAGTTTATTTTTTATCCAAATGTCACACTTTATTTGCACTTGGCCTTATATTGAGCCATTGAAAGAGAGAACATGAGGAACCGGTTAGAGAGTTTTTCCTGGTTGAAGAATAAGCATCGTAATGTTGGGAAAAGTTCTGGAAAAGCGTCAGATGACCATAAGAAATAGAGGTTGATAACTGTCCGAAAATGTGGTTGTCCGAATATATGTATAGTTCTACAGGTTCAACTTGTTCGACGTCTTGGCGTTGATAAAAACAGTTTAAAAAACATAGGAGTAAGACTGGGAGTACTTTAAAGAGTTCCATATTCGTATGTTATCGAAGATAAAGTTGCATGAGGCTAATATTACATGAAATTGTTATTTTTTGTTGATATTTACATTTGTTTATGCCTCTCGTGGTGTCACTCCACTCCGAAAAAAAAAAAAAAAAAAAAAAAAAAAAGAAAAATCTCAGGAATCCGAAGTCGGGTGCTTCAGCCGCCGCGATATGACCATAACAGTTGAAAACTGCGTATAACCCCAAATAAACCAAATATGTAGATGAAAAAAATAGAACAACTCAATTTTCCTTTTGCACAAGCGAATCGAGCGCTACAATGTGTGTTTCATGTACTTTATGAATATTAATGAATGGCACGGAATTGTGTGATATTGTCCACCCAAATTAACCCGGGACAACTTAATTTTCGTGTGCAAAGTCCGTTAGTTGAGTGTCTTAACAAAACAATGCCGAAGTGAGCTCATTATAGTGCCACAATCAACATTGTGTCTCAAATGTACTTTAAACTATTAACTGTCCTGCGTGAGAGGGGTGTTGTGAATACATCTAACGGTAAAACCACGACGTTTACATTCCTGGTTTACCCGTTCAGTTTGACTCGTCTGTCCAGAAGTAATGTTTTATTTGTACATAATGTAGATGTCCCGGGTTAATCTTGCTTGACAATATATAGACTGGTTTAATAATCCGTCGGCGTTGTTATAAAATGTCGTAACTACGGATTGAATCAAGCCATACTTCCGAGATTTTATAACACCACCTAAATTTCGCCAGGGTTAAATGTGTAAAATGGTTCCATATTGCGAATTTTGGCGCACTAAATAGTCGAAGTGTTTCTTCAAATAGCTTACTCGGCAATAACGCAGTGGGTACCTCTTTCGTGAGGTTCATAGTTCGTTCCTCGGCCGCGGCATTTATCCTTTCTAACAAAATTCCAGATATATTACCAGTAATTGTTTAATTATGTTGAACCAATGTGCGAGTTGGACGCTCGGTAATGATACTCTAGTTGCACTGGTATGAGTAACGACAGGAATCTATGTTAACCCCTTTCCCAAAAAAGACTTTGTTTTCACGTCCCTAATAGGAAAGGCTTGTGAAAACATTGAAACAAAAGAAGAAACTACTGATAATCAGCAGTTTTTCCTGTGTCACAATATTAAATGTGCTATATTTTACACATATCTTTAATAACATCCATTTTGTCATTTGTGGCAGTTTTTGAAGTGGATCACACTAATAAATTTCGTTTAGGGTTAAGTTGCCTTAACCGCCGTGATACGACAATAACCGCTGAAAGAGGCACCAAACTCCTATCATTCAACAACACCGAAGCCCGGCAACTCTCCTTTCTGGATCCCATGTTCTTTATTGGCGTGTAACGGGAACACGTGGTGAGGTGCATAAACCGCCACAACATGACTTGTAATAAAATACTGAATGCCGTAAATGCTTGTTCAATAGCGAACTATTGTATCAAGTTAATCGTGACGTTATATCAGACAAACAATTACATGTTGTAGGTGTTGATTCAAGCCGTAGTTACAAGATTTTATATCAACACCCACGAAATAATATTGTTTGTCCGAAATAATATTGCTTGCGCGTGTCGGCAGCATTGGTACAAACCTAGCACTTTTGTCTAAGCCAAAATCCTCATAAAGTAAAAATAATGTAAAGTATATTATTGATTGAATTTGATCTTGAGGAGCTGTCGTGGTTCTCGTGGATTTAGCAATTGCGCTTTCTGGCAACAAATGTCACAATATAATAGGCCTGTCCCACCTAACCGAATAGTGGCACCGAATTCGTACCGAATATCAAGTGCCAAATTCGCAGTGTTCGTTGTCATTTTATTCGGTGAACTTTGGTTTTCAACGATTGTGTACCGACCATACACCGAACACGTAATGAACTTGTAGCGAATGTGTCGAACAGCCAACGTTGTTTCTCCGAAAAGGCAAACGAACCGCTAACGAAACACACCGATCCTCACGATGCCATTCCGAATATGACGTTATATTAGTAACTCAAGCGGTAGGGGTTCGTTGATGTTTTGGAACGAATGGGGGTATATTTCGGAGAAACATCGTTGGCTGTTCGACACATTCGCTACAAGTTCATTACGTGTTCGGTGCATGGTCGGTACAAAATCTTTGAAAACCAAAGTTCACCGAATAAAATGACAACGAACACTGCGAATTTCGCACTTGACATTCGGTATAAATTCGCAACTTGTTTATTAAATAAACAAGTTGCGAATTTTATTTTATTTTTTTTATTATTATTATTATTATTGTTTAGTCATTGGGGGGGGGGGGTCCGTTTCAAGCTTCATAGATTAAAGAATAAGAACATTTTTTGTGATGTATACTGAACAAAAATGAAAACTTTACACTTCAAGATTTCTTGTTTCTGGAAAAGTATCGAACTAAAAGCCTGAAATGTATTTTGACGTTATTTCCCAGGCTTTCAGCAATCGTTTTGTTGAAATTTCATTGCCTTGTCTCCTTAAATGTCAGAGTTACGGCCCTTAATGCGTTTAGAGCTAGTTACATCTAACGTCACATATGCGCATGCGCAAGAAACGATTCACTATTTTTTCGGAATTTGTCATGTCCAGGTTGCCAAAAAACACAAAAAATCTTTCTTATCACTTGTAGCAAGCTCTAATATAAAGGTCTAATCTGTCAATTTTGTGAATTATCTCCCTTTTACATAAACAAATAGGGAATTTAAAATGTTTGATATTCACAAATTTATCACTCTTTTCGATTGTTTTTGTATAAATATCATGCAGGCCTTACAGGGGATTATTAGACCGTTTTTTCGACTAGGATTGTTCCCAGCTGTCCATGCAATAGCGATTTCAATTTCCTATGGAAATTGCATTACAAAAATTTCAAGCTTTGCAACATAATGAAAATTCTGTTTTTCAAACATATTTTTTTTAAAAGCTTGAACAGTTTTTTGCAAGCTTCTTTACATTTTCTGACTGGTAGGTTGTCAGACTACAACAACGTGCAGTCTGGCATGGTTTGCATTCTTCTGCTCGGATTTCTGAGGGTTTAAATTTTGTAAATTTTCTGTTAAAATTGTACACCTGAAAAACGGACCCCTGTCACACTTAAAGGGTCCTTTTTTCATCCGTGTAATTAAGATCAACAACACGTTTAGTGTTTGGCACAACCAAGTCGATGAACAATGCGATGTACATTCATTTGATTTCTTTACTTGTTGTATTTAGAAGAAATATGACAAGCAATGTAGGTGTAAAGTTTTCATTTTTGCTCAGTATATGTGGAAAAAAAACCTTGGAAGCGTGTGAATTTTGGATCGGTTTCGCTTCCCATTGAAATCTTCCAGTTTTTGCGAATTTACGAACACGTGGTACCAATACATCGTTGTTTAGATCTCACTGGTGGTGAACTCGACCAAAGCGAGGGTTGTTTTTCGCTACAACAAGGTATAGATATTTTGAGTTTAAATGTGAGTTTATATACTTAGATTCTTTTCTAATGACAATGAACTTGTTCTAAAACAGACCGGGCCCCGGTTTCTCGAAAAAACTTAAGTATATTCTCATGAGTTCATGCTCAACTTCTATTCAATACCAATCAACGTTGATTGGTATTCAATTGAAGTTCACGTGGATTTCGTGCGATTTGAGCACGATGCTCAGATTTGAGCATGAGAACATACTTAAGTTTTTTCGAGAAACCGGGGCCGGGTTTACCGTTTTGTATAGACAAAACCGTCGGTGTTGTTATAAAATCTCGTAACTACGGCTTCGAAAAAGCCGTAGTTACGATATTTTATAACAATACCGACGGAATATTGTTCTCGGAAAAACATGCCTCGTTTTGACCGAGTTCACCACCAGTGAATCTGTTATAGTGGTACCATCAACATTGAGATTCAAATGTACTTTTATCTATTGGCTGTCCTGCGTGAGAGGGGTGTTGTGATTACATCTAACGGTAAACGCCTTCTTAAAACCACGACGTTTACATACCTGGTTTACCTGTTCAGTTTGACTCGTCTGTCCAGAGGTCATGGTTTATTTATATACGTTAACAATATTGAATGAGACGTAAATCCCACTACCACTGGTGGTGAACTCGGCCAAAGCGTGGGACATTTTTTCGCGATCATAGTATTCCGTCGATATTGTTATAACAACACAGACGGTTTGTCAATACATACCGGTAAACCCGATTTGTTTTTAGAACAAATTCATTGTTATTAGATAAACTATCCAATCAGATCTTGAAACTCACATTTAAACGCGAAATAGCCCTTTTCTCAGATGTATTACGTATCTGGAAACTGGAAACCATATATCTGAGGAAAGCGCTCAGTAATGATGGGTATATGCAATAAACCACTTGAAAATTGACGCAGAGATAAGAAAATTATTGCACAATTTCTTACCTGAAGCGAGGCAAATTTGGGCGTATTCGTTATCCATCCCATCATGCACAATCTCCACCGTGATATAGTGGAAATAAAGAATGTGAATCTCACAACCTTCTTTCGGTCGTTGTTTTTGCACACATTATGAAGTGTACGACATGTTATTGCTACTTTTCAACAAGAACCTCGTCACTGCAGCGTTAAACGAGCTGTGATTGCGAGGTTTTGCCTTTGAGGGCGGCGTTATATAGCGTTGTAAATGTATCAAGGTAGACAAATCTCGAAAAATAGTATAATGATATTATATAGTTGTCTCCCTTAAGATAGAATTTATTTCGAGTTATGGCTAAATATTGAAATTGTTCGTTCTGTTTAATGAGACTGAACGTATATAATGTAAACAAATATACGAGGAAAAAAATGATAAAATGATGATGAGGTTCTCTTTTTACTTCAACATTTTCCGCGCTTTAATATACATTCTGCTACTTTTTTTACGTCCATTTTGGTGTCGACAGCAGCTTTCAAATCGGTGCATTCTAACATTTTGCAGTTTGAGGAATGGTTGAAAACATTACATTCGTTTTTATATCCCCACCTACGAAGTAGAGGGGGTATATTGGTTTCACCATGTCTGTCTGTCTGTCTGTCTGTCTGTCGGTCCGTCCATCAATCCATCCATCCATCCGTCCGTAGACGTTTTCGTTTACGTGCTCTAACTCGAAAAGCATTTGTCCTAGGATGATGAATCTTTACACAGTTGTTGCCCATAACCCAAGGAGGTGCCCTATTTTTGGGCGAATTGAAAAAAAAAATGCAAAATTTTCTTTGAAGAGTGTTCTTTTCCAACTTTTCCCACATTTTTTTTCCAGAAGACGGTTTTGAAATATTTATTTCAATCGTTTCATCATATTTGTACATATATATGTACAAATAGAAAAATTCATTGGGCGGATCAAAAGTAACTCCGAGTTTAAATTTACTTTAAACTCAGACATGCAAATTTTGACTGCATCACATTAATCCTACCCAAACAGCAAACTATTAATGTGGTGCAATAGCTATGAATGTGCTAAAAGGAGACTCGGTTCACCTTTACGTATTGATAAACCGTCAACGTTACGCTGTTATATAAAATCCCATAACAACGGCTTGAACAAGCCTTAGTTCCGAGATTCTATAATAATACATACGGAAAAATAGTTTTGTCCGAAATTTTGTTACGGTTAACTGGATAAAATAATTCCCTATTTGAAAGTTGCCACATATGAAAATATGAATGCTAATATAGATTAGTGTACAATATGATCAGAAAAATATTAAGGAAAAGGATAAATGATATTTTTTGTCACACGTTTTCCAAAAACTTTTCTGTTAGTGACGTCAAATCAAGGTCATGTTTGTGAAAGTGTGTAAGGGTCACATGCTAGGTTCTTGGATAAGAGCAACATGGGGATAGTGAAAGTTTGCATTGTGAAATACACTGCATTACCAGTATCTAGCGAAAAAAAGAAAGCAATTTTGGCGCTGTTTTTCACTATCTATCAATGTCCAGTTTCCCATCTATAGGCTATGTGATGCGAATTCATTTCCCTTGATTTATCTTATTCCGTCAAATTTAAATGGGTTTATTGGGGCTTTACGCCGTTTTCAACTGCCATGGTCATATCGCGGCGACTGGAGCACCTAACCATGGATTCCTGGCGTTTCTCATACCAGCACTACCACAACACCCTTACCGAGCGAGCCTCCAGCTGCTCCCCCACATAGGTTCACGATATCAAACCAATGATGGGTGACATTTTTGTCAGTAAGGGTATTTGCCGCGGCCGGGTATCGAACCAAGGACCTTTCGAAAGAGATGCAGATGCGCTATCAACTGCGCCATGGCCGCGGCTCAAATCAATTTTAAACAAACGAGTGTACCCACCTTAAGCTTGAATTAAAGATTGACATCTGCGTCGTATAGAAAGAACTTTTCTCGCATGCGACCTCTTGTGGCGTTTTGTTCCATGCTTGAATAACGGTAATACGGAGTTTGTGGTGGTGGGGTACGTGAATAGACGCGTCTCTTCGGGCCATTCCAAGCATGTTCCATGGGGCACATATCAGAAGACAAAGCCAGTAGTGTGTAACGACAGAATGACAGTATGAGATCGAGTCATCGTGTCACTAGTTATAATGGCGTCCTTCGCGTCGTGAAATGTCCGACTTTGAAAACCAAACGAATGCGTTCCTCACATTTTCAATAAGACGTCATTCGAGAGGTCCCGGGTTTGATACCCTGTCGCGGAAAATATCCTTACTGACAAAAATGTCACCCATCAATGGTTTGATATCGTGAAGCTATGTGGGGGAGCAGCTGGAGGCTTGGCAAGGGTGTTGTGGTAGTACTGGTATGAGAAACTACATGAATCCATGGTTAGGTGCTCCAGCCGCGCGATATCGTCTTAGTAGTTGTAAACGGCGTAAAACCCCAATAAACAAAACTAAACTGATAAGATTAAGAATCTTTCGATAAATTTATTGTGTCCTTATATACAAACTTTATAAATATATATTTAATTTTAACTCGAGTTTCGAGTGCATCAAATTTGCGCAGCGACAATTTGTTCAACGCTTTGGCTAAGGCGCCGTAAAATTTTCCAGATTTACTGTTTGGAATTCTTTCTATGAACGTTTCAAAACTTGTGGGAGCTCTATAACAATTATTTCCATTGTATTAAAAACGTCTTATTATATATTGATTTAAGGCTTTGAAAACTCTGTGTTTTTAGTTTACTAAGTACATGTAATAGCTATGCAGGTTGACAATTCCATGCGGTATTTTTTGAATAATTTTTTTACATGTTTCCATGTCCGACAACCTAGCATTGGTCCCTTTAAGAAAACTTTAATGGGCTTTACGGCCCATTCAACATATTTTTTTCTGTTTTTTGTAATGTTGTATTGGTTGGTGAAATTTAAAATTTCTATGCTTTCTAAAGGGACATAAGAAGAATTTCGAATCATCCGAAGTCGACATAACTAGTATCAACTGTATTTCACGCATACAGTGGCGGATCAGGAGGGGGTTGGAGGGCTCAATCCATCTGAAGACTTATTATTACATTTTCATGCAAAATTCAGTCACAATTATTGAAACTAGAAAAACGACCCCGCTATTTGTATTTTCGACCCCCCCCCCCTTCACAGAAATTCAGAGATCGCCCATATAGGTAAATGCTTTCAAACCATATCAAATTAAACGAAAATTTTGTTTCGTTGGAAAAATGAAATAAACAATATAAAACATTTGTATATCGTACACATGATTAAAACTGTAGTCATGATATTTTATAAACACCCCGACGGTTTATCTGTCCATAACAGTAAACCAAGTCTATTTTTAGCACAAAGTCAATTCCTTTTTAGAACAGTACAGCGCTTGAATTGCACATGAATCTTGATTAAAGAAATGACAACATAGTTGTTCTATTTTAAGAACTGCGCGACAAACTATCGACTTTCAATTACACGATCTACACGTGCATCACGATAAAATTACTGTTAGATCAAACATACATGCATGAAGTTTCTAAAAATAGATAAGCATGCCTGCACGTAATATGTTTAGAAAAAGAAATAATTTGTTTAAATATTGTAATAAAAGAAGAAAAAGATGATATCAAAAAATCTCATTTCCCTTCATACTTTTAAATGTTGCAACGCATATTCACATATTCTACATATTCTGATTTCCATGTAAACCGTTTTCACGTCTTAAACCCGTTTTAAATTGGAACAGATTAATCATTACCAACTGAGAAACGGGAAACAAACGTTAAAACCTCCCGTGATTTATGGATCTTAATCAGACTGTACAGACTATCATGATTCATGGTGGTATTAAAAGCTTCAAAGTCTTAATGTGGCATTTCATAGATACGAGGGCTGTTCAAAAAAATCGTAGACTTTTGTTATAACTCCCATGTTTTCCAACATATATCGATAAAACTTCATGATGGGGTAGAAAAAACCTTTCTCGGTCTGAATAATCAAACTTTGTAGATTTTGCGCAACCAGAATTCCGATATGACGTTGCTATAGAAACACAGTTTTCAAAACCCGGGGCAGAGGGTGAAATGTACGTCTTGTCTTTTACATTTTACTCTGTTGAATGCAATTTTAATACTTTAAGCATCAGAAAAAAATTGGGATTTTGATGAGCCATAATTAAAGAACAGAATGACAAGTTATTGCATAATTCTAGAATTAAGTATTCAAATAAACGACATTACAATTGAGCTACTTGGTAAACAAATATTAACGTCGCGACGTCGCTTTGGAGATACCAAAATGCAAGCTTTGCTACCTTTTGTTCTCAAAATACAAATATTACTTCAAAAATGATAGTGATATCACTTTTTCAAAATGCAATATGCGCATACATTAACCTTTCACTGATAAAGTTAAATTTTAGGTTTTTGGTAGAGAAAGGGGCAACAATAGGATCAGTCATACGTCAGATGCACAGAAAAACTGAATGCATATAAGCGTCAATTACGTTTATAGCACTAGTAAGAATATCATCTATATTCGCGAAAGAATAGTCATGAAAATGATTAAGTTATCTCTAAATATTCAAAACAAAATGCATAGTATTAAATAAAAGGATGCGTATTCAACAATAGTGTATGTTGTACAGTGTTTGAGAGCTAGAAACTTTGCTTGTATCGTGAAATATTTGACGTGACGTCAACGTCATAGCACCCCTGCCCCGCTTTGGCGTCAGGGGGTGTTTTAAAAAGTCAATGAAACACAAACCGTTTGAGATAGAGTCTTGAAATGTTCACAGTCTCTTCTCAGATAATTGTATTGTTCAGCATTAGTTGAATTTTAGCATTTTGTGCAGTTATATAGATGTTATGCATAAAGTCTACGAATTTTTTGAACGGCCCTCGTATATTTTCCATATATTTTACTTTTATTTTTATCTGAGAATGAATATTTTCTAATAAAACTTCTGAAAATTCCAAGCTAAAATTTTGCACCGTTTACAGAACATAAATAATTTTGTGTTAAGGGGGAATGCTCCTGTTTCCTCCTTTTTCCTAATAATAGAATTTCTTTATATTTTGTATGCTGAAATTACATGTTATTACCAATTGAAAAATAAAATAAAAATGGATGGTAAGCGATCTTGTTTGAATTTTATACGCATTCGTATCCAATACCCCTACATCGAAAAATGCACAATTTCTTGCACCTGTCCAAGGTCACTAAAATGCTAATAAAATGCTGTATATTAATCGTTTAGTCCCGAAAACTGATTTAAAGTAACGTCTTACATTTGATAAGAACAGAAAACCCAAAATATATACTATGATAAACGGGCAAATGTATAAAACAGCATGCTCACGTGTTCGGTTAGATCAACGAAGCTGGAGTGTTTTATGTCAAAATTTTCATATTTTTAGAAATATTTCAAGTTCTACATAATAGAATTTGATACAACTCCCTCATTGTATTAAGCAATATGTCTTGGTAATAATTCAAAAAGAAAATGTATAGGTCATCGCACTTAATAGTGAATTACAGCAATTTTTATCAGCTACACATGAATAAAATGACGCAAAACAGTGGTAACCGCATACACACTTACGACTATCTTGCTCTTAATAATCGATTTTCATCTTGAGGAAACCAGTTTCGCATAATAAATACGCTTTTACCGCCGAAAACTGGTAAATTGTAATGATGTGTTATATCATTGAAAATACGGTAGCGAAACATATTGGTACGAAACATTTAATTTCCTACAGTAATGACCGAGTGTTCCGAAAAACTGGAGCATTCCCCCTTAAGATTAAACAAGTCAATGTGGACAAATTAACCATATGGCTGGACAGTCTATCCCTTATTAGATTCAAATGTACTTTTAATTGTTGACTAACCCACGTGAGAGGGTTTTTGTTAAAAGAAGTTATTATCATGACGTCAACATGTAGTAACCGTGGTCAATAGTCCGTGGGCTGGCTACACCCTAGGTCCCCCCCTACCGGGATTTTATGACACCTATATCATTGTAAAGCTTAATGAATTCCCTTTCAAATGCAACTTGTTGTTTGATATATAAGTGCTGGATAAGCATATGCGGAACGATTGATTATCTCCCCTTGAATTACAAAAAATACTTGTTTATAACTCACAATATACACTTTCATGGGATCCAAAATAACCCAAATTTAAGCGCAAATGACCAAAATGCTTATAGATTTGATCAATTCACATGGTTAAATAGTAAAAGATAATTTCACACCAAAATTAGCATGAATTATGCCCCTTGAATATGTAAAACAAGAGAAAAATAGTATAGATATTGCCTTTGTTTATATTTACTTTGCATTTGGAATTCATTTCCACAGTGAATAATTGCTAGATATTAAAGTGTTTATTAGATGCCTTGTAATAAAAATCAAAGTGTTGACTATGGGACATTCTAGGATATACTTGACATTTCAAATGATTTTCAAGATGGCCGCCGCAAAATGACCACTTGACTGAATATCGAAATATCACTGCCCTATAATTTGTTATCATGTTCTGTATGTAAATGAGATCATTTCTTAGGAAAATTGAGTATATCAAAATCTAACAGAGTGCTGCCATGCTCATAATAGGCTTTTTTTTCAAAATGGCCGCCAAAATCTCAAATATGCAAAAATGATGTAAAATGTTTTTCATTTCTGCAAATCTTCTGCACTTAATATTATATTTTCAAATGTATTTCAATTTCTTATTAAAACTACATGATTCAACAAGTAAATAAATGACATAACCTTGAAAATATATATTTCTAGAACGGTCCTAATTACCGTATAAATGGTAATAAATCCCCATTCCCATAAATTAAGTACTGAAGAAAATCCAAATTGATTATTTTCTAGGAGAGATAAGTATTTTCCCTCTTTGACAGAAACCATGTACCCGATTCTTTAATAATGGGTCCACATTGGAGTACGTCATTGGCATCTTTTTGCATGAAGGTTCTAAGTCTTACATGGAAAAGGGACGCTTTGGATAATAGGTGTTATACAGAGTGTCCCAAAAAAACGGAACCCTAATTCAAAGTCAAATATTTTAAAGCGTAAGCAAAGAATCTAAATTTTGAATTCACAGTACCCAACATACATTATTTTTGCATTTGTGTTCCAAATTTCACTTCAAAATATGTACTGGTTCAAAAGTTCTATGCAATTTAATAAAGACACCAAAAAACCGTTTTGACACGAAATCGATTTTTGCGCCTTGTTTGTTCGTAAAAGCGCGCTGACGGTCATCTGTTGAATTCTTTACCGTTGTACACGTACGTACCAATTTTCTCAAAGTTTAATGTATATAGTGGTCCCACGATATTCTGATTCACACCAGACAATTAAAGACTATACTCATTTACTGTAGGTATAGGTTATACTGGTCGATCGCCGGCAGCACGACACCGACGGTACCAATAATGACTTTAGGTAGGGAGACGACCAGAAGCAGCTCTCATTTATATCCTGGAATGTTCAGGGACTATGTAAAAAGTTAGATGATGAGGACTTTATCTCTCAATTATCTAATTATGATGTCGCTATATTGACTGAAACTTGGCATGCTGGTACCACAAACATTCGAATTAGTGGTTATGATTATTTTGCATGTTCGCGCCCAAAGTATTGTAAAAAGGCTAAGCGCCATAGTGGTGGTGTTATTGTTTATTTTAGAAATCACATTTCTAAACATATTGAATTTGTAAATGCAGACGAGAGAGGTATTTTGTGGTTTAAACTAAAAAAAGACTCATTTGGTTTAGAAAATGATATATATGTATGTTGTTGTTATATACCCCCATGTATATACCAATGTTAATTCACCATTGTTTGAATTTGACTTTTTTGAAAAGATTAATCAGGATATTAGAAATTATTCCCAACACGGTGATATTCTATTAGCCGGCGATTTCAATTCTCGTACAGGCAATAGATCAGACGTAATCGATAATATTAATCTTGATCGCTATATTGATTTACCAGAATATGATGTTCCCGTAGACAGTATCCCTGTCCGTGTCTCGACAGACCGACAGGTAAACTGTTTTGGTAACAAATTAGTCTCACTTTGTAAAGAAAATAGCATTTTCTTTTTAAACGGTCGTTTAGAACCAGGTAACTTCACTTGTTATAACATGTATAGAAATGTTTTAGCCACTAGTACTGTTGATTATGTTATTGTTAATCATAATGTTTTTTCACGTATAGATACATTTCAAGTACACGATATTAACGAATTCTCTGACCATTGCCCTCTAAGTTTTGCTATAAAGTGCAATGATTTCAATGATGATGAAATTTCTGGCTCTTTTGAAAAGATTATATGGGATGACTGTAATCCAAATATATTCTCAAATCTTCTTGAAAACAATAAACATGTTTTTGAGCAAATAACCAATGACTTAACTTCAGGCATTGGCGATATAAATACTTGTATGGACAAATTTTCAAAAACTGTATACGATATTTCATTTCAGATAAATGGTAAAACGTTTAAAAAAAGTAATTACAAATGTAAAAAGGTTCAACATCGTAAAGCACCATGGTTTAATGAAAAATGTCGAGTTGCAAAAAACATTTTTTACAATAACAAAAGAAAGTATAAAGCAAATGATTCGAATGAAAATCGATTAAATTTCTTAAAATCTTTATCAGAATTTCGCTCAGTTAAAGGGGAAGCAAAGCGAAAATATTATACAAAGAAAAAAACAAATTTGGCTAAGCTTAGTAAATCAAATCCGCGCAAATTCTGGCGTTACATAAAAAAATACAAAGGCAATGCTTCATCAAATGATAGCAATATCAATTTTAACGAGTTTGTAGAACATTTCAAAAGAACCTCTAATACTCCACATCCAAGTTCATTTAATGAAAGCGATTCTAATACAAGAGATTCTCCTTTACACATAGATGAACTTGATTGTCCATTCACCGAAGAAGAAATTATAAATACTATTGCCAATCTAAAACACCATAAGAGTTGTGACCTTGATAACAACGTTGCCGATTTCTTTATTGATTCACAAAACTTTATATCTCCATTTCTGACTATAATTTTTAATCATATTTTTGATAACGAAGTTTATCCTGATTCATGGCGCAAAGGAGCTGTTGTACCATTATTTAAGAAGGGCGATCGAAATAATCCGTCTAATTATAGAGGGATTACCCTTATTAATATTATTTCTAAAATATTTTCATTATGCCTTAGAAACCGTATAGACAAATGGTCAGAAAGAGAAAATATTTACATTCCTAATCAATATGGATTTCGAAATAACCGTAGTACAACAGACTGTATATTCATACTTCATAGTATTATACAAAATGTTCTTTCACAAAAGTCTAAACTCTATTGCTGTTTCATTGATTACGAAAAAGCATTCGACACTATACAACATGAAGCTCTTTGGATAAAATTGATAGATTCTGGTATAAGCTGTAAAATGATTAAAATGATGCAGGTTATATACAGTGATGTAAAGTCATGTATTAAATGTTCTTCAAATTTGACGTATTCAGAATTCTATGACGTCACTCTAGGTTTAAAGCAGGGTGAGCCGCTATCACCTTTACTATTCATATTGTTTATAAATGACGTCAAAAGTATTCTTGACGTGCGAAATTTAACAGACTCTGACTTAAGACTTCTTAATGTGTTTCTACTCCTCTTCGCTGATGACATAGCCCTTTTTACAACAGATCCGGTTAGTCTTCAGAATCAAATAAATGCAATCCAATCTTACTCGTTAAAATGGGGTCTTAAGATCAATACGAACAAGACAAAAATCTGTATTTTTGAGAAACGAAAAAGTCGGAATGATTTTACTTGGCAAATTGGCGATGAACATTTAGAGGTCGTAGAAGATTTTTGTTATTTGGGAGTTAAATTCCACTGTACTGGTTCTTTAAGATATGCAGTTAAAGCGCTCAATGATCAAGCACTGAAAGCCTATAACCATCTATTATCTATTTTTAGCCGCATCCATTTAGACATCAAAACTAAACTATCTCTATTTGATTCTCTTGTAGCGCCAATTATACTTTATGCCTCCGAAATTTGGGGTGTTTATGACTATCAAGAAGTAGATAAACTCCATTTAAGATTTTGTAAGTATATTTTAGGCGTTAAGCCACAAACATCAAACGCAGCAGTATTAGGCGAACTCGGTAGATTTCCTTTCTCAGTTTTAAGTAAAATTAGATCATTAAGTTACTGGGTGAAAATAAAACAAAATGATACTTCAATGATGCATGATGCATACCTTCAACAATTCAACTTATTGCAGAATCAAAATAATTATCTACAACATTCTTATTGTTCATCAATAAAGCGCATTCTAGATCAGCTTGGTTTTGGTGATATTTATACAAATTTTGACATTTCAACAAATTACAAAGCAGTTCTGACTCAAAGAATTAAAGATCAATATTTGCAAACGTGGTTTGACAAAATTTCTCAACAACCAAAATTAGACTATTACAGATTATTTAAAACTGATTTTAAATTTGAAAAATATCTAGAAGTATTGAAAAATGATAAACAGCGATGTGAAATGTCCAGACTTCGATTAAGCTCACATAGTCTTAATATAGAAACAGGCAGATATGAAAGAATTGAGAGACATGAAAGAATATGTAAATGCTGTTCCCAAAATATGTGCGAATCAGAATACCATTTTCTGTTGTGCTGTCCGGCTTATTCTGATCTCAGACGAAAGTATGAGATCAGAGCAAGCTGGCCTAGCATAGCGAAATTTAATTCATTAATGATGTCGGAAAATCCTTTAATTATCAAAAGAGTGTCTGCTTTTATCGGCCATGCGTTCAAAAAATGAAATGATATTATAAATTCTGATGCTGCTTCTTAAGATAATGTATATCCAATTACTTTCTGTTTGAAATGCCTTGCAATAATATATTATATACATGCATGTATGTTATTTGTATATGTACTGTCTTGACCATAATTTATGTTAATTTATATTGTAAATGGTCAAAGGCAACTTGCCGATTTACCATTAAAGTTTCTTCTTGGTCAAAACGAAATCATATCGATGACAATCAGTAATTTTATATAATATTGACGAGATGATTTGCGCGTGCCTCTCTATAATAACATGTTTTAAAGGTTCAAAGTGTGTTTATAAATATCTGGAATCCCTATACAAGTGTTATACGTGTAAAATTGGGTACATATAGTGGTTGTTTGAAATAATTTTAAAATACTTTTCATTTGAGCGTTAACCGGCATATTGGTTAGTAATAAAATAAGTGCATATGGTTACATGTATTATGAATCTGTTATACACTTTGATTTTGTTTGTATTCATTTTTTGTTTCGGTTACTGATCGCAGCTCTAAAGAATTATTTATTAGCAGAAAAGATGAAGTGAATAAGCACTATTGTAAGTAGAATGTTTCAAAATCACTCTTGTATTGTATTGAATATATTAAACAATTGTGACGCGTCAATGTATTCAACGATTGTAGGTGCGCGATGCAAAACTGAAAAATCGATATCGTGTTAAAATGGCTTTCTGGGTGCATCCATTTGATTGCCAATATTTTCAAAAGTAATAAATATTTTTCAACCAAATGCAAATAGAAAACTGTCGTTGCTATTGCATATATTAATTTGGTGGAGAAATATTACATAATACATGAGAAATGTACTTTCAAAAATGGGTTCCGTTTTTTTTTTGGGACACTCTGTAGAGGGTATAAAGACATTAAAGCTTATTTTTGGTCATATAGCGTTTAAGCTCTTTTTTGTGGGGTGGATATGTTGAATACAAAACACCAGTATCAACAATTTTGCCACGCTAAAAATGGCTTCATCACTGTTAATTTACATGACATATATAATACAATACAATAATATGTATTTTATGTAATCTGCCTAAATGCTCAAATACGAGCATGGGTCAATGAATAACTGACCAAACATTTTTTATGTTTAGATCGACATCTTTTCTCTTGAAATGCTTTCCATCCAGGCATATGCACTTTGACCAAACAATATGACCATAGCAGTTGAAAACTCAAATTAATCAACGTTAAAGGTGGTCAAGTGACAACAGTCCAGAAGTAAAGAAGTCCAAGAACTTTCCAAAGAACCACACCTAAACTGCATCAATAACTTTTTTCGTGAGACTTAAAATTGCAACCATTCAAATCCCTTTTAGGAACGAAGTCGATAGCAGCAAGGTCATGTGGATAGGAAGAGTGCGATCTAAATTGGTACCCATTTTTCGCGACAGCATCCATTGTACTTTGGCAATTGTGTACTAATGTAATTTCCTGTTGCAAGCAGCGGTCACATTTTGAGCGTTTGCCGCAACGTTTCTCATGCATGGTCTGCTTCAGATTGTCTAGCAACTTGGCATATTATGCTTCGTTAATTGTACCTTTCTTGGGTAATGTGTCCAACAAAATATTTTATTGCAACCCCCAATTGTCCCAAACATTGAATACTGAACCTTGTCTGTAATATATTGAATATTTTTTTTGGCCTTTGGGATTCCATACCAACGTACCTAGGACTCTGGACATTTTCTCGTTCATAAGAATGCAACAAGTACTGGTAACCTCTTTGTCATTTGCTTATCGTTGAGGAATTTTAGACCCAACAGTCTGTGCATCCTTTTGCGATCAAGATATATCTTGAAAAAGATAATGTATAGACAATTTCTTACTTTAATTCGCTCATCAAGTATACCAGATCTGTGAATTTATGACACATACCGTCAACAGTGGTTGCAACTTTGCCTTCAGACCGAGCATCATCTTCTTAAGTTTCTCTGTCGCTTTATTTAAGTTGGTACAGAAGACCAGTAAACTCACCATGCATGTTTTACTTTCATTCCCTTTTCAATACAAGTGTCGAACCATAGCAGGCTCTCCCTTTTTTGTGAAACGGCTTTCTAATAACCGTATATTTAGACAATTTTGTGCACATATAATGTCACATATAAGTCCTTGGTTGATTCGAAATTGCTTATATGTGTTATTCATAGCTAGCCCTTGTGTTTTATGGATTTTACCTCATCCTGAGGTTAGCTTGTTGTTTTCCACAAAAGTTAGAATTCCAAAACCTGATTTGTGGTGAAGATGTTTGAAATTAATTAAGAAATGCACAAGTATATCTAAAAACTGATAACAAAACAAAGAATTACAAATCTTCGGCTAGCGACATATTACAACACGACAAGTTGGAATGTGATGTGTTTCCCTCTCATCTAATCAACAGAAATTGCAAATTGCGTTTGCTATTTAAACGAAATCTTTCAAAACAACATTTTGTTACGCGAATACGAGGATTCCTCACAAATCAAGTGTCTTCGAAGTACTGGTATCCAATAAGGTACATAATTATGTACAATTTATAACTGTTTATATTATCACATATAAGTATGCTGAATTATAAAGGTGTAAAACGATGTCACTTGAATGCAATTTGATAAAGAAATGAATAATTCAGTTGCTTTTGTAGGCAAATTTAAATCATCAATTAATGCACATGACAGTACAAATATGAAATTTTCCAGTTTCAAGTATCGCTTATTAGATTATATTTGGTAAACTGTGTTCCTGTAACATAGCATTCCAATTAATAGAAGTGGTTGGGAAGATTTCTCTTCTGCACAGCATGTCTCCAATAGTATTGTTAAGTTTAATCTTGGAGCAAATCGTCGGTGTAAATACAAAACCTCATATGTCAATTCTGGCGATTTTCAAAGTACACACTTGTATGCCCACTTTAGACAATTCACACGGGTTTTAGGATAATTCTACTGATCATTAAAGACACATTATATGTGAATAATATGTCCGAATTTCAAACCTTTAAGTTTCGGAAAAGTTATTAAACTATTTTCTTCCCCTCTAAAATTTTCCAAAAAACGAGATACCAGGTTTTGTATTCACACCGGCGAAATGTAAAAAACATGCATTGCAAGGCAAAAATGGTATAAATCAAAGGTGACCATACATGTACTCCAATGGGAATTCATTATTAAAAACGTTTTACTATTTTTAGTACTTCACTTTAACAAAATAAAGTTTCTTGTATAAAAGAAAACATGTATTTTACATAGGAAAAAATCAAAAAAAGTAGGTTAAAGTTTTCAGCATGTCATTTGCGCTAAATGGAATTTTATTGCCATTTATACGGTAATTTTTCAGAGCATTATATTGTTAAGATTCTCCCTTTTAATTGGTAAATCATGAAATTTTAGTTTTCAAACACAACAAGTACACAATTTAGGGAAAAAGGTGCAAAAATGAAAGTCATTAACATAATTAGAGAATATTTGAGATTTTATTTGCCATTTTGAGAAAAGTGTGCAAATAATTGTGAATGCGAATAAGCCCGTATTCGCTTGTTCTGTGTAGCTGATGAATTGTTTATGACCTTATTATTGATCTATTAGTATTTCTATCCATTTGAAACATTAAGCTTTTAAAAAACGAAATACCTCAGCATATTTATTCCCTAGAAAAGCCTTGTTTTAGCTAATTAAACACATATTTCTACTTTCTCATTAATATTCATGAATATGCAAATTAGCTAAAAAAATGATTTCAAGAAAAATGTCTATTTGAAATTTTAAAACTAGTCTTATGTTTCATTACCAAAATAAGTATATATCTTAAATAAGTATTTTAAAATATTTTATTGCAATTAATTGATCCAAGTACTGAAACGTAGGAAAATGAGCAGTTGTCATGGTAACAGGCCTACCATTTGCTTATCCAGCACTTTTAAATCAAACAAGAACCTGAATTCATTAACATGTTTCCTGCGCTTCAAGAAAATATAGGTCTTAAAAAATCTCACATGGTGGGGTGGGTTTCTATTCACTAGTAAACTAGTAAAGTCGTCTTTTTGCAAATTAAACACATATTTTCCACAATCTCATTAATATTCATGAATATGCAAATTAGAAAATTTTTTGAAAAATATCTTGGTTGTGAGAGAAATGTGATGACAACATTTTAAAACTAGCCTCAATGTTTTCTGACTAAAATAAGTAATTTTATTGCAATTAATTGATCCAAGCGCTGGAACGAATGAAAATGGGTGGTTACCATGGTAACAAGCCAACTACTTGCTTATCCAGCATTTTTAAATCAAATAACAATGTGAATGTATTAAAATAGATCATAAGCTTCAAGAAAATATAAATCTTCAAAAATCCTACCTGATAGGGAGGTTTAAATTCAATAGAAAAGTCTTGTTTTTAGCAAATTAAACACATTTTTCTACTTTCTCATTAATATTCATGAATATGCAAATTAGCAAATTTTCTAAAAAATATCTATATTGTGGGAGAAATATCTTGGTAATAATTTAAAACTATTTTGAAAGATTTATGACAAAAATAAGTAATTTTATTGCAATTAATTGATCCAAGCGCTGGAATGTAGAAAAATGGACGGTTGCCATGGTAACGAGCCCGCCATTTGCTTATCCAGCACTTTTAAATTGAACAACAACCTGAATCCATTACTATACATAATAAGCTTCAAGAAAATATAGGTCTTCAAAAATCCCACTAGGGGGGGGAGGGTTTCGGTTATGGGCCCATGGACTACAAGTGGTGGAAACCACCATATGATTAAGTTACAACTTGGAGGATGTGGGTTCAAATCTCACGTAGTCTCCTTTTATTTACCAGGTTAATTTCTTTTGTTTTACCTTTTTATTTATTGATAATTTTTAAATTATATTGCATTATTTGAAATGCCGTTCTAAAGGAGAGCTTTGCACGTAAATCTGAACTTCTGAGAATAACTTGAAAAATAGCAATTTTAGTCGTACATGCATAACATGTCTGATGTGTATAGATATATAGCCCTGATGCCAGAAAAATATGTGTACGGATTGTATTGTATTGCATTGAAGATATATGAGATAAAAAAGCAACCACAAAGATAAAAGAAAATAGATCGATAAATAGAATAGATAGAATATGAAAAGAAAAGGGTTAGAGAAACTTTCTGGTATCGAACCTCGGCTGGCAAAATTGCATAGGTATAGAAGACCAATACCTTACCCACTTTGCCACAAAAACTGTTGCTTACGAATAAGTTTGTTTTTGAATGAAACCTTTTAAAAACGGTGAAATTTAAACAAAGGTATTCCGAAAACCTGTTTGGTCGACCTAGTTGGACTCGTCTGTCCAGAGGTCACGGTTTATTATAGTGAAATGCATATGATTGTATAGCTGAGATGTTCTTGTCCACGAACAACCCTTTTTTGGAATAAAGCAAATCCATAACTAGGTGTAGCGATGCAGCAAAGGAGAAATTATTATTTTTGTTAGGGTAAATATGCCGTAAATATGTTTCTTCACCATGAACAGGTGCCTGGTTAATTCAGATGCACAATCGGACGCTGCTGCAATGCATATGATTTTAAAGCTGAGATGTTTCCGTATACGATTGCCTTTGTTTGGAAGCAACCAAATCCCTAAATATTGTAAGCGACGCTGTAAAAGGAGAATTTTGTATTTTGATTACGGTAAAAAAGCCGTATCACCGTTTTTCAGCGAAAACGAGTTAAGTTGCACAATTACGAACGAAAAATGTCCGACTTTAGTTTCGGTCTTAGATTTTTCTCATTAACATATTACGGCTTTACTATCAATTAACTACTTGAATTTGATAAAGATTTTAAAACATGACCCGAGTGTTTCTAATTTTGCGACATTTAATGAATAAAATATTTTATGGAACGTAATGACGTAACGTAATTCACAGACACGTAAATCACAATTTTAAACATACAATAAAATTCCACAGGTAATAATTCTGAAGAGAAATTTTCTTCTCAGTTTATGTAATCTACACATGTGTAGGTACATGCCTAACTTTGTATTTAAGCGTTGATTGTGTGAAATTTTAAAGAGCATTAACGCAATTCACATTTACTGCTCATTGAGCGGGGTAGTTTCCTTCATTGCAAAGTGTGACTTACTACAATTTACTGCTACCTTCAAGAGTAATACAATGTGTTTGCACATGCTGTTGACTATTTATAAGTGATATTTAATATCATGTTTTCAAAACATGGTTTCGTTTTAGGATGTGTGTAAAACTAAATAACGTAATTCACACCATACTATGCGACATTATGCATAATTGTTCGCAGAAAAATGCATTTATCTTAAATTTCTATATTTTACCACTAAAAACAATTTGGAAAAGCTACTGCTTGGGACACTAGGTACATGTACATTAATATTGTACTAAATTAATAGTTTTATTCGATTTTTTACAAGTACATTCGTCCTAGTGCTAAATGCGTACTTCAAACTTCCAATTCTTGTCAGTCAAAAGTAAGAAAAGTGACAACAAATTTGTAAGTATGCGCTAAGCAGTAAGTATTTGTACACAGGTACCAAGATCTCAAAAGGCATCAGTACGAATGTAAAATGCATGAACAAGAATTTAGTAAGAATTAATATTCATATATCTGCGGGGAACCAATATCTTCGGTCGGGAAAGGGGCTTGCCCCCCCCCCCCCCCACATAATACACATATATTTCCAATTACTTAAACATTTGCCCCCCCCCCCCCCCATTATTATAAATCTTCCTACGCCACTGTTATAGTATAGTTATATTCCGTCAAAAAAACATGACTTTCTGTTTTAGCAAAAGCTTACAACCATGATATATGATGCTGACATTCGTTCATAAAAATTCTCATATTCATATGATTAACTACAAAGCTAATATTTTCCTTCATAGGACGTCCTTCCATTGGTAAAACCTATGAGGTAAAGCAGCAAAATGGTGGAGCTGATCGCAGGGAATCGAAATATACCCTAATATGCCTAATTAGACCAATTGTGGTCTGGGCAACAGCATTCCCGAAAGTCATAGGGTTATGGTCATAGAAGCCAGGGATTTATGACATCAGACACTCTGAGATCTGGAGCAAGACTTTTCCCAAGCAGATTAGCGCTTTAAGAAATCTTCGCATCAGCTTCAGTGATGGTTTCAATAAAATCAAGCCATTTGAAGCATACCCTCGGTGTTTCAGCTTCGTTGACGTCCAATTTTCACGAAATCCAGAACTTTTTCCAAGCAAAAGTCATCTTCACTTGCAAGTCAACTTAAGGGGGAATGCTCCAGTTTCCTAAATTTTTTCCCAATAATAGAATTTATTTATATTTTGTATGTTGAAATAACATGTTATTACCAATTGAAAAATGAAATAAAAATGGAGGATCAGCGATCGTGTTTGAATTTTATAGGCATTCGTATCACATACCCCTACATCGAAAAAATGCACAATTTCTTGCACCTGTCTAAGGTCAATAAATGCTAATAAAATGCTGTATATTCATTGCTTAGTCTCGAAAACGGATTTAAAGTAACGTCTTACATTTAATAAGAACAGAAAAACCAAAATATGTGCTATTATAAAGGCATAAATGTATAAAACAGCATGCTCGCGTGTTCGGCTAGATCAACGAAGCTGGAGTGTTTTATGTCAAAATTTGCATATTTTTGAGAATATTTCAAGTTCTACATAATAGAATTTAATAAAACTCCCTCATTGTATTAATCAACATGTCCTGGTAATAATTCAAAAAGAAAATGTATAGGTCAGCGCACTTATTAGTGAATTACAGCAATTTTTATCAGCTACACATGAATAAAATGACGCAAAACAGTGGTAACTGCATACACACTTACGACTGTCTTGCTCTAAATAATCGATTTCCATCTTGATTAAATCAGTTTGGCATAATAAATAGACTTTAACCGTCGAAAATGGTAAAGTATAATGATGTGTTATAGTATTGAAAATATGGTAGCGAAACATATTGGTACGAAACATTTAATTTACTACAGTAATGACCGAGTGTTCCGAAAAACTGGAGCATTCCCCCTTAAAATAATCAATATTTTTGTTAATAGTTTGTCAATCTCGATTTGGTTTAAAGCAGACAAGGTAGAAAAATACTAGGAATAAGCTGAATGTGATTGATTTTTGACCAATTAACTGATAAAAAGTTATTGAAGATCAACCAAAATTTTGGTTTACCTCCTATAACTTTTTTCTGTTGATTTTTGGAACAATCCACTTGGCCTACGTTCATCTTATGCGTGACGTCTGTGCACGTTTTGTGATACAAACCGAATTCAAATCGATCACGTATTGAATAACAAACTTATTGAAGGTTTTCTTACATATTTATGTCACGTGTTTACTAGTATCCGCCGTGTCTTGAAATAACGAGAAACTCCTGGTTAACGGGAGTTTCTCTCTCCCCCCCCCCCCCCCCCCAAAAAAAAAAGCCTCAAGAGCGCAATGGTTAGCGTACTCGGCTTGTAACCAGGATGACTCGACTTCAAGCCGTCCTCGGGGGTTTGTCTTTGAACAAAACACTTTATTGTCTCGTCTTATTCTACCCAGTTGTATTGGGTGGGTAGCAGTGATGTAAAACTTAATGCCCCTCCACTTCTCATCCACGTGTAAAAATGAATGTACCGAGAAACATGAGTCTATTTACACTAGCTTAGAGCTCTAGACTCTAGTCTTGTCCCGAAAGCAAGCATGGAAAATGCCTGTATAAATGAACTAACAAACGAAGCGATAATTTGTATTCTTATTGTACTTGGGATAGTAAGAGACTGTTTGGAAAGGATGAAAATGTCATATTAAAATGAATGAGGGACCAGCACAATACTGGTTACCAGCAAACTAACAAACAATGTCTTTACGTCTCTTCCCAAATATTTTCTATAACATACTCATTAATTTTCATTTAATAAATGCTTGTATAAATGAACTAACGAACGAAGGGATTTGCTGAATACGAAGGATCTTGAAAAATCAGCTGATAAACATGTTTTTGACGACCAAACTGGAATCTAGATCTATTTTTTTCATAAAATCTACCACACTAGATCTAGATGTAATCTAAATCTTAGCGTTTGTCTACCTTCTCAGCTTAAAATAATGTTCGATTCGGTCAGTATTTTAAAAAAGAACAATTGAAGATTTTCTGTAGACTAATTGTTGTGTCAAGTGATTCTCGACCGTGATATGCATGTTGTTATTGTCCATCCAAATTAACCCGGGACAACTTAATTTTCGTGCGCTTAGTCCGTTAGTTGAGCGTCTTAACAAAACATTGCCGAAGTAGGGTCATAACATTTGCAGATGTCCCGGGTTAATCTTGGTGGACAATACTAGTCTACATAACATAACATAACATAACATACCCTCACCTGCGGAATATCGTGTAGGGTATTACAAAGTCACATCTAGACAAGAAAAGAAACCTTTGTAAAAAAATCCTATTTTATTCTTTTCAATTGACGGTTTATCATATTCCATATTTCGGATAGATCTACATAGGAAAGAAAATATTGGATAGGGTAGGCCTAATGATACTTACACGTATTGGTATATTCTACGCGTATTTTTCTTCGTTGAATGTTTAAACCCCTTTCCAAAGCGACAGAAGAAACTGTTATGTAGCCGGGTGTAGTATAAGGGGCACTTATACTATCTCGCCGTACAAGCTAGCTTTTATAGCGACGTGGTAGAGTGTTCGCTTAGGGTGTGAGAAGTCCCAGGATCGAATCCCCACACGAGTCGATAGGGATATTTATTTGCGGATTACAGTTACGATATGGGATTTCGTGCAGACGACGAAATGAAATTGTAATAAAGTAAGGACTTGTACACTAAGTAGTATACTCTCCAAAGCCGAGTTTTATATTGATTAAACCATCAAATATGACCTCTGCAGATTTCGGTACGCCAACAGCCTATTTGGTCGTCATAATCTAATTATAGCACATCATTTGAATTATCGAATTCAAATCAATAAGCTTTATCTTGCATGATCATTACGTATACATTACGTCGCTTCTATTTTTGGCTGAAGCCGGTAACATTTGAATTATCGAATCAAAATCATTCAGTTTGATCTTGTTTGATTACGTATACATTACGTCGCTTCTATTTTTGGCTGAAGCCGGTAATTTGAAGCGTCAGCCAATGAGAGGTTGTATCAGCTTTTTAAATTGTTTTGTTGTGTATAGCCAACGATTGGATACTGAAATCCCGCCAAGGCCCCGAGATTAGACGTGAAATGACCCTGCGAGAACAGAGCTCATTCTATCGAAATGGAATGTAGAGATAATGTGCTCTGTTCATAAGAGAGTATAAGAAGTATAGAAAATGTTCAAGCTGGTTTCTCCCATAATCATTTTCTTTTGTTGTCTCAATATTTCACATTCCTGTACGATTATAAACGTCAAGACCAAATTTTATTTTGGAAGGGCTTATGACCTACACAAAATCTTGGTCGTTTGGGAATCGTCGAAAGATATTGTATATTATTTCATCGACGATATCCCGAACGACATAATAGACTGTTCCAGTTTGAGAGAGTCTTAACATTTTTCCAAACGGTAACTGTTTTGGTTTGAAAGTTGTTGCAGACGACATAATGGATCTTCATAAAAGCAGAATTTTATGTTTAATATGATACAGAAAAATGAGACGAAATGGGAAATTACTTATAATCAGCATTTTCTTCTTTTACCTCAATGATTTCCGAAACATTTTCTATAGGACAGGTCAAAACGTTTCTAGTTTTGGTAAGGATTTAAACGTCAACGTTTGCGCATATATAATAATAAAGAAATAAATTTTGAACGATAAGCTTTAAAAGAAAATATTGAGACAAAAGGATAAAATGCTGGTTGTCTCTCAGCTGCCTCAATGTGTTTTTCACATAAGCTTGTAAAAGGGACGACCAAAACGGGTTTTGTTTAGGGTCAATAAGACTTGCAACACATTGTAAGCATTCGCCTTCTTTTCCTTCAATGCTTTCCGATGCCTTTTCTATTATATATATTACATATGTAGATTTCCCGGGTTAATCTTGCTGGACAATACTGAATACCTAATCTAATTGAAATATAGATCCTATCTTTCGGTAGGATATTACGACCACCCGTTGGGGGTCATCTTCTGTGACCATTTTTTGGACCAATCAGATTATGACTTTAAAACTCTTAATCAGACGTCTTTAATTTTGACTGCAATTCATAATGAATGGGCTTTACGACGCTCTGAACATTTTTTCTGTACTTGTAATGTTGTCTTGGCCTGTGAATATTGCTATTTAGATGCCTCTAAAAGGGACCTTGTGTGGAAATTCGACTTATCCGATGTCGACATTACGAGTGTCATCTGTATATCTCGTCTAAATATTTCGACATACGCGATGTCGACATAATGCATGTCAACTTGTATTGCGTCTATCTGATTCGATTTATCCGATATTGACATAACTAATGTTAGCTGTATATCTCGTCTATTATTGTATTTCACAGTACCTTTCCTCTTCTGTGTCCCCCCCTATCCCTCGTTTATTTTCTCATAGTCAATGATAACATTTTTTCTGTCTACATGTCTATCGTTCTGTCTGTTTATCCGCTTATAAACCCTTACCCAACCAGCGTAATTTAGACTGTTCCAACAAGTAATACGATAATTGTAGATGAAGATAGAATTAGATTTATAGTGAGGTAAGAGAATAATGAAGCAAAATGAGAAAATGCTATAATAATAATAATAATAATAATAATAATAATAATAATAATAATAATAATAATAATAATAATAATAATAATAATAATAATAATAATAATAATAATAATAATAATAATACAGGTTATAATTTTATCTCCTTTTGTCTCTGAATCTTTTTCTTGTACAGACATCAAAACACGATCTTGCTTGGAAAAGGGTGATATTGTACAGTATTGGAATTTGCATGTTCGTTATTTATGTTCCTTTACCTATTAAGTTTGGAGCCTATACAATAATTCTGAATTTTGCAAAAAATAGAGTGAGTTCATGACGATAAAACTATTAAATGAGATCGTAAAGCCAATGACAATGAATTTTGGGCTGAAATCGACTGGGTTAACCGTTATCTCGGTGTTGTTATAAAACCTCGTAACTACGGCTTGAATCAAGCCTTAGTTACCAGATTTAATAACTACGCCCACGAAATATACCCAAAAGAAAAAGTTTAGTCAGTATTTTCGATGGTCAATTATTCGGCCAAAATATACTGACGACCATAAGAAACGCCTCAGTCCTATTAAATATCCGATTTTTCAGAATATTTGATTTGAAATTACAAAAACTCATTTCCATCTGAAAATTTGATTATCTGGTGTTGAAAAATGATTGTAAAGAAATTATCAAATTGTTACATTTAGAAATATAGCACATTTAAACAGAGCGGTATCGGAATTTCCATTTAAAAATCAGTTGCATGTGGTAAAAACTTTACTTTCGACAATAACAGGTGCCGTGAAACGTGTTATTTGGCGTTCAAAGTTAGTGAATACTACAAGCGACGTCGAGCCCAACGTCATAAACATGAAACGCATATGACGTTGACGTGAGAAATCTTCTCATATAACAGGCGTTATCCGAGGTCTATCTGACTTTTGTCGATTGGCAAATGTTTCTGTCACTCTAACTCGTCGTCTAAGAAGCCTAATTGTGCAATGCAAGACGTCAAAACGTCCGACAGCTTGTTTTTTTAATTTCCCGTATTCAAAAATGGCTCATATACGAGCTCTATTTTCCGAACAATGTATCTGTTTCAAACGTTACTTGAAACAACGTAAAATGCAATGAAACACTTATTTGGCCACCACAGTAATCGACTACTCAACACAACGTCGATCCCAACGTCACAAACCTGAAACGTACATGACGTTGACGTTAGGAATTTTCTCGTTTTAAAGGCGTTACACTAAATCCAGTTGAGTGTGGCCGATCGTTAAACGTTCGCGAAACTCAAACGCGTCGACCAAGACTCCGAATCGAGACACACAATGTGTTGAACTGTTTGGCGACTTGTTTGCGTATTTCTCGCATTCGAAAATGGCCATACCGTGAGCTCCCTTTTCAGAATTTAGCCTTTGCATCCTTTAATACGGATATTTGATAAGAAAATCTTTAAATTCCTGATTGCCTATGATCCACTAACACATGTTACTGTGTAAAATGAGACCAATTTCATCACATGACAAATAAACACGAAGCGCACGTAGAAAACGTGACCAGTCACCGGAAATGAGCATCATGATGAATAGAAACGCATATTTGTTCATTTGACGTAAAATGTAACTGTTGGTCAAAAATATTATATACAGCATATATTTCACTAATATTGTAACAGGCTTAAAGAGGTACATGAGACCAAAAGCATTCTACCAGTATTAGAATATTTACTATTTTCAAAAACAATCACAAAAAATTGTTTCACTGAATGTTATCTTATAAGCGACTTATTGGCCAAAATCTGATTATCTTACCTGTGGGAGATTTGCAAATACTAGATAAAGCCAGTGTGACATCACAAGTGTGAGATGCTTACTGAAATCCTTTGTATCTACATTGATTAATGGACCATTTTGTGGATTTTTTGTTCAATTGGTTTTGTATTGACAAACTGTCGGTTTTGTTATAAAATCTCGTAACTACGGCTTCGATAAAGCCGTAGTTACGATGTTTTAAAACAACACCGACGCAATACATTGATCGCGAAAAAACGTCCCTCGCTTTGGCCGAGTTCCCACCAGTGGTAATTAAAGATAGGATTTGTGGAAAATATGATACAGAAAATATTGAGACAAAAGGAGAAACTGCTGGTTATCAGCAGTTTCTTCTTTTGTTTCAATATTTTCCCAAGCCTTTTCTATGGTCAAAACCAGGGGCCCGTATTACTAACGATCGTACGTTTGATTTTTCAATAATTACTTGTAACAACAGCCCTGATTGGCTCAGTCGGATTTCTCGTGCAATCAGATGTCTTGTTACACAGTTTACACAAAAACTTGATCAGATGTCTTGTTACACAGTTTACACAAAAACTTGATCGTAAGATGTTTAGTAATACGGGGCCCAGGTCTTGTTTGGGAAAGGGTTAATAAATATTTACACGTGTATATGAATTTAAATACGGCAAATGTAGCTCGACAAAATGAATATTCAATAAACGTACATTCTACTATGCAATGCAATAATTTTGTTTTCTTTTTACAAAACAATGCTGCAATACGGATCATGAATATAATTGAACAAGAGATGTTTGTAAAACATATATGCCCCCTCAAGGGCCTACATTTGATGAAGGTCAAAGTCAAAGGTCAAGTTAATAAGGTCCAAGGTCATGGTCAAATATGAAAGGTCTTGGTAGGAGGTGTCTATGTGTGAAATATCAAAGCTGTATATGTAAAAGTAAAATGAAACATAGGCCAGGTTAAAGTTTTTAAAAGTAGGCCAAATGCCAAGGTCAAGGTCATGGTCAAATATGAAAGGTCTTGGTTGGAGGTGTCCATGTGTGAAATATCAAGGCTGTAGGTGTAAAAGGACATGATATATATGCCTGGTTTCAGTCTTTTTAAAAGTAGGTCAAACTCCAAGGTCAAGGTTGCAATATTCAAGGTCATGGTCAAATTGGAAAGGTCTTGGTAGGAGGTGTCTATGTGTGAAATATCAAGGCTGTAGGTGTAATAGGACATAAGATAAAGGCTAGGTTAAAGATTTCTTAAAGCATGTAAAAATCAAAGGTCAAGGTCATACAGGCCAAGGTCATGGTCAAATGTGAAAAGTCTTAGTAGGAGGTGTCCATGTGTAAAATATTGAGACTGTATTGGTAGCAGGACATGAGATATAGGCCTAGTTTAAGTTTTTTAAAAGTAGGTCAAACTCCAAGGTCAAGGTCCAAGGTCATGGTCAAAAGTGAAATATCTTGGTTGGAAGTGACCACGTGTGAAATATCAAGGCTGTATATGTAAAATGACATGAAATAAAGGCCATGTTAATGTTTTATTAAAGTAGGTCAAACACCAAGGTCAAGGTCACAAGGTCCAAGGTCATGGTCAGATGTGAAAGGTCTTGGTCGTAGGTGTCAATGTGTGAAATACCAAGGCTGTATGTGTAAAAGGACATGATATATCGGCTAGATTAAAGTTTTTTTTAAAGTAGGTCAAAGTCCAAGGTCAAGGTCACAAGGTCCAAGGTCATGGTCAAACGTGAAAGGTCTTGGTAAGAAGTGTCCGTGTGTGAAATACCAAGGCTGTATGTTTAATAGCACATAAGATACAGGCCCAGTTTAATTTTTTTAAAAGTAGGTCAAACTCCAAGGTCAAGGTCACATGGTCCAAGGTCATAGTCGTATGTGATAGGTCTTGGTCGGAGGTTTCCATGTGTCAAATATCAAGGCTGTATGTGTAAAAGGACATGATATATCAGCCAGGTTAAAGTTTTTTAAAAGTAGGTCAAACTCCAAGGTCAAATTCACAGAGTCCAAGGTCATGGTCAATTGTGAAAGGTCTTGGTAAGATGTGTCCAAGTGTGAAATATCAAGGCTGTATTTGGAAAAGGTCATGAGATATATGCCGGGTTTAATATTTTTTAAGTAGGTCAAACTCCAAGGTCAAGGTCACAAGGTCCAAGGTCATGGTTAAATCTGAATGATGTTGATAGGAGGTATCTATGTGTGAGATATCAAGGCTGTATGTGTTAAAGGACATGAGATATAGGCAAGGTTAAGAATTAAGTGTAAAAATCAACAAAGGGCAATAACTCCAAGAATTTGATTGGCAGAGTTACGGTTCTTGTGCAATGCACCTCTCCACAATGAAATCTATTCACCTGTAAAGTTTCATGATTCTACCATACATATGTTTTGAGTTGTGCTCCGGACAAGAATCAAGTTATAAACTCAACAAAGGGCAATAACGCAGAAAATTTGATCGGCAGAGTTACGGTTCTTGTGCACTGCACCTCTCCATAATGAGATCTATCCACCTATGAAGTTTCATGATTTTACCTTACATACTTTTTGAGTTATGCTCCGGACAATAATCAAGTTTGAAAATCAACAAAGGGCAATAACTCCAAAAATATGATCGGCAGAGTTACGGTTCTTGTGCACTGCACCTCTCCATAATGAGATCTATTTACTTGTAAAGTTTCATGATTCTACCTAACATAGTTTTTGAGTTATGCTCCTGACAAAAATCAAGTTTGAAAATCAACAAAGGGCAATAACTCAAAAAATTTGATCAGCAGAGTTACGGTTCTTGTGCACTGCACCTCTCCATAATGAGATCTATTCACCTGTAAAGTTTCAGGATTGTACCTTACATACTTTTTGAGTTATGCTCCGGACAAGAATCAAATTTAAAAATCAACAAAGGGCAATAACTCAAAAAATTTGATCGGCAGAGTTACGGTTCTTGTGCACTGCACCTCTCCATAATGAGATCTATCTACCTGTGAAGTTTCATGATTCTACCTTTAATACTTTTTGAGTTATGCTCCGGACAAGGTTTGGTCTACGGACAGACCGACCGACCTACGGACCGACCGACCGACCGACCGACCGACAGACCGACCGACCGACCTTCCGACCGACACTTGCAAAACAATATACCCCCATTTTCTTCGAAAGGGGGCATAAATATATTCTACTTTACTTCTTTATCATTTTCTTCAATGCAGAAAGTTAGGGAATAAATAAAGATAGTATAAATATTCTAAAGGATTGGTGCGAGGAAATTCAAATTGCATAGGGAATTGTAATCAATATCATTAATTTTTCTCAAACTGTACAAAAATAAGGTGCAGAAAAAACTTGGAGAGAAGCAGTTACAAAGCAAAATTTAATGTTTTAAAGAAACTATATGCATCGATAGATTACTGCAGAACTATTCTTATTACAATCATATAGAATTATACACAATGTGTTACTTCTGTCTGATTTCTGAATAAAGAATTATAAATTTTAAGGCTTACATATCTGCTGGAAAAACAGGGTGGAACGGTTTCGGCAATGTATTACAAAACATCTATATTTATACATTATTTTGACATTTCTACCGAAATAGTACTTGAGCATCTAGTGTTGAGCCTAAACATTTTATTGTTTCCCATTCAAAGCATAAAAACCTTATGAATGTCTACTTATTTTCTGTACAAACAGATTGACTGCAATCTATGTTTGCACATTTATGACGTCACAGGCACACATCCTTATTTACAGGATGTTGGCAAATCCCTAATTACATAGATTTATACAGGTAAATATTGGCTACTTTAGCAGCTTATATCTCTTAAAGTAAGATGTGTATTAGAATGGGACTTTTTTCATTGCATTTGAATCGTTGAAAACTTTTGAATAATGTGGGTGATGAAAAGCGTTCATGCTCCTCTTTAAGGAAAATAATGACAAATTTCACTGAGGCGTTTCTAATGGCAGTCAGTATAAAACATAACTGTCTAGAATTTAGAAAAGTCACGCTTTGCCGATTTCACCGATCTCTGCTAATAGAGCCCTCATATCTCCGTACTCCTGGTTAGCTCCCTTTATTGTGGTGTGGATAACAGGATTCATACAATCGTTAAGAAATCATTTTATATAACATTAAATTTTGATACTTTTGTTCAGAAAAGGCTTTGGAAAACATTGATAATTGGCATTTTCTTCTTTTGCCTAGCTATTTTCTGCTAAATGTCACACAAACTATACATCCATTTTATCGTCTCCAGCAAATTTCGACTTGTTCCGCCATAGAGGGAGCAATCCTATCCAGTTAACAGTGACGTAATTTCGGACTAACGAAAGAGTAATTTGTAGATGTTCTTACAAAAATCTCTTTACCACGGCTTAGATCAAGCCGTTGTTATGAGGTTTTATATCAACACCAACGGTTTATCAAAACAAAACGGTAAATCCTGTCTATTTTCAGCACATAATACTTTGGCATTATGCTGTTTGGGAAGGGTTTAATACACGCAAAACAATTAAAGCCTCTCTTACAACCCGTCGTGCGTCTTTTTAAATCGTACGTTTTTAAACGCTGCTAAATCGCACGATTTATAAAGACGCACGACGGGTTGTAAGAGCGCCTGATAAGAATTGTCCGGTCAATTCTTTGCTGCGTGCAGTCTGCGTCGTGATTGCGTCCACAAAAATCGTACGTTGCACGTGCGTGCATCGCACGACTAAAGACGCAGACCGCACGCAGACCGCACGCAGGAGCACGTACGACCGGTTGTAAGAGAGGCTTATCATATTGACAAATTCAGTAATAGAGCAGCAAGATGTGGAACAAACTAGACATTCGACACTTTTTAGAAGGAAATAGAAAGTACTGATAATCAGTGTTTTCTTCCCCTTTTCTCGTTATTCTAGTTACATACAGTTGGCGCCACATCGTATGGCACAATGTTTATATTTTGTTCACATGAAATTGAACGTTAAACAAAACATATGCCCGCTTGCATACTCGATCCTGGGTTTATCCGTAGACCGTTACCGAACTCGACTTCAGATAAGCTAGGCTTGAACCCGAGATGATCCCGACTTCACGGCCATTTGCTCTAACGGTTTTGAGCCCGGGTTTTGACGATCTCGAGTTTGAGCTATGGTTCATATTATTACGGGTTCTTTTATCTCAATGTTTTCCCAAGCCTTTTCTTTTATGGGCGTCAAAACCAGGTCTTGTTTGTGAACGGGTTAATTAAAACAGCTATGGCTTTTTTCGGCTTCATTTTTGATTTGCAGAATACAACCAAAAATTTGCTTTTATAAATTATCTTCAATTTAATGCAAAAATTGATTACGTTTTGTTAGACTCACTAATATTGATGAAATTCATATGAAAAGTAATGTTTATTTGTGATTTTTGAAGACAAACATCGTAACTAATGTACATCTGGCTCACCCAAACCTGCTATGTACAAGGTTTGGCTGAGCCCGGGTTTTTAACTGTGAATTGAACTCAGCTCACAAGTGTGCAAGTTAACACAAGCTTGGATAAGAAGTAGCTTTGGCTTAACGAAACCCATGGCTCAGCAAGTGAGTTGTCCCGTTACCCTGTATAATCCCGGCTTAAGCTAGGCTTAAACGCAGTATGCAAGTGGGCAATAAACACCTGCCATACGATGTGGTGCCACGGGATTCGGAGCAGAGTGAGTTACACACGGGAATAGCCCTCTCAAATGCACGTCCCGTGCACTTTATCTCGCCAAAATCTATAGAGTATAAGCTGAGAAATTAAACAAAATATACTTTGAACCGGACGATTTTTTCGGTGTAAACGCTTCCCAAAAGTCACGTGGGTTATCCACCGTGGTTATGTTGTGATAGTATTGCAGTATACATAAATACACGGTGGGTAACCAACGTGAGTTTTGGAAAGCTTCCACACGTAAAAATCGTCAGCTTCGATGTATGTTTTGTTTAATTTCTCAGCTTACACTCTATTGATTTTGATGAGATAAAGTGCACGGAACGCGTCCTTGAGAGGACTTTTCCCGGTTCTAACTCAATCTGCTCCAAATCCAGTGGTTTCTTCAAACATTCGAACCAAAGCATTTTTAAGTGCAAAAGGAAAGTGGGAAGCATTCACGTGCACCGAAAAAAAAAATAAATTGAAGAAACCACGGGATTCGGAACAGAGTGAGTTAGAAACGGGAATGGCCCTCTCAAATGCGCGTACGGTGCACTTTATCTCGTCAAAATCCGTAGCGTATAAGCTGAGAAATTAAACAAAAAATACATTGAAGCGGACAATTTTTTCGGTGTGAACGATTCCCAAAAGTCACGTGGGTTACCCACCGTGTAAATATATATCATGACTATTAAAATAACATTATCGTCGTTTTTCAACAAAAACCTCGTAACCACAGCATGAAAAAGCTGTAGATACGAGTCCTTTACTGAAGCAGCATTATATTTCCAACTCTGATACTGGTAGCAATGGAAATTGTCGAGAAAAAAAAACATCGGTCGATTACTATCAAATTAATCTCAAAAAAGATTTAAACCCTTTTCCCAAAGATCAGAAAACCTAGCATCGACGTCATTTTTTCGAAAACCGAATTCGGAATATAAAACACAGATGGAGAAAGGTTAAAGTGATAACAGTCGGAAAATGTTTGCGCACTTATTTTCCTAATCTTACGGGGGGAAACAGTGTCGTCTTAAACTTCTCGCCCTATATGACCAGTGTTTAATTTCCTCTCTTTGGGAATGTGTTTGAAAAGCGTGTTTAGTTAAATAGAATTTTTTATCTGCTTTTCATGTTTTACTTTATTTATCAATACCAAATACACATAGACGCATTGCAAAGATTCAGCCCATAACCAGATGATAAAAACATTTTTATACAATTACGAATAGGGAAGAATTTTATCCAGTTAAACGTGACGTAATTTCGGAGAAACAGTAGTATTTTTATTGGTGCTGTTATAGAATATCGCGACCACGGCTTGAATCAAATGTACAATAGTACCGGCCGAAAATGACAGTGACGTAGACTAATGTTTACTACTTGACAACCAATCTACTCTGTTCGTATTTGTAACGGTGCAAATCAGACTAATTGATTGGTTTTGCAGCAGTAAACATCAGCCTACGTCACTGTCAATTTCGGCTGGGACTATTGTAATGACCCCGCTTCGGCAATGTTTTGTTAAGACGCCCAACTAACGGACTTTGCACACGAAAAATAAGTTGTCCCGGGTTAATTTGGGTGGACAATACGAGATTTCATGACAACACCGACTTTCTGTCGAAACATAACGTTAGACCTAATCTATTTATAGTACAAAAATAATTGTCATTCTAGGATATTACAGATGACATATTCAAGACGATGTAATATTTACATTGTTCGATCTTTCTTCGTAGAAAATAATTGTTGGAAATGAAGGAATTGTCGGTCACAGACAATTCCCTCATTTTCAACAACAGTTTCTGAAGTAATGGTCTTGTTTGGCGTCAAAAGGCGTCACTATAATACGAGAATGGGATTTTAAATTTGGGTAGAACAAAAACATTGGCACGACAATTTCCATGTATTTGGAATTATACGTATTCGAACATTATAAATAGGCAAAGTATTGTGGGAAGTGAAAAAACTTCCTGTCACAAGCAATTTCCTCATTTTCCACAACCAAAGTGGAAAAGTTTCCAATAAGACCCGACCCCACCCACACACACACAATAGCCCCCGGAAGTCGTCCTTAGAGGCAAAAGGCGAAATTTTTAACCCGGGAACGGTTGACTGTAAATCCAATAAAAAAATAACGATCTTACCGGCTTTTAACGAATTCATTCAATTTCATAGTTTTTGTTCAACTTAAAACTTCACTTTCTCGCTGTATATTGAATGCACGTGCGCTTTATCGCTCTGTTTATTGAATGCACGTGCGTCGTCATTGTTTTCTCCGCAATTTTTAGAGCCTCGTTTTGATAATGTCGATTTGTTACTATTCTTAGTAACAATTCACATGTATACAGTGTTAATTTCCAATAAACCCATTATTTGCCTCCGGAAATTAATTCGAGTCACAGCGACATGACTTGTTTCGGCATTTTCTTTTGCTTTTGAATGGGACAGCGGTCTGATCTAAATAGCGACATCCAAATATCAACGAGCGAATTTTCATCAGAGAAGACTCGGATTACCGGAAGTGTTCTGTGGGTACGGACTAGTTTAGTTTAAACATATTTTATTGCCATCAAAGCGTACATACATATGTATATTTTTGCAAGTGAAAAATCAACAGTTGGCAAAAGGGTCTGGCCAGAAGTTCTAACAACCTAGATACGGCCATTCCCTTATAACAAACCTGGTCTATAGTCACTAGTTTTCACATTATATTGTATACTTTCTGAATTGTACACACTGTGTGCGTACAGTTCAGCAACTATGCATATATGAATACTTACATACAACTTTTTACTTTGTGGTAATACATGACAATAATATTCCGGCAATAGAACAGAATTGCAGATGGTGTTGAATATGTATTAATCTTTCTTTTAGAAGAATAGATGTATTTGTTGTCAGCTGAGAGATGCAAATGGTTTACTAAACGTTTGTGGGACTGCAAAAAGAATTATCCAAATATGTTTGTTTCTTATATATAATTTTGAACTGTTTTAAAGATAAAAGAGTTTTCGTCAAAAGCGAGAGTTTCCGACCCAAAGAGTAACAGTTTTTCGTTCAAAGGATGGAATCTGTACAGCGAATGGAAAAGTCGTAATCTGGAGTTAATATAAACTGACACGATTTAAAAACGCAAAAAGTACTTTTACAGATGGTATCTATTAGATATTACAATACCGATGTATAGCCATGTAAAATTGTAAATGTTACAAGTGTTAACATAACAGGACAGAAAATGACCTTTAAAGCCATGAATAATGCCTCAATGGACGTCAGATTATGCCAAAATGCACGTTGAGTCAAGGGCCTAGCATCGAACAGGACGACGACAGCGAACCCCGTGTTTTCACAGGCGATTTATCACCGTGTCGCAATGTATAGACCACCCACGATTACCAACCATAGAATTTGCTGCAGACTGAGCCGTCACAAATCTGTTGCGTTAGTGACGTTGACGTATACAATTGTGTTGAAGTACAGTTGTTACATGCAGCTGACCAGGACGTTGGTGGTCTGTAAATGTTCCTGTGTTGTTTACACGTCACATAAACCTTGGAACCGTCGATTCGGCTACATTAAAGCGTCTAGCAACCTTCATTTGCGAATCACTGCCAAGCAAAAGCCCCAAAACTCGGTTCCTTTTTCCCAAAGTAAGCCTCAACATTTTGTACACAATTTTGTTTCGTAGTTCTCGTATATTTTCAATCAGTAAATCAAAGTGGAACTTTGTACACACATATTTTTTAGTGATTTAACACGTGGTCTGAATGCACGAGACACACGAGCATTTAGTGGTGGGCGGTTCAGATGTCCGGATAGTTTACAGTAAACACGACAAAATCGCTGGGGCGTAAAGCGTATACATTACCTCATACATGTTTCCAAATATGGTGCCGATCGAGGCAATAGGAAAGGAATGGTTAATGAAAACGTGTTTTGCGTTTTTAAATCGTGTCAGTTTACAAAGGACATTAAAAAAACAAATGTTCAGCGTCTTCAATGGTGTGTCCACAGTTGCAATTTGCATCTGGAGAGATATGATTTCGAAATAAATCATTTTATAAGTCGCTACATTTGTTCCCAAAGTATTTTCGGCTATACTGCACAACAATGACATTAGCGTGAATTCTTGTTGTCTGCAACATATTATGCAATGGAATAATATTAAAACGTTCCAAGACAATTCTCGGTTTAGTGAGGTCCATGTTTTCCTATAATAATGATTAGGCATAGAATTATGTGCTAAAAAGTCCGGGTTTTCATGTATGGATTGGTAGATCATCGGTGATATTATAATGCCTGGCCACTACAGCTTGAATCAAGCCGCAGTTGCGAGGTTTTAGAGCTACACCGACGAAGTACATTTGCTTGTCCGAAAATAAGTTTATGCATTTAATAATTTTATGTGACATTTAAATGGTTACCGCTGTCCCAAAAGAAACGAGTCAGAAAACAAACATGCATAGTCTACATCTTGAGTGGAGTATTACAAAGAAAAATAACACAATAAAATATTAGAAAGATTCAAAGCAATGAACAGTATTTCACAAAGAATCAAATAATATCGTAATCTGGCAAGGGTTTGCAGGTACCAGTGAAAGTGATTTTATGCACATATATTACAACAAAGGTATATTCTGATTTTTTTTCGGGAGAAAGGGCGGAGCCTAGTAAACGGTAATTACATTGAAGATTGAGGAGAAACAGCGTTTTCAATTAGCGGTAAATCGTCGGTGTTATTGCAAATTATTGTAACAGCAGCTTGAATCAAGCTGTATTTGCGAGGTTTTTTAATAAAACGTTTTACAATCGCACAGTCTTTCAATTTCGAAATGTTTTCATGCTCGTGCCGCACGTTTTTCCCTTATGTTAACCAAAGTATCGAGAAGTAAACTAGTCGAAAAACCTTTTGGCTTAGCCACACCCTTTCAGGTGAATAAAAACGCAATATAAAATATATGCGTAGAAGATCACCTTATGAACAATGTAAACAGCTGTTTTGTTTAAAGGTACACGTCCATTAACAATTTATCCAAACCTTTCCCAAACGTAACATATAATTTTGACGTCCTAATCAGAAAATGGTTAGAGAGATTTCGGAAAATATTTATACAATGGGAGAAAATGCTGTTAACGATATTTTCTCCTTCTGCCTAGAGACTATGCGTTCAGTATACTATTCTACATAAGTGATACTTTGTTCTTCACCCATTTGTCGTCTATGACAGCTTTCGAATTTGGATATTCTGAAATTTGCCGTTTGGGAAAGGGTAAATCAGCTAGGGCAATAAGGAGGCAGAGAGCTTAGCAACGAATTTAAATCGTTGTCTTGTTTGTTTGTAGGAGATCAGTTTGCGTACATTCGCTGCTTTCACTGTGATCATAATTATATTTCTTTTTGAGTTCATTTAGTTGATCGGGCGTTTCAATTCTAAGTACTTTCGAATCCAAGTCTTTCACAAGAATTACACCATCCTTAACCCAAGTGCCAGATATTACTTTGTCCTTGAGCATTTTCCTACAAATGAAATACAGTTTGTCCCTGGTGCGTGTCAGATCCTCATTTAGATAAACATTGACATAGTCATTGCTTTTCAGTTTTTGTTTGTTCGTCATCAATTTCTGTCTGGATCTGTAGCTCACCAGCTTCACTATGATATCTCGAGGTTTGTGTCCTTCTGTTTTCGGATTACCTAGTCTATGTACCCTATCCACTTCCTCCAGTTTCAGATCTGCGTCGATAGCATCTGATAGCGCAATTATTTTCACATCAAGATTTTCATCTTGTGTTTCCCGAATTCCTGATATACACAGACAATTTCTGCGACTATATTGTTCTGATTTGTCCAGCCGTTCCTCCAAGGTTGTGGCGCGCTTTTTGAGGTCACTATTCTCGGTTTCCAGAGACAAAATCCTTTCATGTAGGCCTTTCAGCACACCATCCACAATGCTGGACACCATGTAAGAAATTTGTTTCTGGAGGCTTCCCGAAACAACGTCCGTAATTTGTGCAACGCACTCGTCAGTCAAGGTTATGTTTGCAGTACTTTCATGCGGTGAGTTAGTTGCATTAATTGAAGTATGAGCTTCCGTGGATTCAGATTTAGCCATCACTGGTTTGCTTTTTTTCGGGTCAGTTAGATCTATAGGAGAAGCTAGCAGTCTCTTTTTACTATTTTCGGACTTTGATGGTGTCTGCTCTTTTCTCATTATACAAAGAATGTCCCTTTAATGTTAGTTCAAGAGGAACGAAAAATCAATCGTTATGGCTGAATACACAATTCTTCTGTAATTTTCGATCCTCACAGTCCAAATAGTTAAACTTTTGGGAGACAATCGATATCAGTTCAGATGAAAAAGAAGCTCCGCTGCAACTTTACCGACTCAAATTCAATATCTACGCCGTAGGAACTTACGAATATACTATCTTTCAACCTTAGTCTGTTTTGTTTATTCCGCCATTACCGGAACCGGAAATCCAAAAAAAAGCTAGCTTTTTATTCGTTCATTACAATTATTTTTGATAATTTAATGTCCAGATAGATGCTTCATTCTTTGCTCGCTTCAAAATTTAAACAAAATGGCGGCCTTTTTTTCTGAATACACAAAGAACATGTATTCATGCGCGGTGTATTTAAAGCCTTGGATCAGATTGGAATAAGAACGTTATTTTTTAAAAGATTTTACCCAAAATTGAGGGTTAAATTCCCAAAATAGGTATGTAATAAATAGATTAACTAACTGAACAACGGACTCGTTTTTTCAACCGCATCACACTCCATTCTCGTGAAATAATTTTCATATCACATTTGTTCAGTTAGTTAATCTCTATATAATGTAAATTATGTACTTTGGTCTTTAGATGATGCTATATTTTGGAAGGAACATTTGCTCATGGACTGGAATACGGCTTGGAATAAGAGAACAGATATAGGACCGTGGGCGGTCCTAAAACTCAAATCTCCGCACTGACAAAGTGTTACCAATTTAAGGTAGTTCACCCCTAATGAGATTGACGCGACGTAGGAATTATTCCGGCGACATCGGAAACATTCGGCGATGGAACGTTCCGCCGCCAAATGTTTTCGACGTCGCTCAAATAGGTTCGGATACTTTAACGAATGTTAAACGACGTCGCACCAATTATTCCGACATCACGTGAATCTCATTAGGGGTGGTACACCTTTAATAATTTAATTCAACCAATTCCAAAACTCAAATTTTACTGGCGGTCCAATTGGAAATATGTTGCAGGTGTCAAACGAATGTTCATAAATGAAGGATTCGTGAACACTATAGAATAATAAATATTGCGTCAAAAAGAGAAAATTGCGGTTATCAGCAATTTTTCTTTTGTCTTAACATTTTCCTTGGCAATTTCTATCAGGGATTTCAAAACCAGGTTTTGTTTGGGAGATAGTTAATGTGTTTACCAAATGCAAGTCAACTGATAGAATAACAAGAACAAATCAAATAAAATATTAAAAAATCATTTCAATTTTCATTAACAGGAATGACATTCTAGCTGGTAACTTTTACCTTTTTAACCCTTTCCCAAACGACAAAATTTAGACTCTTTAAATTTAAAAGCTGTCTCAGAAGACAAAATTGGTTTAAATTTATATGGAATTTGTGTGTATTATGGCTTTGAAGATATTGAGGTAAATGGGGAAAGTGCTGATTATCAGCATTTTCTTCTGCCTCAATGTTTCCCAATCCTTTTCTAGGAGGGACGCTATCTATTATGATAACATACAATGTTACATTATGTTTTTTTGGTTTCTGCGCAATATCTCACTTAATCCATAACCAAACAACAAAAAGTAAGCTTTTCTAAATTGAAAGGAGTTGCAGACGAATTTTTCAATGTTATAAAATTTTTAACATACATGTACAACTCTTAGGGTAGAAAACATTGTGGAAATTGAAGAAACTAACAGACAATTTCTTCATTTACCAATATGTTTTCCCAATCGTTTTACTTGAATGTTCATACTTGAATATTGTAAACAAAACTGTACGGACCTAAAATGATCCACGAAATAGCACAATCAAGTCAATAAGTCAAAGTTTGAAAATCTTTTTAAACACCAGTTAGTAATCATCAATGCACTCATTATCTTCAATCATTCATCTGTACATGTCATTGATCAAACTGCAATAATACAAAAATACAAATGAAAGTATATACAGCATCTTGCCTTGGGTACTAGGTGGCTTAAAAATTTTGAAAATGGTTTTAACCAAAACCAAATTTATGGACAAAATACTGAGAAAAAAGGAAAAAGTACAGATAAGCAATTCCTTCTTTTTTCTCAATGTTCTCTCAAACTTTTTCTACCAGGAAAATCAACTTCAGGTCTTGTTTAACCCAACACACAATGACGCATTTTGACACCCTAAAAGATAGTGACTTTGAAAAAAAAACATTAAGAGAAAAAAATAAAGAAATTGCTGTCACAAGCAATTTCTTCATTTTTCCATAATGTTTTCTACCAAAAGATACGATTTCATTCACTTGGAATTGTCATCTCCAACATTTTTGAATTTGGGCCAGTCTAAAAAAAATTGCCGTCTGGTAAAGGGTTAAGAAAGGGTTAAATAGAAAAGACACTGTGCTCATATGACACTGTTGGTCTTGGTGCTGAAATTTTAGATCAGATTGATTGGGGTTTAACGCAATTTTCAACTGCTGTAATGGTCATGTTGTGGCAGATGGACCACCTTACCACGGATTCGTGGTAATTCTCTAACTAATACAACCACAATATCCAAACCGAGCCCCCAACTGCTCTCTCACATAGATAATTCACACCCATAATTGATGAGGGACAAATGACTTTTGTCAAATGCCATAGTGAATACTGACTGAGCCTGGGTTTGAACTCACGACCCCTAGATTCACAGACTCCAACTTTACAGACTAAGCTATCTCACGGTGGGGATTGTGCATGGTGGGATGGATAACGAATACAGACAAAATAATCTCGATTCTGGTAAGATATTTTGCAATAACTCCCTTATTTGTGCGTCAATCTTCAAAAGGTTTGTTGCATTACCCCGCCTTAACGAGCTCTTTCATCGGATGTATGACATATTAGATAACTCATGGTACTTTTCCGAAATATTGTCCCAACCGACAAGAAAGCGAAATGGTAACGACTACGGCCAAATTAACCACGCTTCAGGTAAGAATTTGTGCAATAACTTTCTTATTTCTGCGTCAATTTTCATGCGGTTTGTTGCATGTACTCCGTCTTACTGAGTCCTTTTCTCAGATGTATATCTTTTCTGGAACTCCTTGTACTTTTCTAAAAAACCGATCCCAACCGACTAGAAAAAAGGCCTGATTTTTTGTCGTTTTTCTGGTCGGTTGGGATTAATTTTTGGACAAAGTACAAACATTCTACAAACAAGTCATATATCCGAGGAAAGAGCTCAATAATGCGGGGTACATGCAACAAACCGCTTAAAAATTGAAGCAGAAATAAGAACATTATTGCACAATTTCTTACCTGAAGCGAGGCGAATTTGTCCGTATTCGCTATCCATTCCATCATGCACAATCTCCACCGTGTATCTGGGCCTGCTGACTTGGCCGTCAGAATTCTAGAATGACCCATCCAATTTGTGTGTGGAGCAGAAACTTACATTGGAGGAACAAATAGAGCTTGTCCCTTTTAATAATCAGAATTTTATTTTCCTCTTTTTTTAATCTAGAAATTCTGTACATGTTCAATTTACAAACTGTATTTTTAGCATGATGCAGCAGAAGTCAAACTGTTACCAATGCATAGCCTCACCTGACTTTCTATCCCAAAAGTAATCCACCATTGTACACCAGAATTTAAGTCGGGCCATACACCTTGTTTTCTGCATGTCTGAAAAGATAATGTAATCATAGCATTCATAATTATATATATTATTTAGATCTACCCTTTCCAATAAATATCTGGTTTTGACAGTCAATGAAGAAAAGGATTGCCCAAGAGAACATTAAGTCAAAAGAATAAAATGCTAAATATACCCAGCCTTTTCACATTTCTCGTAATACACTTATTCCATATAAACCTCCATTTTATTGTCTGCATCCAGCATCTTTCAGATTCAGATTGGACCACCTAGATTTTTTTTGCCATTTGGGAATGGGTTGATACACATACTGACAAAAAGCACTGCTATGAGTGATAATGAGTCATTTTTTCATTTTTATTTATTCATTTATTTTTTTATTTATTTTTTTTAAGAATAAAATTGTGACAACATTGTTAAAAGGCTATGGAATAACACAAAAATATAAATTTCTTCTTTCCCAGAACGTTTTATTCTTATTAATAAGCCCACATCTAAAATATTTTTTCCTTTTTCCTGACCGTTTTATTCTTATTTTCTTTAACACAAATTAGGATCTATGCCTACTTCTAAAATAAAATCAATCATTTTGTGTTAATTTAACCCCACCAAGATACTATTTTGACCTCCTTTTCATATATAGATCTAGTATCGGAAAACATTTAGCGAAAAGAAGAAAATTCTGGTGGTCAGCAATAGATCTATAGGCCAATATATTTTTTCCATAACTATTTTCATGTCATTTACAAATTCCATATCCTGGTGACATTGATTTTCTTTTCTAATCTCCAGCAACGTTCAAATGGGAACAGTCCACGAGTCTAGATTTACAAATTAGCTGTTTGGGAAAGGTGAATATTTTTGCTGGGTCGATATTTATTTGGGACGAAAGTCAAATGCTACTTAAACATTTTCTTTGTTGATGAAGTAGCATTTTAGACTTATCTAACTGCATAGGAAAATAAGTTTACTTACTCTGAGTTGCATTCATGACTGGAAACAGCGGTCGCCGCCGCATTTTTTGAATGCAGACGAAACAAGATCATCATAAGAAATCGTGTAACTATGTCAGTGCGCCTCTGATTCGGGATTGGTATAAGACGGCAAACGGAAGGAGATAAACGACTACACAGTCGACTGTCCGAGGCGTTCCGAATGCTCCATAAAAAATAAACAAAGATGGCGTATTTTTCGTTGAACGGTATATGGATTTGAATGATTGAATCTGTTGATTTCAATGATTCTAATGTTTTTAATTTTATGCGTTACATAATTATAGGCGGCCTTCGGCCGGGGCCTTCGTCCGTATAATTACACATCTGTTTATCCGTTTGACAACTTATATAACTCTTTCCCAACCAACGAAATTTAGACTGATAAATCACTAGATTCGATATCTCGGCAAAATTTGCCCTTTTCAAGAGGTTGAAAAATTTAATCAGACTACATAACTGTCTCAGCCAGTTTGTTTTAGTCTTACTGTGGATATGACGTCAACGTCGTTTTCTCTGTTGTTTCGCGACGTCAACGTTCCCGCGCATTATCAGACGTCAAGTGACGTTATTTAGAATCGCGCGTCATGCACGTTGCAGTCAGATGGCTGTACTTTTTGCAGTGTTTTAATACACACTGATTCATGGACCTGTCTGTGGAGTACATTATCTTAAGCGCTCTTTCATCCTTTCATTCAATATTCTCTGTCTCTCACACTGTATCTCATACTGACTGAAATCTTTACCTATATATCAACGATTTTAAGCTTGTTATCAGTTTAGCTCGGAATTACGATAATTGTTTAATCTTTCATAATTTTATAAGACACAATAAGCGAACCAGTTTTGCTTGGCAATTCCAATGTCGACTGGAATTTCACCTATACGTAAACGATTTTTTTAATCAGTTAGCTCGGAATTACCACAATTGTGTAATCTTTCATAATTTTATAAGACAAAATAAGCAAACCAGTTTAACTCGGCAACTCCTATGCCGACTGGAATATCACCTATATGTCAACGATTTCATGTTTGTAATCAGTTTATCTAGGAATTACCACAATTGTTTAATCTTTCATAATTTTATAAGACAAAATAAGCAAACCAGTTTAGCTTGGCAACTAGTATGATGACTGGAATTTCACCTATATGTCAACGATTTGATGTTTGTAATCAGTTTAGCTCGGAAATACCATAATTATTTTACTTATTTTTAATAATAATATAAGACAAGATGAGTGAATCATAATATGCAATTTGTCATTTCTGTCTCAACTTTAAAGGCGTATTTTTCGCTTATAGATTCTTCGCTTATAAATAGATAACAATAAACATTGCTTTTCTTTACTTTCCTTTCAAAATGCTTTGATTACTATTTTCCACACAAAAAATCATACTGCAGTATACTTGATAGTCGAAACAAACGAAAAAAGAAATAATTTATTAGAATATTGTGATAAAAGAAGAAATAGTTGAAAATCAAAAATCTCATTTTCCCTTCATGTTTTCAATGCTGTAACGCATATTCACATATTCTACATTATTCTGCTTTCGAGATAAATCATTTCACGTCATCAACCCCCTTTAAATAGGGAACGATTTTATCCAGTTAATCGTTATGTAAATTCGGACAAACAAAATAAAGTGGCACGATTTAAAAACGCAAAAAAGTACATTTACAAATGGTATCTCCTTCATCTTACAAAACCGATGTATAGCCATGTAAAATTGTAAATGTTACAATTGTTAACATAACAGGACAGAAAATGAAGCCACGAATAATGCTTGAATGGACGTCAGCAAACTCAGTGTTTTCAAAGACGATTTATCACCATGTTGCGATGTGTAGGCCGCCCGCGATTACCGACCACAGAAATTACTGTAGACTGAGCCGTCACAAATCTGTTGCGTTAGTGACGTTAACGTATATAGTCCGTGGGCCAGGAGGGGTCTGCACGCACCCCCCTAAGGGCAGTCTGGGAGTGGTATAGAAATGTTCATTGGAACCCCCTGAGTAAGAATCAAGATGTTAACAGTCGATATCCTGGGATGCACTCGCCATTTCCGGTGGTTTTCAAGATGGCCGCCATGAAAAAAGACAAATTGACTTGGTATCTAACATCAGCAGCCTAACATTTGTTTTGCGTTGTAAGATCATATTTTAAGGATAATTGAGTCTGGAAAAGGTCAGAGATGTGTTCTCATGTTAAAAAGTGGATCATTAGCAATCTCGTATGCGAGAATTTTTTCAAAATGGCCGCCAAAATCGCATAAAAATCAATAAAAACGTCAAATACTTCTCGTTTTTGGACACATTTTGGACTAAATACTGTGAATTTTATGTTTTAAGATTTAGATAAACAATTTATGAAGTAAATGGAAGCATTACAGAAACGATTTTTGAAATCATTACCGTATAAATGGCAATAAAATACAATTAAACACAAATCATGAAGTATAACATAGCGATATAAATTATCATTATTATTAGTTCTTGGTCAAAAACAGCTCTTATTTATAGCATTATTTTGATAAAGCTATGCTTTCCGAGTAAAATGTTGAATTCACATTGATAATGATTCGATTTTTTATTACATTGACAATAAATATGCTTTCAAAATGGCCGCCAAAATCGCAAAAAATATTAAAAAAAAATATAAAAACCTTCGTTTTTGGACATGTTCAACGTTGTAAATATTATGTTTAAAGACTTTGGTAAACAGTTCATAAAATAAATGGTTGCATTGCGAAAAACACATTTTAAACCATTACCGCATAAATGGCAATAAATTACAATTTGGCAGAAATCGTCATGTATTATTATTTTCATAAATATTGTTATCATATTTGGTCTTGGTGAAATTCAGTTCTTTTAGATTGCATCTTTTGACAAAGCTTAACCTTCAGAGTATTTTGTAAAATTGAAATTGATTATGATTCCCTTTTTGATTACAGATGCTATAAATCGGCTTTCAAAATGGCTAAAAATGGTAAAAAAATCAATAAGAATGAAAGTAACTCTCGTTTTTGGACATCTTCTGGTCTAAATAATGTAAACATCATCTTTTAAAACTTAGATTAGCAATTCATGAAGCAAACGGAATCATAACAGTTGACAAAAAAGAATAGAGATTTGAAAGGATTACCGTATCAATGGCAATAAAATACAATTAAGCACAAATCTTATATAATAGTATATAGTTTTGATATACATTGTCATTATATTTTGTTCTTGCTGAAAAAACTGTTCTTATCGATAGCATTATTTTGAAAAAAACTAAACTTTCAGAGAATTCTTTAAAATGAAATTGCTTATGAACCCACTTTTGAATACAAATATCATAAATTTGTGATATTTTATTAGGCAATTCAAGACTACCTTTGCACCAATGTCACATCGTATCAAAAGACAAGCTAAAACTACCGGTATCCCTTTCTGGAGAGAAAATTACTCCCTTTAAATTCACATCCATTTCTATCAAACAATATGTAATGTCCTCAATATTACGGAAAAGAGTTTTACCGCAATTATTCTTACGAACAAAAGTTGTATGTATTTCCTTTTTTCACTCCTACACATACAGTATCAAAATGCTTTTTATTTGTTATATTTTATACTTAAAGAATTTCAACAATTTGAGAATAGAAATGAAGATTAATGAAATAAGACCAGCATTAAATTTATCGTTTCATTGATATCGGCATACACTTGGTAATATCTGTCAAAGATGTGATACAAACTTCGTATTTCTCAAATTGTGCCTTTTTTAAGTAATAGTTATGATAATTACAATGCACAATTCATCCCAATAAGTCACATACTCTATCATGATTTCCCAGTTTCACATTACCATGTATTCAAATGCCATTTACATCTGTTTAAAACGAAACAAGATATGAGGAAACTATAAGATACTACGTGTGGAGTGACGTAATAACATAAAAGCTATGTAACCCCGATTTCTATATTTTTCAGGATACTCGTTTTAACTGGATTAGTAGTTATAAGGAGATGTATTATGCATGCAAATCACCTAAAGTACTTTTCCAAATGAAATGCACTGAAACGCCATGCAATGGTTTGATTATAACATACTATAGGCAGATATGCTTTATATCTTAGAATATGTATAAAGAATACAAAGTTTAAAATGTGTGCTTTCTTCGCACGTTTTACTTTAATTATATTAGGCTGCATTAATTACTTAATCCAACAGGTGTATAGATAATGTTGAAAACACTTAGAACATTAAGAACACACGTATTCATGATAAAAATTTACAATGACACTTTATTGGAAGCCGATATCACTTTTGCGGAATTTGTTGCAAAAGATAAAAGCAGGAAATGGTCATTTAAGTTCTTCACATGTGGTTGTAAGCAGTATTTATGTTTGATGTCATTGTGATACTGCAATGATTCGCTTTATGTTAATTTGTAATGTTTTAAGTATATTTTGATTTGCTTTATGTGCAATATAATGGGTACAATGGCATGAATTTCCACAACTTGTCACATGTATTTGTATGAGATTTTTGGTATTAATTGGTATGGGTATGTCTGGGGTGTAATTTCTTGCATTAATTCTACATTTGGAAATGGACGCACCAGAGCTAAAGACCATGAAAGACCAGTGATTACCTCAATTGACTATGTGAGGTCTGATATCAGTGAGTGCCATCTGAATGCCATATGAACACAACAAACGAGCCTAGAATTTGGAACGAGACTATTTAGTCGCCTGATGCATACCCCTATTGTATAGGGACACCTGCTGCAATAATAAATAATCTCAGAAGCAACAAAAAAGAACTCGACAAACTTGGCAAAAGTTTGAGTTACATGGCCACCGAAAGTCTGATAATTTATGTAGACTGCATGTGTGAGAAGATGACTTCTATAAAGATATAAAAGTATATATAAATATAAGGTTTCCATAAGTATTATGTACATACTGTTGGTTTTCGAAAAAATCATCCCAGGATAAACATGAGCAAAATTAACAAACCACAGCCGCAACCACATACAACAACGAAGATAGAAACGGGAGGACCCATAGAAGTCTACGACGTACCACTCAACAAGTAAGAAACAAGTCAGAAAAGATAAAAAAATCCAGAGAGATTAAGAATAAATGCAGTTATATTTAAATGTGTAAAAGATCTTATTCAATAAACCTAGTATATAGTGATCATTGTCCTTAACCTAAATGTTTTTTTCATGTGCGACCTAATAGAATTAAGATAAAACAGCTGAAGAAATTTTAAAATTTAAATTTGAATATGAGCTTCAGACAAAATATTCTTTATCTGTATACTAAGTCAAATTGCAAATTTGTCTTTTGAAAGTAACAATGAAAATATTGCATGATGTGTCAGAGCTTTATAGGAATCACTTCTGGTATTTTGCACTCAAGATACAGTTCATTTCAACTACTAATTCAATTAAACCGATTATCTGAAAAAAAGAAGAAAAAAAAAAAGAAATGGACATTACAAACCCTTTATTTAATTACCCCACCCTACATGGAGTCTATAATGTTTCCCCACATTTCACTTAATTTGAGAATGGAATCATGGTGGAATATGCGACGCATAAAAATGATTTCAGCATTGTCATTATCATGACTATGAGTCAATACAAGCCATTGTGAGAAACATAAAGAGTTTATTATATTCTTTTGACAAAATATTACCAAAAGTAAGTCGCTATCAATTTAACCGTCACACAAGTGTATACAAAAATTCATTTATGTTGTTCGATTGGATAACATGGATATATTTAAATTCTTAATTTTTACCATTCTACAAATATCAAACATTATACATTAAAAATGTTTTGATACATATTAAGCAATTTCAATTATTCTCTGGGGCAATTTTGGATTAATGGTACGTGTTAGAGTACAAAAAAGAATAAGCCACATTCAACTATTGTTTATTAGCATGGATACGTTGAGGTCTTTATTTAAATGTTTGGGACATTTTATATTCTTTGGTGATAATTAATATGCATTTCAAGGGAGTATGTTCTTCCACAATTTGAATTTCATTAGGACGGTTAAACTTGTCATTTTAAAAGATGTGAAATTACATGCAAAGTTACCAGAGCCTGCTTGATATTTTAGTTTTGCCCCAAAAAGACACATATTAATTGGATCTATACTCAAAAGTAGGTTATAAGCAATTTCATTTTAAAGAATTATCTGAAAGCTTAGCTTTGTCAAAATAGTGCTATATAAGAGCAGTTTTTTCAGCAAGAACAAAATATAATGACAATATATATTAAAATTATATACTATTTCATAAAACTTGTGCTTAGTCGTATTTCATTGCCATTGATATGGGATTCCTTTCAAAGCTTTATTCTTTTTTTGATGTTGTTGCTATCTGTTATGATTCCATTTAATTCATGAACTGCTTAGCTAAGTCTTAGAAGATAATACTTTCATTATTTGTACCAGAAGATGTCCAAAAACGAGAATTACTTACATTTTTATTTTTTTATATATATTTTTGTGGCCATTTTGAAAGCCGATTTATAACATATGTAATCAAAAATAGAATCATAATCAATTTCAATTTTACAAAATATTCTGAAGACAAAGCTTTGTCAAAAGATTCAATCTAAAAAAACTGCTTTTCACCAAGACCAAATATAATAACAAAATTATAAAAATAATAATACATGACGATTTCTGCCAAATTGTAATTTATTGCCATTTATACGGTAATGGTTTAAAATGTGTTTTTCGCAATGCAACCATTTATCTTATGAACTGTTTACCAAAGTCTTTAAACATAATATTTACAACGTTTAGACCAGAACATGTCCAAAAACGAAGATTTTTTTATATTTTTTATTTGTTTTTTTTGCGATTTTGGCGGCCATTTTGAAAGCATATTTATTGTCAATGTAATAAAAAATCGAATCGTTATCAATGTGAATTTAACAATTTACTCGGAAAGCATAGCTTTATAAATCAATATAATGCTATAAATAAGAGCTGTTTTTCACCAAGAACTAATAATAATGATAATTTATATCGCTATTATATACTTGATGATTTGTGCTTAATTGTGTTTTATTGCCATTTATACGGTAATGATTTCAAAAATCTTTTCCGTAATGCTCCCATTTACTTTATGAAATGTTTGTCTAAGTCTTAAAACATAAAATTCACAGTATTTAGACCAAATATTTCCAAAAATGAGAAATATTTGACGTTTTTATTGATTTTTTGCGATTTTGGCGGCCATTTTGAAAAAAATCTAGCATACGAGATGGCTAATGAGCCTTTTTTAACATGAGAACACATCTCTGACCTTTTCCAGACTCAATTATCCTTAAAATATGATCTTACAACGCAAAACAAATGTTAGGCTGCTGATGTTAGATACCAAGTCAAATTGTCTTTTTTCATGGCGGCCATCTTGAAAACCACCGGAAATGGCGAGTGCATCCCAGGATATCGACTGTTAACATCTTGATTCTTACTCAGGGGGTTCCAATGAACATTTCTATACCACTCCCAGACTGCCCTTAGGGGGGTGCGTGCAGACCCCTCCTGGCCCACGGACTAATACAATTATGTTGACGTACAGTTGTTACACGCAGCTGACCGGGGCGTGGGTGGTCTGTAAATCTTTCCGTGTTGTTTACACGTCTCATAAACCTTGGAACCGTCGATTCGGCTACATTAAAGCGTCTAGATACCTTCATTTGCGAAACACCGCAAACCAAAAGCCAAAAAACTCGGTTCGTTTTTGGCAAAGTAAGTCTCAGCATTTTGTAGACAATTTTCTTTCAATATTCTCGTATATTTTCAATAAGTAAATCAAAGACGCAATTTGTACACAAAAAATCTTAGTGATTTAACACGTGGTCTGAATGCACGAGACACACGAGTATTTACTGATGGGCGATTCATTTGTCCGGAAAGTTTACAGTAAACACGGCAAAATCGCTGGGGCGTGAAGTGTATACATTTTCGCATACATGTTAGTCTAGGAGCCAGCTTTTACAAAGGGGGTTAAATTAAAAGTTCTTGCAACCGGTGACCTATAAAATTTTGAGTGGTATTTTTCAATACATTAGGGTCCCATGCTTTGGTTAAGGGTGGATGACATGCTTAAAAGTGGTAGGATTTTTTTTAAATCAAGGTCAAAGGTCATTCGGTGCACTTCTCATACATACCTCCTAAAATATCCCATAACTTACTCATTTATTAAGCTAAAACAATTATTTTGGTATCAAAACGAAGCTAATGATTTGCACTTTGACTTACATGAATAATATACAATTTCTTGATTTTCAATATTTTTGAATATTCATAAATATAGCAAAAATTGGCTAAAAACCACTAAAATAAGTTTTGTCTACAAGTGAAAAAAAGTTTTTAAAATACCAAAGGTGTGTTTTTGTGGTTGAAATCATACTTAAAAATTGCCCAGAAACCTGTTCTTGACTTATATGTACACATGTATTTCTTAACAGAATTAGTCTTTGGCTTAGGCTTGTAGTCATAGGTAAAAGTGGGTGGGGTAAATTTTCCCTAAAATTACAAAACGTTCAAACATTGGTGTAACAATATATCTTATACATAAATGTAATATTTTATTAGAATTTATTGTTTTGAAATCATATTTGCAGGGATATGTAAAGCTTTTAATGTATATTCCTGAAAATTAATTTGAATTTTAAGAGCCAAAATAACAATTCAATGATGGATACAGATTATATCAACACCACAATGTCAAAACTATGACTCTTAAACCGAATATTTATCAAGTATCTATATAATAGTAATCGGCAGCTGAAAATATTCCCCAGGCCCGTGCCATATTTTATAGAAATCAGAACAACATGGGGACGGTCAGAGTTTGCATTGTTGGGTAGTGCATTGCTTTTATAGAGCCAAAGGGAAAGGAATTTAGCACTGGAACCAAATAGCTCATACACAGGAAACACAGTTTACAGTTTAAGTGAATAAAACAATGTCTCTAGTATTACATACTTATTAGAGATATCTAAATATCTTTTTTTTTCAAAATTATCTTTCTCCTTTTGTTCAAAATGGCCAACAAAATTCAAGATGGCCCCTTTAAATGTTTATATAGCGAAATTTTAACATAGAAAGAGATAAGACCACGAATTAGTCGTTTTTATGCCCCCGCATCGATAGATTGATGGCATATTGTTAAACCCTTCCGTCCGTCCGTCCGTCCGTCCGTCCATCCATAAATCTGTCTGTCTGTCCGTCAGTACGAAATTCAACATGAAAACTTATCATTGGCCTTTTCTCCAAAAGTATTCCACACGCAAAGCCCAAATTTGGTATGTAACCTTCTTTCAATGATATCTATCTGTTCCATGCAATATGACTTTCCCCAAGGTCTTCCATTAATCTTTGTCAACCCTTACCATGAAAACTTAACATTTAAACTAATTAACCTGAAAACGTAACATTGGCCTTTTCTCCAAAGGGAGTTCACACACAAACCTTATTAACCATTTATTTAAAAGCTTAACGTAAAAAACGTATCATTTGCCTTTTCAGGGGCATTCGTATTTCACAAAGACATCTTTTTTTCAAGATTAGGCTGAATTATATATGAATTCGTGAGAGATAGCCAGCGATGTGCATTTTAGAAAGTAAGACCATTTTATAGAGTTTTATTTGTCAAACGATGACCGAAATGTCTTCTGCATGATAGTTGCGTAAAGCAGAGGTAATGCATAAACTCATTGTTTTGTTCATTTTATGTATCATGAATACTTTACTAAATATAAGTAATATTTGTGTCTTTATATAGACGGATTTCAAAATTACTATTTTTAGAACAGTGTTTACCTCATTTGCATAGTTTCCCCCCACGGGAGGCAAAACATTCCGCTGATAACCCATAACTAAGTACAGCGTATAGTTGAATTGATCAGTATTAAACACTTTTTTGTAATGTAAACATGGCAACTGGTTTTAACCTTTCCCAGTTACAAATGTCAGATTATGCTGCTAATTTAACATCACCTGACCGTGTAGTTTACTTGGATAAATTTACCATTTCTTCTCGTAAAACATTACCGGACTCATACAGCACTGACAGGAAATGTTTGATAAACAATCCTAAAGAGTGGTCCGACATAGGCTATCCAGACATATATCACTATTTGTTCAAAGGACCTGTTTTTATACATAAAATACAGGAAAATAGAAAATTACTTGCAAAAATTAGCAACATAAACAACAAAACAATGTTACAAACATAATAAAAACAGAACAAAGGCTGGAGATTTTCTTAGGATATCATGTTTTCTTGATGGTGTATCTATTAATGTGTGAAGAGGTCAACTTGTGTATCTGAGAACTGCAATTAAATGATATTTATTATTTCTTACCTTTTCCCCAAAGTTACAGGACAAACATGAAACAAATAAATTCAGTTCGAGAGTGCTTTGTACATTTAAGATAAAAGTTTTTTCATAATCAATTAATTGATACAAAAACGAAATAGTCTTTTACAAAATTATTCTTTGTAAAATGACAACATGGCTCATATAATTTGACTGAATATTAACCCTTTCCCAAACAAGACCTTGTTTTGACGTCCCTAATACAAAAGGCTTGGGAAAACATTGCATCAAAAGAAGAAACTGCTGATAACCAGCAGTTTCTCCTTTTGTCTCAATATTATTTTGTGCCATATTTTACAAACATCCTTTCTTTAATAACACCACTTTTGTCCTTTGTCGCAATTTTTGAAGTGGATCATCCGAACATTTTGCCGTTTGGGAAAGGGTTAATTCAATTATCCATATGTTCAAGCATATAGTTCTGAACTTCTCATGTCTAATCTTAATCCTTTCTCAAAACGAAAATACTTAAGGCTACTCAAAATAAAAGCTGTTGCACACAACAAGTTTGAAGTCAATATAGACCGGATTTTTGTACAATATAGCACAGGAAATAATTATTGAGACAAAAGAAGAAAATACTGGTTATCAGTATTTTCTCCTTTTGCCTCAATGTTAACCCAAGCCTTTTTCTACTATAGACATCAAAACCAGGTCTTGTTTGGGCCAGGGTTTAAGTCTTTGCTGTATTGTTTTTAGCTTAACATAAAAGAAATATGAATATACCAGCTTAACTTTAAGAATGAATATTTCATGGAAATGTTTGTTGTAGGTACTCAGAGTCCTCCCAAGTACTAACAATATAGGGAGCTAGAATTATCAACGGTAATTGGCTTTGTCACATCACCCGGTCTTGAGATAACAGCGTGTTGATTTATGCGTTTTTACTATTGGATGCATGGTAGTAGGGCTCCTTTTGCCTCCTCATGAATAATTCATTAGGGACCTGATATTATGAAACTGGTCTATACAACACTATCCTCATCCTCACCATCATCAACAACAACTACAATAACAACAAGACACATGATGCAATAACCAGACTTGTAAAGTCCACAGCTACCCTATACTAAACACTTCAATACACTCAACTCATGCCATATATATACTCATCCTTATCACTGTCTGATGCATCAAGATTCTCAAGTCTAAAAACACAGTTCTGACTCACAAACACATGCATCAGTGCATAAAAGATCTTCTCTTTGACACTTACACCTTCGCATGTGGCAGTCAGTTTAACAAGAGAATTGTGTGATGTCAAGCAAAGCTAGAGGTGCAGGATCTTTACGCATTCTTACAGGAACTAAACTATTGTTGTCATCCTTGGTCCATACATGGCATGCTGATGATGGTAGATTCAGATACTGGCCAGTTTAGTGCTTACAAATGTAGGAATATACTGAATTTATGTTTATACAGAAAATATATATGGGTCCATATATTTTTATGCCCCTGTATCGAGCGATCGGGGGCATATTGTTTTACTCTTGTCCGTCCGTCCGTCTGTCTGTTCAAAACTTAACACTGTCATTTTCTCCAAAAGTATTAAACATACAAAGCTCATTTGGTATGTAGGAGGGCTGATTATAAAGTATCCGGAATTATGTCATATTTTTTTCATTTATGTACTAACTGTTATGATATTATAGGATACAAAAACTAAGTTTATGCATTAAGGCGCATTCTATAGTTGTTATGGCAACATAGGGTCATATTGAGCAGCGCAACCTAGGTCTGAGATGGATAAGTCAGGAAAGTCTGTCTTACACATCTAATATTTACATCTTTTCGATATATTTGCCATTGCACGGTATACCACATTTCCAACATATGCATTTATTTCTCAAAGAAGCGTCTGAACTGTATTTGGGGAATTCTATAGATAGTTTCTGGGACACAATTGGCAAGTCATAAACGATTTCGCCGACGTCATGTTGGGACGTCCAGATATATAAAAGTCAGAAACATCGTAGGTTAAATAATTTATAAATGCGTTATACCACTCACAAATGCTTGTTTTTTCTCATAGAAGTATTAGCTGTGCGTGTTCATAATCATAAGGATCGTCTCTGATTTTGATTTTCCAAATTACACTCAAATCATTATTGAATGCCATTGCCCTAGCACCATATTTGCTATGTAAGCAAATCGATGACTCCAAATGTCAGCCGATGATGTTACGTTTGCTGAGAGAAATGTCCGATCAAAGGTAACAAGCATTTTGGACAATTGTTGAAGTCAAAATACAAAATATGATTGCTTTAAAAACAATTCATAAGTCACATCTTTGCAAATTGTCAAAAGTTTCCCCGCTCAACGTGACCCCACCCTGTCGAATGCACCCTCATCCAAGCAGCAGCGTTTTTGTTCCAGGATCAAATGTATAATTCTTCAAAGTATATGTGTTTAAATTTCATCTCAGTTGGGTTAAAAGTTAAAACGACAAATGGGTGATTAGATTTGTGTACAATATAGCCTAAAAATATTGAGGCAAAAGAAAATGCTGATTATCAGAATTTTCTCCTTTTGCATCAATGTTTTCCCAATCATTTTCTCCTAGGGACGTCAAAACGAGGTCTTGTTTGGGAAAGATTCAATGATTTTTTTTATATAGATACAAATGAAAGATGCACAATTTACTAGGAATAGTTTTAGCCATGTAATAAGTAAAACATTGTCCAGATTTTTGTCAGGTATATTGTTGTGGAGTTAGAACAACCACTGGTCCAAAGATTTCCACTTTTTTTAAACCAAAAGTTTCTCTGTGTCTACTCAAATACGTATTACAGTCGTCGATCAATAAACAAAGTTATGTTATCATGATGGGATTGTGAAGGATAGATCAACAATTGTGGTATCTTTATTTTCTACTATTTACTCGTAACAAAATGTCACATGCAATAAATAATTTGCATGATAAGAGATATAGGGCCTATTGAGTACAATCAAAACTTATTGGGTCACAAAATTAATTAAACCCAAAGACCAGATCCTCTGTTGTCCCTATTGAAGGCATGTACATAAACGAATATACGATACTAACATGTTCATGGTTACTCTTGGAGACCTTCATAACCACACATCAGAACACCCAGATTCTAGACTGATGATATTGATATGTATTCACAGAATGGAATATTCTGTTCCAAATTACATTTTATGTATATGAATGTTCTCTTAAGGCTTCCAGATGTAAGCATTGCAATGACGTCAGTTTCGTAATTATCTTTAAAGAGACCCATGCTAGGTTGTCGGACATACAAAACAATAGGAAATATGTTTATGAAATATTGTATGGAATGGTCAAGCTGGATAGCTAGATCATTTCTGCACAAGGACATTTCAAATGAAGTTCATTTAGTTCTTCTAAATCAAGTCTGTTCTTCTAAATCAAGTATATATAATTAACTAACCGCTTATACTTATAGTAACATTTATGTGACACTGAACCTTGATAGTGAAAAATTTAGTTCCAGCTCTAAAATTCTTCCTTTCGGGTCTATAAAAGCACTACACAACAAAGTAAATTCTAACCATCTCCATGTTGTTCTGACTCCTGAAAATCTGGCATGGGTCTTTTTAATATCCTTTACCCGTAAGATAGAAAGAAGAATATTTTCAGCTGCTGACTATGCTAATCTGAGTCTTGTTTCATTTAATTGTACTAGATACTTGATAAATATTCATTAAGAGTCATTATTTTGACATTGTGGTGTTGATATGACCTGTATCCATCTCGTATGCTGTTTTATTGAATTGTTATTTTGGCCCTTAAAATTCTAATTAATTTTCAGGAATATGCATTAAAATCTTTACAAATCCCTGCAAATATGATTTCAAAACAATAAATTTTAATAAAACATCACATTTATGTGCAAGATATATTGTTACATCAATGTTTGCATGTTTTGTAATTTTAGGGAAAAAATACCCCACCCACTTTTACCTATGACTACAAGCCTAAGCTAAAGACTAATTCTGTGAAGAAATACATATAAGTCAAGAACAGGTTTCTGGGCAATTTTTAAGTATGATTTCAACCACAAAAACATACCTTTGGTATTTTTAAAACTTTTTTTTCACTTGTAGACAAAACTTATTTTGGTGATTTTTAGCCAATTTTTGCTATATTTATGAATATTTAAAAATATTGAAAATCAAGAAATTGTATATCATTCATGTAAGTCAAAGTGCAAATCATTAGCTTCATTTTGATACCAAAATAATTGTTTTAGCTTAATAAATGAGTAAGTTATGGGATATTTTAGGAGGTATGTATGAGAAGTGCACCGAATGACCTTTGACCTTGATTTAAAAAAAATCCTACCACTTTTAAGCATGTCATCCACCCTTAACCAAAGCATGGGACCCTAATGTATTGAAAAATACCACTCAAAATTTTATAGGTCACCGGTTGCAAGAAAAGTTCCATTCCAGGACCTGGCTCCTAGACTATGTCCCAAAATATGGTACCGACCAAGGCAATAGGAAAGGAATGATTAATGAAAACGTGTTTTGCGTTTTTAAATCGTGTCAGTTTATAAAGTTAGGCTTTTGACTTGATCCGATTTCTGTTTGACTACACGTTCATGATGTACGCTTGCATGTAGGTTGTCGTTTTTAACATTATGAAATTTTAGTTTTATATGAATAATAAATAAAGCATCTCTTACAACTCGTCGTGCGTCCGAATAAATCGTGCGTTTTAAAAATCTGCGAAGAGGCACGATTTAAAAAGACACACGACGGGTTGTAAGAGAGGCTTAAAACATTTACATTCAAATCATGTTAAATGTATGAATTTATTTCGTGGAAAGTACGGCTTTTTCGTGTTTTTTTTTTTTTTTTTTTTGTAAAATCTATATAAATTTCCCTGCGTTACACTCACATCTGTCGTACTTGCTCAGTACTTCTATATTACTCCTGTCGCGCTTAAAGAAGCAGAATGGTCGTAGCAAAGAATTGTCCGGTCAATCTTTTGCAACGTGCAGTCTGCGTCGTGGTTGCGTCCACTAAAAACGTAAGCAACGTTACACGTGCCAGCATCGCACGACTATGCCTTAGATTAACCTCTCATACAACCCGTTGTGCGTCCTTATAAATCGAGCTTTTAAAAAAAAGTCCAAAGAAGCACATTTTATAAAGACACATGACGGGTTGTAAGACTGTTACAGTGACGCATTTTCGGACAAATAATACACTCAGGTCCAGTTTGTTACTAAAATTAGCAACACATTAGCTGGTTTCTTAATGCCATATCGAGGCTCTGACCATATTTCGAGCAAATCATCCAACGTGCAATAGCAACGAACGGAGAAAAGAAGTTTAAGAGGAATCACACTCCGTTGAGTGAAGATTCTTCTGTGAATCTCAACGGAATGTCATGTGCTGCCTTCCTATTATTGTCGTTACCGGCTCTAAAGTGCGTTTTGAATCCTCCGAAAAAGGAGTATCAACGGATCTTTAGAGGACCATGCCGCTGTTTTTTTACGTAAATTCCTCTAGAAAAAACACGAAACATGGCATTTTCAATGTGAACTGGTGTCTGGATTAGTCAGATGCAAACTCGGACGTAGCTGCGATATCGTAGCCACAAACTTGATGATGGGTACCCAGATCAGAATTTAATAAGGTTTCGGTTACACTCTTGATTAAATCGGACGCTGCTGCAATGCATATGATTTTGAAGCTGAGATGTTTTCGTATACGATAAACTTTGTTTGGAAGCAACCAAATCCATAATTATTGTAAGCGTCGCAGTAAAAGGAGAATTTTGTATTTTGAATACGTTAAAAAAGCAGTAACTCCGTTTTTTCACAAGGATCTTGTGCCATTTAAGGACAGACGCAGAATTGCAGAACCGTATAAGGCATATGCTTTAGAAGCTAAATGTTCCCGTCCGTCTGTATTTGGAAGCAACAAAACGCATGGTTACATGTACTTGAAGCTTCGTGGTAAAAGGAGTAAGCGATTTTTGGTTAGGTCCGAGTGGCGTGTCTTAAGTGTTCGAATGGTTACTTTAGTTGTCGGAACTTATATTGTAGGCCAGAAAATATTGAGGCTAAATGAGGATTTGCTCGTAACAAGCTTCTTTCCTTTTTTCGTAATGTTTTCTGTTAGACAAATCCAAACCAGGGCCCCGTATTATCAACGATCTTACGACCTCGTTTTGTGTAAACTATGAAACACAACATCTGATTGCACGAGAAATCTGGTTGGGCCAAACAGGTTTGTTGTTACAAGTTATTACGCAAAAATTAAACGTGCGATCGTTGATAATACGGGCCCCAGGTCTTGTTTTAGAACGGCTTAACCTATACCAAACGACAGATTTTAGGGCGAAATTGGAAGATCTTGCAGACAACAATTTCCTTTGAATGTATTCTCTAATTTTCAGGTATTTTGGGGTGGGAAACATTGTTGGAAACGAAGAAATTGCTTGACTCAACCAATTTCTTTATTTTCCGCGATGTTTGTCATGACAATTAATTTGTGTGGAGTCAAAAATAGCCTTGTTTTGGAAATGGGTTAAAGAGTGACAAACTACGGAATATCTGTATGAAAACGCCGAGATACGTTGTTCTTACATCTCCTCGATCCGAATGGACATTCATTCTGGCATATTTCATCATATATTCGCTTTTTCCAGATGGGATAAGTGTTTAATATAGTCAAGAAAATATCGATGCAAAAGCAGAAATCGCTTATTATCAGTTGCTTTACCTTTTGCCTGAACATTTCCTTGAAAACCAGATCTTGTTTGTATATGGACTAAATAAAGAATGAGTGTAATGAAAAGAACTTGTTCGATTCATGGAATGAATGATACAATAGGGCCAAAAGTACCAAACTTGCCGGATATAGCCGGGATTTGATTCCCACCAAAACCGTTCCAACGATTTTCTTGAAAACCCTCAACAATCATTGTGGCAATCTCCATCTAGGTCTCCACATTGTCATTATTTCTGCGAAAATTCATTTTCTCAAAATATTTAAGTCGCAAAGTGCAGAACGCAACTACACCTATTACCGGACTTGTAATAGCAACCGGATCCTGGATACGTAAACAAGCGGGTTTGCAGGCATTGTCACTCAAAGAATGGCCGTGAAATCTGATTTATGCATATATTTTGTCAAAAGAAATAATTGCATTTCATTTCTGAAAGCAGGAATTGGAAATTAATTGCTAAAAGCGAATACGAACGATCGCTATGTTTGCGGGTGTCGCTTTATGTCATCCGTTTGCGTCACGCAAAAAGCTGTTGGGCCGTACTTGATTGGACATACTCCGTTTTCATTCCGAACTGTGCAGTCAAATCAAGTGTGATTGGGCGAAAAATAAGATAATTATCGCAGAATGTTCTATCACAAAATGATCAAAAATGTAAAATACGTTTGTTTAGCTTCTTCAGAAAAATTTGGTGTCTTTTCCTTTGTAGCCTAATTATTCCGAGTCGATTTAGTAGCACAATCAAGTCCTCCCCAAAGATGACAGCCCGGAGTCTGTTTTCTTTTAGTTGTAAAATGATATTTTTACGCTGTCCAAAATAAATGTGGAATAGGTTTGATATTCAAGTAGAAAAAAGGACTTATCTAATGTTACTTGCATCGATTATCGTCAGTGGTTACTGGTACGATACGTGAGAACTTGTGAAATGTCATTAGTTTTCGTTTGCTACAACTGACATAAGGGACAGATAATCGGAAAGAATCAATCTATTCCAGATCTAAATGGACGAATTTAAGAAGGTAAGTCATGTAAATCTGTTTCTTATTTGTCTGTCTTGCATGGTTCGAATAGTTACAAGTTTTTATTTGAGATCAGATAATACAGACACCCCACCCCCTCTTCTCCCCCCCAAAAATAATACAGTCGAGTGGGGTAAGTCAGGCATCTGGAAAGTCTACACACCCATTCAATTCTGTCTATCAGACCACTACCGTCTCCATTACCAACGCAAAAACAAAGAATAATCCATTATCAGACTTTTCAAATATTATCAATATTATTATTATCAATAAGACCATTGAATCATTTTACAAAATTCCTTATTCAACCAAGTGAAGTCAGTGTTAAGTGTTTACATTTTCCTCATTGATATTCATGTGACCTATTTCAATCGGACCAAAGGCCCCCCCCCCTCTGGATCCGCTACTGCGGGGGGGGGGGGGGGGGGTTCGGGGGGCGCAGCCCCCTGATGTAAACTTGTAGAATAGTGTGGAAGATGACATCATGATAACGATTGCAGCATAGCGTACCATGCCTAGTGTTCGTTTTAACCTACCAGAATTTGATCCCCTTTTGTATCTGGCAGTGTGAGAATAAGTGTAATTATCGAGGCTTTGAGTGATCAATTTAGCTTTTGTTTGACCGATTTATATATACATTTGCTTTCTAACACTTCTTCTGGAAATGAGTTTATGCTTCACTTTTGATAAATGACATGGTACCAAAGAAGTCTACTAGATCTAGCAGAGCTCCAGATGAGGTGCGTTTTCAGAGCTTCAGATTTATTTGAAGAGTGGTGGGTCGAAATGACCCATGGTAGGGAAATTGATGGGTCATTTTTGGAAATGATGGGCCATAGCAATGAAAATAAACATAGTGATATACAAAATTTGTAAAAGCTTGGGCCGCTTGGCCCCTGGAGTTGAAAAGGGATGGGCCATATTTGCAAATAGTGTGTCAAATGGCCCGGGCCCACTGTCAATCTGAAGCTCTGCGTTTTTGTGTAAAAACGCATAAAAAATAACAAAATACGCTTTGAAAATTATTTTGGGGGTTAAAAAAACGCATTGCAAAAAATAAATCAGCATTACGATAAATTTCCGAGCCTAAAAATTCATACCGTACAAAGGGAACATTACGCAAGTCAAAAATTCTAAATTAATTGAACAAGGCAGCCACTGGTTCCCATGTTCTCAGAACTACAGTAATAGAAAGCTAAACAAACTAATATTTCCCTTCCTGAATTTCTTAATCAAACACGGATTTTTCTTGTGGTTCCCGGTGTAACAGTTTATCTTGGCCCCCTGGGCAGCTTGGCCCCCGGGGGCTAAGCTACCCGCGGGTAGCTTGGCCCCCACCCTGGGTAGCTTGGCCCCCACCTAAAATCTTTATCCAGAGTCCCAAAAAATACAAAACAATGTCTGTAAATATTACGCCTACAGTTAAATGAAAAGAAAAACCGAAGTTAAATGTGTTTTGGTCAAATTAATTTTTCGCCTTTTTTGGCGTAGAATAGGGCCTGGGTAGCTTGGCCCCCACCTGAAATCTTTTTCCAGAGTCCCCCAAAATACAAAACAATGTCTGTAAATGTTACGCCTACTGTTAAATGAAAAGAAAAAACCAAAGTTTAATGTGTTTTGGTCAAATTAAATTTTCGCCTTTTTTGGCGCAGAATAGGGGCGGGGGGGCCATGCTTCCCAGGCCTGGGTAGCTTGGTCCCCACCTGAAATCTTTTTCCAGAGTCCCCCAAAATACAAAACAATGTCTGTAAATGTTACGCCTACTGTTAAATGAAAAGAAAAACCAAAGTTTAATGTGTTTTGGTCAAATTAATTTTTCGCCTGTTTGGCGTAGAATAGGGGTGGGGGCCAAGCTACCCAGGCCTGGGTAGCTTGGCCCCCACCTGAAATCTTTTTCCAGAGTCCCCCAAAATACAAAACAATGTCTGTAAATGTTACGCCTACTGTTAAATGAAAAAAACCCCAAAGTTTAATGTGTTTTGGTCAAATTAATTTCTTGCCTTTTTTGGCTTAGAGTAGGGACGGGGGTCAAGCTACCCAGGCCTGGGTAGCTTGGCCCCAACCTTAAATCTTTTTCTACTGTCCCCCAAAATACAAAACAATGTCTGTAAATGTTACGCTTACTGTTAAATGAAAAGAAAAACCAAAGTTTAATGTGTTTTGGTCAAATTAATTTTTCGCCTTTTTTTGCGCAGAATAGGGGCGGGGGCCAAGCTACCCAGGCCTGGGTAGCTTGGCCCCACCTAAAATCTTTTTCCAGAGTCCCCCAAAATAAAAAACAATGTCTGTAAATGTTACGCCTACAGTTAAATGAAAAGAAAAACCAAAGTTTAATGTGTTTTGGTCAAATTAATTTTTCGCTTTTTTTGGCATAGAATAGGGGCGGGGGCCAAGCTACCCAGGCCTGGGTAGCTTGGCCCCCACCTAAAATCTTTTTCCAGAGTCCCCCAAAATACAAAACAATGTCTGTAAATGTTACGCCTACTGTTAAATGAAAAGAAAAACCAAAGTTTAATGTGTTTTGGTCAAATTAATTTTTCACCTTTTTTGGCGTAGTATAGGGGCAGGGGTCAAGCTACCCAGGCCTGGGTAGCTTGGCCCCCACCTAAAATCTTTTTCCAGAGTCCCCCAAAATACAAAACAATGTCTGTAAATGTTGCGCCTACTGTTAAATGAAAAGAAAAACCAACGTTTAATGTGTTTTGGTCAAATTAATTTTTCGCCTTTTTTGGCGTAGAATAGGGGCGGGGGGCCATGCTACCCAGGCCTGGGTAGCTTGGTCCCCACCTGAAATCTTTTTCCAGAGTCCCCCAAAATACAAAACAATGTCTGTAAATGTTACGCCTATTGTTAAATGAAAAGAAAAACCAAAGTTTAATGTGTTTTGGTCAAATTAATTTTTCGCCTTTTTTGGCGTAGAATAGGGGCGGGGTCAAGCTACCCAGGCCTGGGTAGCTTGACCCCCACCTTAAATCTTTTTCCACAGTCCCCAAAAATACAAAACAATGTCTGTAAATGTTACGCTTACTGTTAAATGAAAAGAAAAACCAAATTTTAAAGTGTTTTGGTCAAATTAACTTTTCGCCTTTTTTGGCTTAGAATAGGGGCGGGGGCCAAGCTACCCAGGCCTGGGTAGCTTGGCCCCCACCTAAAATCTTTTTCCAGAGTCCCCCAAAATACATAACAATGTCTGTAAATCTTACGCCTACTGTTAAATGAAAAGAAAAACCAAAGTTTAATGTGTTTTGGTCAAATTAATTTTTCGCCTTTTTTGGCGCAGAATAGGGGCGGGGGTACCCAGGCCTGGGAAGCTTGGCCCCCACCCCTATTCTAAGCCAAAAAAGGCGAAAAATTAATTTGACCAAAACACATTAAACTTTGGTTTTTCTTTTCATTTAACAGTAGGCGTAACATTTACAGACATTGTTTTGTAGTTTGAGGGACTCTGGAAAAAGATTTTAGGTGGGTGCCAAGCTACCCAGGCCTGGGTAGCTTGGCCCCCGCCCCTATTCTAAGCCAAAAAATGGGAAAAATTAATTTGACCAAAACACATTAAACTTTGGTTTTTCTTTTCATTTAACAGTAAGCGTAACATTTACAGACATTGTTTTGTATTTTACAAAACTCTGGAAAAAGATTTCAGGTGGGGGCCAAGCTACCCAGGCCTGGGTAGCTTGGCCCCCGCCCCTATTCTAAGCCAAAAAAGGCGAAAAATTAATTTGACCAAAACACATTAAACTTTGGTTTTTCTTTTCATTTAACAGTAAGCGTAACATTTACAGACATTGTTTTGTATTTTACAGAACTCTGGAAAAAGATTTCAGGTGGGGGCCAAGCTACCCAGGCCTGGGTAGCTTGGCCCCCGCCCCTATTCTAAGCCAAAAAAGGCGAAAAATTAATTTGACCAAAACACATTAAACTTTGGTTTTTCTTTTCATTTAACAGTAGGCATAACATTTTCAGACATTGTTTTGTAATTTAGGGAACTCTGGAAAAAGATTTCAGGTGGGGGCCAAGCTACCCAGGCCTGGGTAGCTTGGCCCCCGCCCCTATTCTACGCTTAAAAAGGCGAAAAATTAATTTGACCAAAACACATTAAACTTTTTTTTTCTCATCATTAAACACTAGGCGTAACATTTACAAACATTGTTTTGTAATTTGAGGGAGTCTGGAAAAAGATTTTAGGTGGGGGCCAAGCTACCCAGGCCTGGGTAGCTTGGCCCCCGCCCCTATTCTACACCAAAAAAGGCGAAAAATTAATAACACATTAAACTATGTTTTTTTCTTTTCATTTAACAGTAGGTGTAACATTTAAAGACATTGTTTTGTAATTTGAGGGAGTCTGGAAAAAGATTTTAGGTGGGGGCCAAGCTACCCAGGCCTGGGTAGCGTAATATTTGCAGACATTGTTTTGTATTTTAGGGGACTCTGGAAAAAGATTTTAGGTGGGGGCCAAGCTACCCAGGGTGAGGGCTAAGATACCCCAGGGTAGCTTGGCCCCCGGGGGCCAAGCTGCCCGCGGGTAGCTTAGCCCCCGGGGGCCAAGCTGCCCAGGGGCCAAGATAAACTGATACACCGGCATTGCGGCGTTCATGTGTTAGGTTCCTGTAATGCAGGATTAAAGTTTCCCGGCAAAATTCTCCGCGACCGAGTAGATTCTCAAAGCAGAGAAAACATTCACCAGATACGGCGAGTTGATTTCTCCAATAGATTGGAGGCATCTAATGAATCAATCATCCTTCAAATCCTTTTTGATGTGATCAACACGATCTTTGTAAGATATGGCAAATCTGCAGAGAAACATGTATTCGATGTGTCTAAAAAACTGTCCAGAGTTAGAAAATGAAATATTCATGGCTTCATATTGTCGGAGATGGATTGAATAAATCTATTAAGTGACTGAAATGTTCTCTTTGTGCTGAACAGCAGGTAAGGAGTATTTGGGCAGAAAATGGGTCCTCAAAAGTCAAAATAAACGCCATCAAGTCACTTAGTGTCAGAAATAATGAATGAGTCAAAAGTGAAATCTGTTTTGGTTTTAATTTCAGCATTATAAAATAGTAAATCAGCATTGACAAAAATTTTAGGGGGTAAAAACCCTTTAGGCTAAAAAAATTATCTGGAGCTCTGTACTAGTCTATACCACAGCATTCCCATTCATGCAAGAACATGCATAATTTATACAAATAAATACAAGTGCAAGCTAGTTTTACTTTCATATTGCGTACATGCAACCGAAGTTTTTTTGTAAGGTCGAATTTGGGCATGAAACTAATAATAAACTAGAAACCTAATACGCCGCTGTAAATCTCCGTGTTATCATCCTTGTTTACGGGCGTTTTAGACCTTTCCATTCTAGTAACAAACAACACAAGTCTGCTGTATAGCCAGTCGAATAATTTTCACTCTGGTAACTTTGCACACGTATCAAAGTGGTTGAACCCGCATGAATCAGCAAATGGCGACAATCGCGACTGTTTGCAACCTTTTGCCGTTTTGGAACGTGTTTGCAACATGATCTCGAGCGCAACACAGTAACCGCCATATTGAACGTGAAAGTAGACGCGCGTAAATGATGTCACCAAAACAAATCAATACTTTAGCTAACGTTATAATTCAAATGAAATATACTGTCAATAAATGGTAAATCACATCAATTATTTTATCTGGTAAAATTTTGTCACATTTATGAGGATACAATCGACTTTTGAACGCTGTTTGTTTCAAATATTTTTCTGGCGTAGATTTTATAGTTGTTTGGTCTGCTTCCATTGTTATAATCCAGACTACCGTTGTTATGCTTGCGGAGTGATATTTGCAGGATCGGCTCATGCCGGCAACTGTAATACGTTCGAGCCGATCTTAAGTAACGATAAGATCCGAGAATATTCGAATGCAAATGACGACTGACGTCATCGGAATTTCCCTCTGCATTTGCAGAGACTGCAATAGTCAGGCTGCCAGTTGAAAATAGGAGCATTTTTTCCCCAATAGTAAGCTTGCAAATTTGATCTTGATTTTATTGTATTGTCTGTTGGATATTGACAGCTAGTTAACTTAACCCTTTCCCAAACAAGACCTGGTTTTGACGTCCCTAATAGAAAATGCTTTAGAAAACATTGAGACAAAAGAAGAAACTGCTCATAACCAGCAGTTTCTCCTTTTGCCTCAATATTTTCTGTGCAATATTTTACACAAATCTTATTGTTATCAACATTTATTTTGTCATTTGTGGTAGTTTTTTAATTGGACTTCCCTAAAATTTTGTTGTTTGGGAAAGGGTTAATATAACTTGTACATGTCAGGGTCCAACATTAACTATATCGGTTACCAGACAGTCAGGCTTGTTGCTGTCGGATGCTGCTAGCCCTGACCAAATATACGCTGGTCCTGACCAAATATTTGTATCAGAATAATAAGATGGAAAAGATGTAAACTACAATAATCTTTCATTTGAGCTAAAAGGCCAGATTTGAATCACAAATGAATGAAAATATCCTGTGTTTTTATTAAAAAAAATTGTGAATGAGATTTGAAATGAGGCTGACCAGTTGGTCTAGTAACTTGGGGAACTAACTAGCCCTGACCAAGCAACAGGCAGGTAATGTCTGTCCGGCACAGGTTAATGTTTAACCCTGTATGTACAGTAGATCAAATCAGGTCTTGTTTGGGAAAGGGTTAATGCGGGCAATGATAGGCAACTCTTTTTGAACTTGATTTAGTGTTAGACAAGTGATGTCCCTTGTTGGTTTACGCTACCGAGTTTGGCATGGTCGGTCATTTTTGTTTTGATCTACTGTACATGCACGGGGCAAGTTCGGCCACCAAGATCAAAACTCTAAAATTTGAAATACTTTTTATTGAAAAGAAAAATATAAAATGGACATACGCAGTTTGAAAGGCTATCGCTTGTTGAACTCAAATAAAAAATCACGCCCAAATAAATTTCATAGAATTCACAATATAAGTTTTTTCGAGAAACCGGGGCCTGGTCTTGTTTGGGAAAGGGTTACCTCTTGCCATTCTGACTCTGAACTATTCTGTGTTTGGCAGTCAATAGGGGTCAGTTTTCTCGTGTTAACAAATATGTCATTGTCACGCCTCACTGGTCTAAAAATAGATTGGGAATCCTCTATCGTACAAATATGGCTGTGAATCTCGCAAAGTTTTTCCACATTCAACTTGCTGAAGATGACATTCTAAGAGCTGGATTGCCGTAATCATTTGTTGAGAAACATTATAATTCAGATTTGAGAAAGTTGCTGCACTGTCGTGTACTTTTTAAGATCGGTAACTATGAGATAACCAGTTGACAAGTAATGTTTACACATACGGTCCTGCCTTAGCTTTGTCGTGCCGCTCGTGCGTACTCGCGTACCCTTTCCCAATTGACAAAATGTCATGTTGGGCCAAATTCAAAAAACGGATGTGAATACTTTTAGTGTATCATGTCAGAGAAAAAATCGAGGCAAAAGTAGAATGTATCATCAATATCCAAAGAAGTTATTCACACTCATATTGTCTGCTTTGCAGGTCTTTTCAATTTGGTCGATCATCATTTTCTTCTTTTGCCTCAGTGTTTTCCCAAGAATTTTCTGTTGGGGACGTCAAAACCGGTCTTGTTTGGGAAAGGATTAATCTAGAAAAAAAACTAGAATTTGTCGCTGAATGTGAGTTGATACCCCCACAGGCTTTAACTACAACAGAGGGCAATAATTCACAAAAAAGCAAGGTAGAGTTATGCTCCTTGTACGTTGCACTTCTCCTTGGTGAGATCTATCTACCCGCAAAGTTTCATGATCATAGCTACTTTACTTTCAGACGTTTCGATGTTTTTTCTGGATAAGCTGCTGAGAAATCTCAAGAAAAAGCGTTTGTCATTTCTAGTCTGTCTCCCTATCTGGAGTCAATGTTGCATGTTGAATATGCGCAATGTTTGGTAGTTTTAGATCCCGCCTGCATTATCTATGATCGACAAATATCTCGCTTGAAAATAATATTTTTTCGCTAACACTGTTACGAAATAAATGTCCGATACATGACCGATAAACAAAATATTAGACTGGTACCCGACAAACGTTGTCGAGGGATTTCCTATCAGAAATCTACTTTTAGTACACTTTCCCGCGAAAATTGTTCCTGTATTGGGATCAAGATCAGCATGAATGATCACACAATCTAAATGTTTTTTTTTCTTTTTTTGTTGAACATTAAACTGTCATTTGAATACATAATTTAAAGTTAAATAGATTTGTAACCCTTTCCCAACCAAGCCCTTGAATTGATAACACTGATAGGCCTAGATCAGACATAGATTTTTTACTCTATGTCTTGATGCAACAGGGTACATATGATTGAGTATGTAGGTAATGAGGTTCATGTGACAACTGAATCATTCATGCAAGTTCGTGAACATCCAGCGGTGGAACGTTCCATTGCCAAATGTTTATGAGGTCACCGAAATAGGTTTCGATACATAATGAATGTTAACAATGTGGCATGAAAAATTCCGACATTGCATGAATCTCATTAGGGGTGAACTACCTTAAGACCCCAAAGTTATGTATGATCTGTGGTAAGAACTTATACTATGCAACTTTAAGCACATTAATAATGTATGCAATATTGCTCTATGTGCAATAAAAAAATTCTGCATTTCTCAAGAAATTTATGTAATATGTAGGTATAGTAATCATCCATTGATAATCTAAATAGCAGTGCTTTTTGAGCTTTAAGAAATACATGTTAATTCAATAGAATATTACTGTCTGTGCAGTGTGCTTTAAAATTACAACTAATATGGCTTAGTTGAATATCCAGCAATAGAACTATGATCAATAAGAACACTTGCAATAGACTAGTTCAGTATCATATACATGAACAGAACCCATTACCAAACACTTAAATTTTAGACTGGTCCAAATTCAAAGATATGGCAGATCACAATTATAAGTAAATTGAATTTCATATTTTTTGGTCTTTCTTGGCGGGAGTAAATGTAGGAAATGAAAAAAAAAATGCTTGTCACACACAATTTATTCAATTTCCACAATGTTTTCAAAAGCCTTTGCCAAGTTGGGCTTCATTATATTAGAATTATTATAGCTTCATAATTATAGATGAATATAAATAATGTTTAATATGTTTTATCATTTGTTTCAATGATATTGTTCATTTGTTTGTTTAACCCATTGCCACACAGTAACTCTTTTCAACACCTCAAAAGAAAATAGCATAGGAAAACAATGTGGGAAATGAAGAAATTGCTATTGACAAGCAATTTCTCCATTCCCCACAATGTTTTCTACCCAAAAAGACCTAAAAATATAAAATTATGTTAACTTGCATTATCTTTGAATTTGGATCGGTCAAAATTTTGTCGTTTGGGAAAGGGTTAAACTGTTTAGAATTTAATTACATGTCAACAGAAAGTTTTGAGTTATTAGTTTCTTGCAGTTGAGTTGATCTGTAAACTTATCCACCTACGTATCTTTTCCTTCCTTTTCAGAAGAATTCATGACACGATTCGAACTTGGAACAGGTTTACAACCAAAATTTGTAAATTCATTGTAATAAACTGACACAGTCACAACAGGTCAACTAGATTTTTTAAGCCAGGTAATTTTATTTTTTCAAATTGTTCCCTTTCCCAAACCAGAACTGGTTTGGCTTATCCCTTATAGAAAATGCTTGTGAAAACATTAAGGAAAAAGAAGAAAATTCTCATGTCATTAGCATTTTCTCCTTTTGTCTCAATATTTTCAGCGCTATTCAGTACACATATCCCATCTTTGATTATACATGTATCCATTTTTCCAGCCATTCTTATCAATGTATTTCTTATTTGAAAAAGAAAACTAACACTTATTGAATTGCAGTGTTTTAGATTTTTTGTGCGCGTATGTATTTTGGTTTTGTATTGACTACCCAAGTGATTATAAATGGGTTTGAAATCGTTAACCTAAGTGGGCGAGCAGCTGGATGCTCGGTAAGGGTGTTGTGGTTTGAGAAACAACAGAAATCCATGGGTAGGTGCTCCAGCCGCCGCGATATGACCCTGGTAGTTGAAAACGGCGTAAAACCCCAATAAACTCAAACCCAAACTATCATAGACAGTTCAGAATTCAAAGATTTTACAGAGGACAATGTATGTTACAAAAAAGATTTTATTCATGAAATAGCACTGTAAGTGAAAGTGAATTTTAAGATATATCGCTGGCAATGACGGTAGGTCAGAAGTATTGTAATACAGCAAGAAAAACATGGAAAAAAAGAAGAAAATGCTGATAATTTCTATCCAAACCTTTCTTGCACTGAGATGTCAAGACCAGTCATTGGTTAGAACTGTACAGTATAAATTTTGATGTAATTTCAAGAAAGAGGCAGCTTAACCCTTTCACACACAACACATATTGAGATTGGTCTGAATTCAAGTATTTGATAGGCAACAAAATAAAAATGAGATATTTTTTTGTGAAAATTAGAAAAGGAGAATGAAAAGAATATAATGCTGGTTATAAGAAGTCAGAAGTTTTACATATCACAGAATGGAAAACATGGATGGAAAGAAAAGAAATATATCTAATGATAATTTGCATTTTCTTATTTTCTCTCAATATTTTCAAATCATTTCTTGCACATAGATGTCAAGACTTAGAATTTTTAAACCTTCCTAAATGACAAAACCATTATTGACATTTAGGAAAAAGGAAAAATGCTGGTTTAATATCAGCACACTCACTTTTCTTCAATGTTACATCAAAACCAGGCAGGTCTTGTTAGTCTTAAAGTTTTCCACAGAAACATTATGATAAAATAATAGCTGATTTTATGTCTAACAGGGAGATTGTTTGGAAAATCATCAAGTGAAGTATAATATTTTATTAACATTTTGAGGAGTGAAACTAGTTAGGAATTATAATCTCTCATGATATTAATGATGTCTTGTTCCATCCCCATTTTTAAATAAAAGATAATATACATGTATATATATATACCTTATTTCAAAAATTCATTGATTTAGGAACTAACCAATTCCCTATCTAGAACATACTTCTTAGAAATTTAATATTTTAGAAATAATCAGACGAAAGAAGGCGATAAAATAATGCTGATAATTAGCATTTCATCTTTACTTACAACTATAATTTGCTAAAAACAAAGAGAGATAGAGCTATAAGCATTTAAGAATCCTTCTATATAGTTTGAATTTCAACTGCTTTGAAGAAGAATTCGACAAAAACTAGTTTTTACAGTCTATAGTCCTAACCAACACTCCAACTTCCATGGTGCAACAGGAAAGCATATTCACTTTTGAAGTGGATGATCTGGGTTCGAATCCCAGTGGAAGTCATTATTTGGAAAGGCATCATAGAACTTTTCAGAAAACAGTTTTTGTGGGAAATTTAACGAAAATTCTTATGAACAATATGAAGAAGCAGATTTCAAAGTCCTCAGATTTTAGAAGCATGCCTATAGCTCTTTCCCAAACAAGGCCTAATTTACACATGTTCAAAAGAGAAAGATTAAGAAAACATTAAAGAAAAAGTAGAAAATACTGATGTCTAATATTTTCTACATTTTCTTCTCTGCCAAAGGAGAGGAAGCATGTTGCTATCGTTAAACATGTATAACTTATACATTTTCTTTTGTTTGACATAGACTATTGTGCTGTCGGTAACTCCTTTTAATTGGAACAACCTCTAATCATTTTGGAAAGTTATAAAAAGCATCGACAGAGAAAGCTTTAGAAAATATTTAAGAAAAAGAAGAAAATACTAATAATCAGAACTTTCTCTTCCTTTAATGGGACTTTTATGTCAAAGATTGCACAAACTCTTATGTCTGGGAAAAATTTAGTGAAAATATGATATTGCTGATCATCAACAATTTCTCATTTTCCCTAAGTATTTTCTTAGATATAAGTGAACATTTTCTGTTTTTGATATGAATGATCGAATCATCTTCAATTCCTTTCAGATGGGAAATATCAAATTGTGCCACTTTGTAGTTTTAAAAAGCCAGGACATAGAAAGCTAAAGAAAACATTGAAGAAAAAGAAGAAAATACTGCTGACCATATTTTTTCACTTCTCTTAGCATTTAGTGCAATTTTATGGCAAAGATTGCATATAGATCTATTTTTTTATCTAGGAAATATTGAGAAAAAATCTGAAATTGCTGATGATCAAGAATTTCTCCTTTTCCCTCAATATTTTCAGTGATATAGCTGAGTTTTCTTCTTTTTTAAAAATATTTAATGCAATTCTTATGTCAGATATAGCATAAATTATGATGGCTGGAATTTTAAAATGTCAAAATGTCTTAACCCATTACCACACAGTGACTCTTTTTGACTCCCCTAATGCAAAGTGCTTGGAAAAATATTGTGGAAAATGAAGAAATTGCTTGTGACAAGCAATTTCTTCATTTCCCACAATGTTTTCTACCATTCAAGTCCATAATATTTTAAATTCCATTCACATGAAATTGTCGTCTGCAACATCTTTGAATTTGGAACAGCACTTATGGTTTAGAAAATACGGTCCAGACAAAATTGCAAGGGTATAAACAACAAAGGGCAATAACACTAAAACTTGGCTGGCAGAGTAACGATTCTTGTGCATGACCCCCCCCCCCAAAAAAAAAGAGAGTGTGCCAAGTTTGACGTTTGAAGTTGATAGCACTTATGGTTTAGAAGATATGGTCCTGACAAAAAGGCAAGGGTACAAACAACAAAGGGCAATGACAGTTCTAGTTTTTGCTGTTTAGGGAAAGGATTTAAACATCAAATTTTAGGATGATCCAATTTTAAAGTTGCTGCAAAAGACAAATGGGTGTGATTAAAGCTAAAAGTTGTGAATAATACAAATTAGAAAAAATTGAAGCAAAGGGAAAAAATGCTGATCAGCATTTTCTTCTTTAATCTCATTGTTTCCCAAGCTTCTTCTATTGTGGACATCAAAACCAGGTCTCATTTAGGAAAGGAATAACCTTTTTTCATCAATGCACATAGTGAAATCCCATAAAATAGGAATTGTTTCAAACTCATATATAGAATTTTACGTTTTTTAGCTACACTGCATGGCTGGCTATTGTCATGGTGGTGTGTATGTCATGTGTTTGTCCTTGCTTAAAGTGGAGCTTAATGGGGGTTAATTTTTAATCTAATGGAAAGAAGTCATTTTCAAAGTGAAAATAAAGAAAATTCAATGGAAATTGATCTTATATTTCTCGAGATATTTGCCTCTGAACCGGACGTTTTTAACCTGTATAAAATCCGATATTCAGATTTCACGTCTCATCCGGTGTTTCGACGATCGATGACGTGTGACTTCACCAGTGTTACTCCAAAATGGCTTCCCATGATTTGACTTTGTTTGAAATCAATTTCCTTGCGCTTAGTCCAGAACTGTTTGACCTAGTCTCATGAAACTTTATACAGTTGTTGCCCTAGACCCAGGAGGTGCCCTGTCGTTTTGGGGTCATAAAGGTCAAAGTCCCAATTGGATTGTTTAAATTCCATTTTAGTGCTCTAAGTCAAGAAACATTTAACCTAGGATCATGAAACTGTACACAGCTGTTGTCCTTGATTCAAGGAGGTGTCCTATTGTTTTTGAATCACATAGGTCAAAGGTCAAGGTCACAATTGGACTTTGCTGAAAATCCAGACTTTGTTGAAAGTCCATTTCTGTGCTCCAACTGAAAAACCATTTGACCTATAGTACTTTTTCAGTGACAAGGCGCTTGTTGGGCTATTTGTCCGCTTTTATTTGTGGCAGTTCTAGCTGAAGATCAAACATATGCTTGTATTGCCAGGGTTGCCACACGGCAGGGAAAAGTCAGCAAAATTTAAATTTTTTCAAGGTCAGGGAATTGTCAGGGAAATTTGAAAATACATGCAAATGTCGGGGAATTGTCAGGGAATTTTGAAAAAGATTAGATGCATTGCCATATGATTATTTATCTCGACATCGCCTTTCAAAAATGTCTCAAAATGTCGTGACTTATCGCGAAATTACTGCGACGAAACATGTCAGGGAATTCTTCAATTTTGCCAGGGAATTATCAGGGAATTTTATTTCTTTAAACTAGTGGCAACACTGAATGTTGCCACTTTAAACTAGTGGCAACACCTTGTAATATGGCTGACACATATTTCAATATGCTGTATTACCGATATATAGCATATCATTGAATACTACTTGTAATCACTTTTAGAGTAGAGATAATGAACAACACTGTTATAGTATATCTTGGAACTCAAGTTTCTTTCAATGTAATGAATTAATGGATAAAAAAGAATTCTTTTAGCATACACTCATGTAAACAATTCCAAATTGCCTATTGATCAACATTTTCATCTTTTGCCATAATGGTTTAGCACATTATTTCTGTAATTATTATTAATAAGGGATGTCCTGACCAGGTTTTGCTTTAAAAAATTCTTTCAATGCAAGTTATCATAATTCAACCAGTCGAAGTTTTAGTTAACTTATGATTGGTGCAGATTAAAAACAACAACAAAAAAAACCAACATTAAATCCATACTACTGACAAGATTGAAGAATAAATATACAAATTATCTAGAACATTTTCATAGTCCTGAGTACTGTAACCAGGAAGTAAAGTCAAGCTGGGCTTATTTTCAAAGTTCCCTTTCTACCTGTCTTAAAATAAGCATTAAATGCAATTTTTACTACAGTTCATTTAACATTTTATTCCCCCCCCCCATACCAAAAGATCTGGGGCATATTGTGTTACCCCTGTCTATCCCTTTGTCTGTCTGTCAGTCCAAAACTTAACATGAAAACTTAACATTGGCCTTTTCTCCTAAAGTATTCAACAATTTAGTATGTAACTTTCTTTCAATGATAGCTGTATGTTCCATACAATGTGACCTTCCTCAATATCATCAATTAACACTTATCAACCTTTAACATGAAAACTTAACATGAAAACTTAACATTGGTCTTTTTCTCCAAAAGTATTTGAGATACAAAGCTAATTTGGAATGTAGTCATCTGTCAGTGATATTGATCTATCTATTGAAGGTCAACGTTATTCATGTAGATGTAGGTCAAATATCAATCATGGTCATAATTTTAGAAAAATAGCCATTATGGACGGCATCTGTGTTTCAAAAACACATCTTGTTTTGTCTTTGAATTAAACAATTTTAATTTTAGACAAAATTAACAAAATATTCAATGTCAGAAATCATTTCTTAGTCCATAGCATACCAATTTTCAATGTATTTGCTTATATTATGTTTTTTTTTTTTCTTTATTTTATATCGGTGTGCCTTCACATTTTACACCTTTTTAAATGTGCAACAGAGGCAATGAAAGGAATATAAAATTGCGATTAAGTTCCTTTTATTTTATCTGTCATTCTCAAGACTATTTGGACTGTTTTCAAAATTCAAAGTTTGGCTCTACGGGGTGGCCTCCTCGTGGCGGAGCTGGGCGATATTGCAACAACAAGTAACAGCCATTGTTTCTTGATTTAGCTGCAATATTGGCAAACAACCTCAACTTGAATCAAAATTCTTCAAATATTATACATTCTTGTTTAAAACTGCTTAACCCTTTCCCAAACTAGACCGGGTTTTGTCATCCCAAAGAAAGAGTTTTGAAAACAATGAGACAAAAGAAGAAAATGCTAGTTCTTTTACATAAATATTGTATATATGCTACACAATACACAGATCATCAACAATTTGTCATCTGCTTCAGCTTTGAAATTGAAACTGTCCAAATTTTCGCTGTGTGGGAATGGGTTAATTTCAAGTTACAGTTGATTTAGAAGGCTAGAGTTTTCAATAAAAAAAACTTGGTCTTAAGTACATGTACATCTGAAAACCCTTAAAGCACTGTCAAAACCTTGGACTCTTTTAAATCATTACAAAACATTGACTCTTTGTGGCTCCCATGAAGACAAAGGCCTTGTAAACCATTGGGAAAAATGAAGGAATTGCCTGTGACAAGCAAATTTAGCTCCACTGGCCGAAAGCAAGCGAGGCTTATGTAATGGCCCCGTGTCTGCCATGCGTGTCTGTGCGTGCGTGCGTAAACAATTTTCAAACATCTTCTCCAAAACTGCTGGACCAATTTTAACCAAACTTCTCAGGAATCTTCCTTGCATGAATCTCTTCCAAATTCCTTAAAAAAAACAAATTACTTGCAGAACTCAAATTTCAATAAAACTAATTAGATTTATGAAAAAAATCTTTAGAAACCTTCTTCTCCAAAACTACTGGACCAATTTCAACCAAACTTCACAGGAATCACCCTTGCATGTATTTCTTCCAAATTCTTTCAAAAATTAAATCCTGTTTAGAACTGAAATTTTGATGAAATTAATTAATTGTTTTTTTGAAAAATCTTTAAAAATATTCTTCTCCAAAACTACTAGGCCAATTTCAACCAAACTTCACAGGAATCTTCCTTGCATACATCTCATCCAAAAACTTCAAAAAAATGAATTATTTTTAGAACTGAAATTAATAAAATCAATTAAATTTATTTTTTGAAAAATCTCTTTCTCCAAAACTACTGGACCAATTTCAACCAAACTTAACATGAATCTTCCTGTTATGAATCTCTTTTAAATTCTTTCGACAAAGAAATTAGAGTGGAACTTAAATTTCAATTACTAGTTAACTGATTAGATTTAATATTAAAAAAATCTATAAAAATCTTTTTTTTCTCCAGAATGTCTTATTTGATTTCATTGTAATTTAGCCTGAATGTTCAGTGTAAAAATCTCCATAAGAGTTAATGAAAAAAATTCAATCGGATGAAAAACATGGCCACTGTTACTGACATACATAATCCTTGGTCCATTGCGAAGGCCTTGCTCATTTAGGGCCATGATGTTTACAACTAGATCAGATCGGTTGTAACAGTGCCTGTTTATTATTATGCACTTTTAAGATTGTTTTGGACACAAAAAGGTGCTTGTGTTTGATTTTTTTTAAAATCTTCGTAATTGGTATTGACCGAGTTATAACCGAAAATGACCCTCTCTCGGTGCAGAGAAATAAGATTAGAAAAACTTGAAGGAAGCGATTTGTAGGTGTGTACTTTTCCAAAAGAAAACTTAGGTAAGCTACCATGAAAGTCTTAGCAACCCTTCTCGCAACCTCATTCTAGGTATCCATATAGTGTTTTTTTCTGAGAAAAATCAATTTGTCGTGTTATATAAGTTGCAAAGTGCTGAACAAGTTCTATTCATTTCACTCATTCTTTCATGTGACATCCTTTAGGTGTCGCCACTCTAGTATTGCATAAAATTTGAATCAATGCATATCCTGCAGAGCTACGTCTTTCTAACATCTGCTGGAAGGGAATGGACCTACGGAGGGTCACATTTCAGCATGTATTCGGTTTTCAAGAACAATTCCGTACCTACAAATTGATTCAAGCTGTATTTAGGATGTTTTCATGGATGAAATATTGTGTTGGTCATTTACAAGGGCATTCGCAAAATCAATGAATAAAACATAATTTAAATCACTCTCTTCATTTAATACATTATCCTTTCAACAAATTACATATTCATCATCATTTTTCTTATCTTCTTGGCCATTTAGCGAACGGCGTCCCGCGACTGCATCTCGATAAATTCCGGCCATCTTCCGTCTCTGCGTGATCGAATTGTTTTCATTGGTAAAAGAAAGAATTGATAATACAAATTGACAGTAATCCTTCTGTCTCTCTTGTTGCGTTTAGGACGTCCATGATCTGGAATGATTTGGCTTTGTTATAAACCTGTAGCATATTAACTTGCATTTTACAGCTTCTGTGGAACAAGCAAATTGTCAAGATAGTTATTGATCAATTTATGAAATTATGCCACATGATTCCCCGCCTGAAAAACCTGAAATTAATATAGAATACCTTGATGATACTGTAAAAGTCTATTTATTCGCTAGGACTTAAATTTCGCTAATCTTCGCGAGTAGGTTATCTCGCGAATTCATCAATTTCGTGAATATATCTCAGAATGCCGGAGATTGCCGATGGTTCTTCGGAATCCGGAACATTCCGAATTTTTATATGTTCATTAAAACACTTCAAATCGGAAATTTTGATCGTTACCCACCTTTCAATGTATGAACAATGCAATTAACATCATAATGTTATATTATTATGATGATATACATTGTACATGATTTCAAATTCAAAGTATAAATGTTACATGTGTTTTCGTAAAGTATGGTCGTAAAAGGATGACCTCTTTATCGTTTACAATTCAGAAGTACAGTACATTTAATGGAAAAATGAAGCAGTTACGATCTTATGTTATTCACTTTTTGTCATACATGTAGGGACAATACATGTATTGTCATTTTAACAGTTACATATGAAAAGGTGTGAAAACAATTATAAAGAGATGACAGGTATGATAAACATTTTGTCTAACCATCGCTTGTGCATTTATCGGGGTTAAACGGACATGTACGGAATATAACGAAGCGAATATTTCCGGAAAACAACGGAAATACCCGAGTTTTACATCAAACACGCGCGAATTCATAAACTCGCGAATAAATCCCAGACAAAGAAATCGCGAAATGTTGAGCTCGCGAAAATAAAGACTTTTACAGTAGATAGATAGACTGTTGATTTCAATTTGGATTGCATTTATTTACTGCTTGATTACGTCTGAGTAGGGTTTTTTTTATTTCGGCTTTCGTCTCCTCTGCTTAATATTTTCTCACTAGGGTAGGCTTGGGTTTGAAGACTTCCGATTATAGCTGATAATTTCACTTCCACTTCATTCTTCGGGCTAGGCGAGATGTAAACAGCGTCATTATCGTTTTTTTTTCTAAGTCGAGATCACGGTCAGTATCTATAGGGGTAGGGCTGGTGGCTTCGGGTAGGTGGCTCGCCGCTTGTAAGAGTCGTTGTTTGAGCTGGTAGGGTTCGCTTAGCTTTTATTGTAGTCTCCTTAAAGGCATGTTCTATACGTGGTACGGTCTGCACCGTCCGACTGCGGACAATACTGTATAGACTTGATAGAATTGGTCCGCTGTCTGACCACGGGTTCTACCAAACTGGGGTTCACTGCCCTGGCCACGCTAGTGGTCAACTTTCTGTTGATACCGAAATTCTTTTGTTCTTGGATGCCTGCCCTGTAAAAGAGAAATTGATATTGGTAAGAATGTATAAAAGAGCGTTTAGACATCTTGAGACTAACATGGATTTTGATCAGACTGTAATTAAATACACTCTGATCTTGATCCGTGTGAGTCTCAATATGCTTACACAGTCCCATCTAAACCCAGGTTCCGTTATAATACATGTAGATTCTTCGTATTTTAAAATGGAAAAGATATTATGGACCCTGATCAGACTGCAATTATCTCCAGTCTGATCTTGGTCCATCTTAGTCTCAGAATGACTAAATACACACAGTATTATTTAGAGCCATGTTCATTCATATTAGATTCTTCATAATAACTATAAAAGAGTATTATGGGCCCTGATCAGATTTGAATTACATCCAGTCTGATCTTGGTCCATGTTACTTTAAGCATGCTTTATACACACCTTCTAACCTTGTTCCATAAGTTGCTGAATATACTTTATTCTAGGTGAGTGGAGACTTGGGTACTCTGGGACAAAAATCACTTTTTCCTTACTGGTAAGGTAAATATAGAGATTATCCCAAATGTCTAAGTGTTAAATGGTAGCTTATTAAATGGCTTTTGCACTGGACATTTTTGTTTTCCTCTATTGTTCTTATTAAGTGAGATATATTGGTTTAAAATTTACCAAAAAAGTGTCCCAGAGTACCCCATGTACAGGGTACTCTGGGACACCACTAGGGGTACTCTGGGACAGGCTTCACATAATATAAATATTGTTTTTCTATTGATCTATTAGTTAATAAATTTTAGCATATGTTAGAAAAAACATGCAAAGAAACATAATTTAGCTTCAAAAGATTAATTCAGTTATACTAAACCTTTTTATATCTCAATGGAACGAACACCATGACAGGTTTACAATATGATATTTATACTAAAAGCTGGATTTATTTTTTTTTTGTTTGTTTTTAAGCAGCTGTCATCAAATAAGTGCTTAACTTTTGCTACTTTATGATAACTAAGCTGAAATAGAAACTCAAATCATGGTAAAACTAAAGGGTTTTTCATGCTCTAAATTTGTCCCATGAAACATATAGTCCCAGAGTACCCCGAGGCCACTGTCCCAGAGTACCCCCACCATCCCCTACCAACTTTGATGTGATACAACTGAAAATGGAATCACAATCGATATGTTCTCTCTATTGCAAAACAAAATTCCTTTGATGCTGATGACATTAAGCTGGTGGAGTATAAGCTGGCGCTTATTACCTAAGAATTTGGAGACAACATTTATTTTTTTCACAAAGCTACCTCTGGTTATGAAAAAATACATTTTTTCTCATTAAAATTGTTTTTATTACCTCTCTGCTTAAAAAGTTTGTGAGTGGTGAGGCTTGATAAAAGTAATCATATGTGCAAGTATAGGTAAAATCAGAGCATTTAAAGTATGCAATATCCCCATTGTCCCAGAGTACCCCGGTCTCTGAAATTGAAATGCTCTTCGCCTCATGCGCGCAGGTTTTCTGTCAGAATTAGATCTAGATCTATTTTGTTTGGGAGGGTCCGATATGATGTAATGTATGTTGCATTGCATGCTAAGTATGTTTTACCGAGCCTAGCGGCGATAAACTTGTTTCTATTACACCAAAAAAATAATTTCCAATTTAAACATTTTATATCTCATAGAAGCACTTTTAGTATATAACCTTATGTACGATGTATCTATTTGTGACCCGTCACGCTAAAAGGGACCTTATCCAAACTCCAAAAATCTAAAATTAAACAAACTTGTCACACTCACCACTGGTCAACCAGATCCTGTATGTGAAAAATGAACATATAGTAAGTAAGGAAAAACATTCCAGATTAAGAAAATTACATAAAAGTGTAAAGTGTAGGCCATAGTCTGGCTGCGCGGACTGCGCAGACTGACTAGGGTCGATATTTTTCACACATCGGTTAAGGTCCCTTTTAGCGCAACGGGTCACATTTGCATAAAAATTCCAAAAAAATGATTATTTATCTTATAAAATAAGTTAAATGTGTGTATTGCTTAGTTTTCTTAATAATGAATATAAAGGGAAGTAATAGACCGGTACCTTTCTACCTTCATACTGTTTATAAAGAAGCATGCATGTCCTGGCGGATATTCCCTTCCATAATATCAAGGCAAAATGAGAAAATACTGATCATCAGCATTTCTTCTTTTGTGTCAATTCATTCTCATGTATTTCATATTGTAATCTGTTGTAAGGTCCAACCGAGTCCAATTTGATCCCGATTTCGAAGTCGGAAAGAAATCGAGTTACTTCGGGAGAATCGTAATTCATCCCGATTCATTCAGGATCAAATCGGGCTCGGTTGGACCGTGGGAAAGACATGGAACTTTATCCGGCTGCGAATACTTGCAGACTTATAATGTTTATCTAAGTTATTTTCAAATGAAATTCATAGACTAATAATCTCGCAAAAATCACCTTACAACAGAATACAATATGAAATACACGGTGTTAATGTCTTTTTCTATAAAACACTGTTTGGTTCTTTTACAAATTGTTTCTTTACAATAGCCTGTGATGTCCGTATTTTTGCAATTCATCGTTATACCAGTCATGCATAGTTTGCATTCATAGCATAATAAAAGTTCTGCGTACGTGGATATGAAACATTGGACGTTCATTAGAATGGACTATTAGTTGGTGCGTACTTCTAATACCATTAATTGGCCTATGATTAAAATCATTGTCTCGAATAATGATGTCGATATATTTAAATATGCGTTTTCGGCATTTTCCAGACTTTGCTGAAGTAAGTTGTTCTTCACAAAATTCATACAAGACTTTGACAGACCTTATTTCATACATGATACGTGCCTTGCAATATCGCGGTATCTGCTTGTTTTTTAATGTAGCCACCGGCGGCGTCTTGCAGACCTTTGGCGTGACTGGTTGCGTGAAAGTTGCGTGTAAGTGTTTTGTAACCAAGATCTTCAATAAGATTTGGAATTTCGCCATAACAAAATCGACTTTTATATTGACTGGCACACCCGTCACAAAATTCGTGCATTACATCGACGTTACAGGCAATTGAGCGGAGGTATTTTGAGATTTGACTTTGAACGTTTTCAACGAAAAAGTGATCCTGTTTTAATCGGGCGATATTGTGAAAATTCGTTCACAAACAATATCGGGGCAATCGATTTCATCATACTCTAGAATTTTGTGTCTGTAGATCAGAGAGACGTGTATTGTTGTCTCTGCTTTGGAAAAATAATTTGACTGAACTTCAACTTTTTCGGAGCATTAAAAATTTTCCGAAAAATAATGCACAGTTATACAATGATTTTCAGGAAGATTGTCAAGCAACTGACTGAACTGATAATGTTGCCATTTAGCAGTAAAGTTATGGGCTGGATATGTCATGAGAATATTTTTGAAATGACTAAACATTTCACCGGCCTTGGTATTTTTGTACCAACAACAATTTTCTTATTGATCTACCCTTATACTGAATATCTGAATATTCGAAACGCTCCCACTTCACGCTTGGGGTTTCAATATCATTTGACAGTTCTATGTCACTAAATATGTCGTCTGAAATACCGCATTTTAGGGAACAGTTTCTTTCTAGGCAAGATTTATGGTAATTACCATTTTCCTCTGGTGTGCACAATGTTTCGCTGCACAAACTGTCATATATTGGGTAAGTCTCTGATAATGAATATTTCATCCTAAAATCCATACAACTGCGAAAAAAAGCCTTCATTTCTAAATGGTATCGACAGCAGCAAGACACGCGGTCCTTTGGTCTAGCTTCTCGTATATAATACGGCTTGCACCGTTCAAATGTACGCTGAGAAACTGTGATATCCGATTGTTTCTGTTTAAAGTCTAAGTACTGTACGCTTCGGTTTGTGTTTTGCTAAGAATGTAAACTGCATGGCTAGAATACATTTTGATGCCTAGTCTTATGCGTTTAATGTCGCGTTTATTGCCCGTCGGACGAGAGATTTCGGGCGAAGACCAAAAGTTGTAGATTAACTGTTTTGTTTCATCGCTTATATTGTTATTTCTCGCCTGACGCTTTGTATATTCAAAGCAAGACGCCTCTGAGTACAAAACACGTGTACGGATTCGATGACCTTTTGTTATGGTTCTTGCTGGTAAGCACAAACTCTTTGCAAGCCTAGATTTGCATTTGTTTTTCTTAATTGATTCATCACAAATTGAAGACATGATAGCGTTTACTTCAATTCTGTAGTAATCAGACCTTCTTTTCTTTTTTAATGCTCGGTGACTTTTTTAAGTCTTCAAGAACCGACTCACCTAATGTTCTATAATACATTTCTTTTGGTGAAGAAACTAGTTTTGACTTTTTTAATGTCTGAACAACTGGCGATTTGCTACAGCTTAAATAGGCAGCAATAGTTCTAGCTCGCTTAGATGGGGTTGCAGGTAGTGCATTTTTAAGTTTTTTTTTCAGAGCTCGATGTTTGTTTTGTCTGGAAATGATTCTATCACGATCGGCTTTTCAGAGTTCTCTGTTTTCTTTGAACGCCACCGACGCTGGTATCTTGATGCTGCACTCTTCTTCTCTTTTATTGTTTCTCGGTACTTTCGTTTCCTGGTAGTTGCTTTTGAATGTGACAACCTTGTAAACGAAAAAAAAAATGATTAAAAGTCCTCTTCATGATATCACAGCGAGGAATCACGCAACACAACAATTTTATCAAATCACAAACAATACTGCTTTTATTTGAATTATTGGATTTGAAGCAGATGTCTGGGGAAATTCTATTGGCAGTGTACATTATCCGTGTCAGAGTCAAAATCAGAGCGCGTTCGTTTACTTTTTTGTAAAGAATCCATATTTGAAGATTTGATTTTCATCACCCGTGGTTCCCCACACACCATGGAGTCCAACCTATGCTAAGGACCACAATGGAAATAAGAGCTGGCTCTTTATTGTGATATCTTTGGTATTGGTTGGCGTGTCATAGTTTTTCTTATACATGATATTGAATTTTACATTTATTATCTTGTATTTTGTTAATCTGTGTACATGCTTACTATGCCGAAATAAATCTATCTATCTAGCGAACAAGGGGACATTAATTTAGAATCGGATATCCGATTCATAATGCAAGGGATACCCAGGTGGTATACTCTAGCCGAACGAACAAAACGGCTTCACTCAGCCTATACATAGACATTTTTCCAGTAGATTGAGAAAACAGCCATATATACCAAAAGCAAAACCAAAACATTCGAACAACAAGATTAGCCCATAAGCCTATATAGACGAGGACAAAAAGGAGACAACAGTAACATAACAGTTGATACAAGTAATAGTATAACTTTTACAATGTAAAAGCGATGCGTGATATTGCACATTGGAACATGTCTTCGTCTAAAGCAACCAGCCGAATGCCTAGACCGGGCCCATCTAAGCTCCCGTTTACACCGAAGCCGAGTCCAAAGCCAGCGTCAAGGTCACGTGGTCAAAGTAAATGGTCTCACGGTCAAGCTGGAGAGCCATGGACTTCCCTCAACTGACCAGGATCCTCTTTTCCGTCTTACGAGTATCCACTCACGACCAACAAGCGGGTCCGCACTTTTAACAGACAAACTGTCCTTTGCTTGGGGTCTTACCATTTGCTACAGGACAGGGCAGCCCAGATAATTCTAATCCCCCTTCACAGCTGGGTGTAGTTTACATCAAAACCAGACTTGTTTGGGAAAGCTTTCACGAACAAACAATGAATTACACAGATCTAGGTCTACTTGAACGAAATCGCAAAATTTTGAGGGAAAAGAAAAACATGCTGACTTCGCTTACAATTTAATGTTCCCTCAATATTTCGTATTCTACAATCTACACCAAATTGTTCTTCTTAGTAGATCTACGTATCTTATAGTCTACAGTCTGCTTCAAATTTAAATTAAATTTGAAATGATGATTTATTATGTTAACCCTTTCCTAACCAATTCGTTGTTTTAAAGCCCACAAATAGCAAAATCAGTATCATTCTGATAATTAGCAAGACTTAATTTGGAAAGGACCAAATTCTGTTGTTTGGGTAAGGGTTAAAAAAAGATCCATCATTTTTTCGGCACATTCGAAAACGAATTCTAGAAATCTACTGAGGTCAAATACAGGACTTTAATATTAAGAAAGGGGTTTAAAATTTTGAAGAATTCGTTTTCAAATGTGCCGAAAAAGTGATCGATCTTTTTTCTTGTTTGGAAAAACATCAATTGAGAACAAGGAGGCAATTTGATAATAGACGAAAATATCTCCTCTTTCCTCAATATTTTCTGTGCTTTAACATTCACTTCAACTATTTTTGATATTAATCGTTTTCCGGCAGTGGAAAACTGTGTTGAGCGGGATGTCAGAAAAATATTCGTTTGGAAAAACTTGCTCGCATCGTACATGTTTATACATGTATGTATTTTCCCCCAAAGGTGCCCCACTTTTTATTTCTATGACGTCATATGATTAGAGTAAGTAACGCAGTCATGACGTCACATATCGACACTCGCCTAATTTGAGGCACACCACGGGGAAAATATCATCGGATAATGGCATATTTCTTTTGATGTAGATCTCTGAATGGTTTAAAATGATGGAAGGTACAGAGGTATTATTAGAGTTACAATAATAATCATTTACATTTTATTACTCATTGATTTGATGAAAATTTTAAAGTTGCCGCTTGTCATACAGGCAAATGGAATGAACATACCGTCCCACAGGAACGACAACTCTTTAATACAGGAATTACGAAAAGACCAAATATGGTGCCAATAAAACAAAACAAATTGAAACAAATTTAGAGGGAGAAAATATACAAGTCAAAACTTTGATTTCTGCCATTTATATGTAGTGATGTGCAAGGTACGGAAAGTACAGAAACAGAGCCAATGGCTACTTAAATCCTCTGGGCACTTCTTTTTGTGCTTGGAATCGAAAAACCGGGAATGTCAAGCTCCCCTAAGACCATTTATCTGCCTGGTCTAATTCTTTGGGCTTTAAAGTCGACAGGGTTTTCACAGGATTATTGTCGTCGTGAGTTGACCCTTTGTGATTTTTTTTCTTGTTTACATCATGTATTCATGTACATTCCAACGGTAAAAAGCCTACTGCCGCAGCCAAAACATGTTATATACTAATCAATGGATACACTTGATTAGACATCCCATTTCCAGAGGATTTAAGTAGCAGAGCCATTGACTCTGTCTCTGTAGTTTCCGTACCGTGATGTGATAACCATAATTCTTGTTAAACTAAAAGTTCTGATTGAAATAATTCATTTTCAGGTAAACAAGATGTGCTGGTGAAACAAATGCCCAAGAAATGTTTTTTTTTTTTTCTAAAGGAAAGACTCAGACAAACTGAAAGACACAAGTAATACAGTACAAGGGCGGATCCAGGATTTTTTTCCAGGGGGGGGCCAAGCCCAAATTATGGCTTAAAATGTGATAAATATGTAACGATTTACTAAATATCATGTAGTCAAAATCTGATTTTCGGCCAATGCCGGGGGGGGGGGGTCCGGACTACCACCCAACCCCCTCTAGATCCGCCCATGCAATATGTCTGCAATCTATCGACACAGGGACAAAAAGATGAAAATGTTACCAGTACTCTCTCAAGAATATTTAGAGGTTTCCTGTTTGGTTTGTTTACATTTTTGCAATATCCGCTAAAGATGCGCATGGGCAAGGAAGAGATAATGAGAAATTTGCATAAATGGGGGGGAACTTATTATCACCTGACGTCTTGAGTAGGTGACGGGCAAATTAATCGAAGAAGAAAATTCCGAAACCTACGATTGTGCTGATAACGATCGAAGACGCTTCAAATTCAGTTATTTTCTGAAAGTTAAACCAATTTCTTACAAAAACAGAATATATTTCATATTTGTTCTTGTGTGCAAAATGCCTTCATTGATATTTTTTCTGACCCGATTTGACTTGTTCCAGAATAGACTCTTCTACCCACCTGTCGGATTGAAAAATTACTGCCCGAGTAATTGATCAATTAACTTCATTTGGAGTATCCCTCTAGAACAAAAGTAATTTACTCATGATCTTTGAAACGCTTTTTCGTACATGTTTATTGAGAATCAAGAGTTTACTGGACTCTGTTGTTGTTGATTTTGGTTCTACTTTCGTTTTAAGGGAAACTATCGTGCACAATCGATAGTCGAAAGAACTATCGTGATATTCATCGACTTTGATGTAACTATATATATACATATCAGTAATTTTGTATACATCCAGGTATGTGTTGCTGTTGCGCCCAATATGACCTTGGTAGTCGACGGGCCTTAAAACACTATTCATTCATTCATTGATAGGGTTTATGGGCTAAAATTGCCGTTTGTAAGTTACTTGTTTTAACATTGAGTCAGATAGATGAGTTTTTTCAAAACGAGGTTGTAACCACCCTATACATGTGCTACACATTATATGTCACAACATAAACAGGCTGTTTTATATTGAGAGCAGTTGTAGATAAATTAAGTCTTTCCCTCCCATACTGTAAACTTTAATACTGTTCAAATTTGAGAGCAAAATAATTCATATTTTAAGCAGAAAATGTGTATGGTATAGTACATGTATAACATACAAATGAAGAACATATTGAGGGATAAAAAGAATTTGATGATTATCAGCAGTTTCTTCTTTCCTCAGAATTATTTTCAAGTTGAATTCTTTTGGGGATCTTAAAACCAGCTTCAGTTTGTGAAAGAGTCAAATGAAAACATAATATTTTAAAAAATAGTTGAGAAAAAAAGAATAACAAGGAAATAAACACTTCCCTTCCTGATAAACTAGCTATCCGACATCAGCCAGTATTTCAATTTCAATCATTAATAATGTTACCAACTTACCATTTTGGAAAAAGTTGTAACTCACGCTAAATGACCTGGCAGAACAGCCCTTGCTAATCTACAGAGCTCTGCCAGGCCATTTATCGTGAGCTATACACCGGTTAAAATGCCATAATAAACATGTTTGTCAAACAATTTCTATATTTAAAACACAAATAAGACAGGATCTGCAAAAGGGGCCTCTATGACATTTGAGGACAACATTGATCCAGATCAGCATTCATAAAAAAGAAGTCACGTTCCATCTTGTTCTCTTAAAGGTTCTTCTTGACAGAAAACAACTTAAGTCCATTCCCACATATTGATGCTTTTTGATAAATGCCTTGGAAAACATTGAAGAAAATGAAGAAATTTCTTGTCACAAGTGAAAAAATTGTGGCAAGCAACTTCATTTCCCACAAAGTTTTCTACCCAAAGGGCCGAAAAAAATGTAAAATTTCAAACTTTGAAATTGCCATCTGTATGACCTTTGAATTTGGAACAGTGCGAAATTTTGTTATTTGGGAATGGGTTCAGAGGGCAGACTGGATCCTGATCAGACTGCATAATTGATATAGACATCTAGGCTAATTTTCAAACATGGTCATCTCAAATGCCATGATGATAGCTGTTTTTTACCAGATCAAGTCTCAACTATTTTTATTCGTTGCCTGGTTAAGAACATTACCTGTCTTCCAAGTAAGGTGATCTTTCTAGAGAGACTGCCTCATTTTTTCATCGACTTGTCCTTTTATGTTTCTGTTGTTTGGTCCATCTGAAAAAATAGAGAGACAGTGTATTAACTAACGCAAAATTTTTGTTTTGATGAGTCAATTTCAAGTGAATGAAATTTGAATTTCTTTGGTCTTTAGGGTAGAAAACTGCGGGAAATGACAAAATAGCTTTCACAAGCAACTTCTTCATTTCTCCCAATGTTTTCCTGACCATTTATCTTGTGAGGTGTCAGAACGTATCATCATGAGATATGGGTATATACATATACAGTATACAGTCAAATCTCTCTATGTCGAACTTCGTGGGACCTACGAAAAAACTTCGACGTATAGAATGTTCGACGAAGAGATATTTTGGAGACAAGCAGTCATCATCGATTAGAATTATCGGTACGTCATGCCAGTTGGATTCGCTGCCTACACCCCCCCCCCCGGTTGACCGGGTCTTTCACCAAACAAGTCCGGACTAGAATAAGCATTAGATGCTTCTGTTTTTATTGTAAATTACAAATGCAACGCTGTATACAATTTTCCGAGCCTTTTTATTTCAAATCATTAAATCACCCAATTATGACGTCCTCAAAATTAATACAAAACAAATTAATGAAACAAACACAATCAGGTAAAAATCAATATTCGATAATCGATAAAGGTTAACACCTGTGTTGATTACTCGAGTTGTCGGGTTGAAAGGTGTGAAAAACTGGCTTTATTGCCATTATCATCGTGTAATTGCGAGGTTCGTCGTACAGAGGTGTGAATGTGTTCTAATAGAGGTGATTGGACTTCGAAATTGGTTCGACGTAAGGAGGAAGTTCGTACAAGAGAAAACGACGTATAGATGTTGAAATATATAGAAATAAAGAGCAAAATAATCGGGACTTGAAAATTACTTCGACGTAGGGAGAACTTCGGCTAAGGGACGTTCGACATAAAGAGATTTTACTGTAATTTAGAAGAAGAAGAATTGGCGGATATTCCCCTCCATATTTACCTGCGTTGCCCATGTAGTTCTATCCGCATTATTAGGTTGAAAAAGTAGATACTAGCATTGTTTAGGGTAACGTTTTTTGGGTACATGTGGAACTTGAAATATTTTACAAAAATCCCGAATTTCGACATAAAACGCTTTTGCTTCGTTGATTTAATTGAATGTGTAAATGTGCTGTTTTATACATACACGCATTCCTAACATGACACATTTTAGATTTTCTATTTTTGATAAATGTAAAAAGAAATCAATAGAAATTACAGAGAACATTACATAGCATCGCTGATATTGAACAGAAACGGTCCTTGCATAATGTAATTTGTTAACTTCCAAATAACCGGAATCAACAAATAAATAGAATAATTCTAATTCCTTTTGCAGGCGTAAGACTTTATAATCCTTCAACATCATTTCCGAATCAAAAAAATTAGCTCGTTCTGAAACGACAACATTTTATGGGGGTCCAAATTCAAAGGAGTTGCAGACGACAAAATTTATGTTTTAAAACGCATAATTAATATTTGGTAATCATAGTATGGAAGGGAAGGGAGAAATTGTTTATTATCGTCAATTCATTCTTTTTCTTCAATCTGTTTTGAAGTTCAATCTGTTGGAGACTTTAAAACTAGGTTTGTTTTGGAAAAGGCATTTAACCCATTACCAAACGACAAAACTATAGACTGTTCCAGATTTAAAGATGTTGCAGTCGACAATTGAATGTGAATGATTTTTATTATTTTCTGTTCTTTCAGGGTTGAAAACATTGTTGGAGGTAAAGAAATTGCTTGTGACAAGCAAATTCTTCGTTTTCCACAATATTTAAATTTTTCTGAGATATTTTTCGTGGGAGGAAGCTATTTATAATTTCCAAATTCTTATGAAAACATCAGAGGTACAACTGAGTCAGCTTAAGAAGACGTCATTTATTGTTAGTAAAATATATACAATAATTATTGCCAGAGTTTTATGAAGATTTAAAAAAATGTTGTCACATCCAGAAACTAATTTTCTCTCCAACAGTACTTTCAGTACTTTGATTTCTCATGTGTATGTAAGTGTACATGCGGGACCGGAACGCGACAAGGCGACAACCCGCCATCACACGACGTCGACATGTCGCCTTGTCGTGTTACCTCTTTCAACCCGCCAACCCGCCATCACGACAATAGCCGTTTTGGCGCCTTGTCGCCTTCGACATGGCGGGGCGACAAGGCGACAACCCGCCATCACGACGTCGACATGTCACCTTGTCGTGTTACCTCTTTCAACCCGCCAACCCGCCAACCCGCCATCACGACAAATAGCCGTTTTGGCGCCTTATCGCCTTCGACATGGCGGGGTGCAAGGCGACACCACGACATGGCATAAATCAGCCACCATAGGAAGCAATGTTGCATGTTGCATATGCGCAATGTTTCGTACTTTTAGTTTCCGCCTGCATTATCTATGATCGACTAATATATCGCTTGAAAATAATAATTCTATGCTAACACTGTTACGAAAAAAATGTCCGATTCATGACCGATAAACAAAATATTATACTGGTACCCGGCAAACGTTGTTGGGGGTATTCCCATCAGAAATCTATTTTTAGCACACCAGCGCGCGAGAACTGTTCGCTATTACACGACCAGCTGGCTGTCAGCATCGTGTCATCCAGCTCCGGATTCTCCCCCGCGCCCGATGGTCTCTGCCGATAGATCATTTTGTTGTTTTTCGTCTTTTAAATAAACATCGTACGAAATCCTTAAACCAACATTTCTTTTTTTCATAAATTTATAATTTACTGTTTAAGGTTCTTTCATCTTAAAGTATGATCGACTTTTTATAATCCATTACATCAATATCATGATGCTTCAAAAACTATTGCAGACGTTGAATCGGATGATAAAGAAGATTTTTGGAGACTGAGTTTATTGGGGTTTTACGCCGTTTTCAACTACCAGGGTCATATCGCGGCGGCTGGAGCACGTAACCGTGGGTTCCTGGTATTTCTCGCACCAGTACAACCACAATATCCAAACCGAGCCTCCAGCTGCTCTCTCACATATATTATTCACACCCATTGGTGAGAGACAAATGACTTTTGTCAAATGTCAGAATGGATACTGGCCGAGCCGGGGTTCGAACTCGAGACCCCTGGATTGACAGACTCCGACGTAACCGACTGAGCTATCCGGGCTCGGCTTTTTGGAGACATTCAAATATTGTCGCAAAAGGAGAAATGTTGATTTTTCATCATTTCTCCTTATGTGTCAATATTTTCCATTTATTTAGGTTATCTGACGCTTGGAAAAGGGTTAGGAATGCGATTTCTTTCATACACTCTTACATTTTAGCAGATGAACCAATCAGCATCCAGGAAACCGCCCTCAGGCTTAAATTTTTTGACACAAACACTAATTGACCAAACGCCAATCGACAGATCGCTCCGCCCAACATATAATTTAAGACAAAGGATGGGCATGTGATCCTTAATAGGGAATAATTTTATCCAGTTAATCGTGACGTAAATTCCGACAAACAAAATAGTATTTCGTAGGTTTTGTTATAAAATATCGCAACTACGGCTTGATTTCAACCGTAGTTACGAGATTTTATAACAACACCGACGGTTTATCAAAACATAACGGTAACCTAGTCTATTGTTAGCACAAAATTCTTTGCCATTGGCATATTGATTGTTTTGATTGTCAGTCGATAAATCGATACAATAACACGTGCAATGATGAACAATTGGGGCATGACATTTTTCTGATCGTCCATTGGCTAATCGATATTTTTGATTGACAGTCGGCGTTTAGTCAATTCTATACCTTTATTCCAACAGGTGTTACGAGAAAATGACCAATAGAAAACTTGACGTAGTGAGCTAGTATGACTATAAAAACGCTTATCAATCCGTGTTTCTTCACATTTTACAAAAATGTTTCAAATGAAAGGAAACAACTTAGGTGAAGCCGTAAAAGGCACAACTCAATTAATCGCCAAGAAATCGGTTGAAGTTACCCCATTTAGGGGTAATTTATACTTTCATGTGTCTGATAGAATAAAAAATGAAAATATATCTTTGACTATAGAGGATATAAGGGAGTTATCGAACATTTTAGAAGAATTTTATCAATTGTGTCAAATGTTTGGTGTAAAGGTAAGAGTTTTCATAATTATTCTAGCTTATTCACATTTTTACGAGTCTTCTATTGGTTTTTTATTGGTTTTTATTGTTTTTTTAGGGACTATCAACTCATTATCGGATGGCGAAATATTGGACTGCTCCGATTTGAAAACTATTGCAGACGACAATTTCAAGATGATTCATGTATTTCCATTTTGGGTTATGAAATAATGTGGATGATGACGAAATTGATCGCTACAAGCAATTTCTTCATTTCCACAATGTTTTTGCCTCATCATTTTCTTCAAAGGTGTCAAAAATATCATGACAATAGAAACGGATGGAATGAGTTAATAATGTAAAGCTTCGAGTCTTATTTGTGAGCGAAACCTTCTAGTTTAAGGCCCAGTCACACTACAGCGTATGGGGCCAGCGTATGAGTAACGTATGGATTTTTGGGACATACGCTGGTATACGCTGAAATACGCTGGAGATAAGCTAGAAGTACGTTGTTATACGTTACTCATACGCTGGAGTACGTCGGTATACGTTGATGTACGCTGAGGGCCAAAATAATTTTTGAACATGCACAAAAATGTTCAGCGTATGCCAGCGTATAAAATTTACGCTTGTCATTCGTTTCTCATACGCTGGATACGCTAGATATACGCTTAATATACGTTACTCATACGTCGAGTACGTTGAATGTACGTTACTCATACGCCGAGTACGCTTCTCATACGTTGAGTAGCAGCACCACAATAATTCATTAGCAGTTGGAATGTTGTAGCAGGAGGAGAAGATGGTGATCATGACGACGAAGATGACACAGGACGAAGAAGAAGAAGAAGAAGAAAAAGAAGAAGAGAAAGAAAAAGGAGAGGAAAGAGAACAATGAAAAAGAAGAAATTTCTCCTCCTCCTCCTCCTCCTCCTCCTCCTCCTCCTCCTCCTCCTCCTCCTCCACCTCCTCCTCCTCCTCCTCCTCCTCCTCCTTCTTCTCCTTCTTCTTCTATTTCTTCTCTTTTCTTTTTCTCATTCTCTCTCTTTATTCTTCCTCTTTTTCTTCTTCTTCTTCTTCATCTTCTTCTTCTTCTTCTTCTTCTTCTTCTTCTTTTTTAGCTCACCTGAGCACGAAGTGCTCGAGGGGAGCTATTGTGGTCACTCACCGTCCGTCGTCCGTCTGTCCGTCTGTCTGTCCGTCTGTCCGTCCGTCAACAATTTCTTCAAACATCTTCTTCTCCAAAACTAATGGGCCAATTTTGACCAAACCTGGCAGGAATGTTCCTTGAGTGACCCTTCTCAAAATTTGTTCGCGGATTTTTGATTCGTCAAAAAAATGTGGGCGTGGCAGGGCGGGGGCTTATCACACTTAGAGAAATCCTAAGAAAATTCTTTAGAAATCAACCATTGTTCCAATTTGAACCAAACTTGGCAGAATTGTTCCTTGAGTGACCCTTCTCAAAAGTTGTTCTCAGATTTTTGATTCTTCAAAAAACGTGGCCGTGGCAGGGAGAAAGGAGCTTATCAGACTTAGAAAAATCATAAGAAAATTCTTTCAAAATCAGCCATTGGGCCAATTTGAACCAGACTTTGCAGGGATGTGCCTTAAGCCATTCTTTTTAAAATTTGTTCACAAATATTTTCATTTGTTAAAAAATGTGGCCATGGCAGGGAGAAAGGGGCTTATCAGACTTAGAGAAATCATAAGAAAATTCTTTAAAAATTAACCATTGGGCCTATTTGAAGCAGACTTTGCAGGAATGTTCTTTGAGTCTCTCTTTTCAAAATTGATTCACAAATTTCTACATTTGTCAAAAAATGAGGGCGTGGCAGGGAGGAAGGGGCTTATCAGCCTTAGAGAAATCCTAAGAAAATTCCTTTAAAATCAACCAATTGGCCAATTTGCACCAAACTTGGCAGAATTGTTCCTTGAGTGACCCTTTTCAACATTTGTTCATAAATTTATAGTTTCGTAAAAAAAATGTGTGTGTAGCAGGGCGCGGCTTATCTAACCAAGAGAAATTGTTAAAGAATTCTTCAAAAATCTTCTTCTCCTTAACCATAGGGCCAATTAAAATGAAATTTGGCAGGAATGTTCCTTAGGTGACCCTTCTTAGGATTTTTTCGCGGATATTTTATTCATCCAAAATTGTGGGCGTGGCAGGTCAGCATTTACCGGACTTGGAGAAATTATAAGAAAAATCTTTAAAAATAAACTATAGGCCCAATTTGAACCACACTTGGCAGAAATGTTCCTTGGTTGACTCTTTTCAAAAATTTTTCTCAAATTTTTTATTCGTCAGAAAAAACTGGGCGTGGCTTATCGGACTCACAGAAATCCTAAGAAAATTCTTTAAAAATCAACCATTGGCCCAATTTGAAGCAAACTTTACAGAAATGTTCCTTGAGTGACCCTTTTCAAAATATGTTGGCAAATTTTGTATTGGTCAAAAAAAGTGGGCGTGGCAGGGCGTGGCTTATCAGACTTAAAGAAATCATAAGAAAATTCTTTAAAAATAAAGCATAAGGTCAATTTGAAACAAATTTGGCAACGATGTTCATTGAGTGACCGTTTTCAAAATTTTGTTTGCAAATTTTTGATTCGTCAACTGATTGAAAATCAACAAAGGGCAATAACTTCAAAAATATGATTGGCAGAGTTACGGTTCTTGTGCACTGCACCTCTCCATAATGAGATCTATCCACCTTTTAAGTTTCATGATTCTACCTTACATACTTATTGAGTTATGCTCCGGACAAGAATAAAGTTATAAAATCAACAAAGGGCAATAACTCCAAAAAATTGATCGGCGGAGTTACGGTTCTTGTGCACTGCACCTCTCCATAATGAGATCTATCCACCTATGAAGTTTCATGATTCTACCTTTAATACTTTTTGAGTTATGCTCCGGACAAGGATTGGTCTACGGACAGACCAACCGACCGACCTTCCGACCGACACTTGCAAAACAATATACCCCCATTTTCTTCGAAAGAGGGCATAAAAATTATCATTATTTCTTAACTTTCCTTTTTATTTTGTGTGGACTATGTTAGTCTACTATTGATGTATGTATGTGGTATATCCTTGTAACAGATATCTCAAGCCCACTAGGTGTTTAGTTTCCAGACCCCCTACAGTCCCTTATCTATAGAGGAAGAGCAACAATATAGAGTAAGTATAATAGAACATTATTACAGTTTAGATGTGCCATTTGCCAAAAACAATATCATTATTGGATCTTGGATTTCTATAATGGGTGATCATATTTGCAAGAAGGGGTTGTTTATCATCCATTATTACTGAATTTTGTCTTAATTTCTGCATGAAAATTAATTTATCATGCCACAAATGGTGTTTGGGTTAGGGCTAGCAATTTTGCATTTCTCATAGTAGTATGACTATCATATTGAAAGTTGTCCATAAGTTGTTGGTGTGAGATGACACAAATAAAAGTTATAAATCAGCTGTACTCTAAGTTGAGCGATATAGGGCCATCTTAACCCATTTGCTCACTTGTTTCATTTTGGAGAAAAATGACAACTAACTTATTTGTTGATTTTTCACTTTTCTTTCCTTAGAAATACTTATTAATATGTAAAAGTATAGAATTTAAGGTAACAATATATACACTGACTAGACTGCCTTTACGCCTTTGAGGCCAACATGGATCTAGATCAGCCTTCTTAGGCACTAAGTATGATTCAAACCATTGTAATAAAGCTATTTAAATGTGTCATAACTATCAATTGTCATATTGAAATCTTTGTCCTAATGCTATTGATTTCTTGGAACTCACTTGTTACCTTAGGTAACTTCATGATGCATTGTTGAACTAAATCACAGTACCTTGGGTAACACTAGGTAAGCTACTTTAAATTTGTGTTACCTTGGAATAACCAAATTGACGGACAAAAGAAACCATTCAATAAAAGTTGTTATTATCTTTATTGTGTAATATTGTTTTATCGAAATTTATCCTGTATATAAAATTTTGATATTAATGTGAATTTAAAGATTGTGGGTTTTTACTCATCGATAACGAGGGCTCAGCGCAATACAGTATTAATTATATTTTTTAAAAATTTTACAGAAGAGGGATTTTTTTTCTAAAAATTTTAATGCTTTTAATTGAAATAATTTATTTTGCATGCATAGACTAAAATATCGAGAATCATCTTATACACTAAGTCATTTTTAAAAACATTACCCTTTTTTTGGATTTATTAGTGTTCCATTGACTTGGTAATGTATTTTGCTAATTTGCATCAACTTTAATATATACTAGTAATTTTACCCGTCTCGAAATTTGACCTTTGACCTCGATGACCTTGACCTATCCGGGGCTGACCTTTGACCTCGATGATCTTGACCTATCTGGGGCTGCACTCCACCTAATCCCGTCCCGTAACCCGTAAGCAATCCCGTCCCGTAACTAAGCAATCCCGTCCCGTAACCCGTAAAAACGATAAATTTGACCTCTGACCTCGATGACCTTGACCTTTCAAAAAATGAACCCCTCAAGCTAATATCCGGGGCCGCCCTCCACCTTCCCTCCAAGTTTGGTGAAGATCGGCCCAAGGACCTGGGAGGAGTAGGGGAACAAACAGACAAACAGACAAACAGACAAACGTTGCTCAAATTATAGTATGATTTCTATGTGCAAGACAGTTCAAAGTCACTTTTTACTGTTGTGCACTAAGAATACAACTCATTTCAGTTCAATACATTACTACAGTTGAGAACATCATGAAATTGACATTCTGAGTGGAATGGCAATGTTTTGTGAGCGAATGAATGGATGAATGGTATGACTTTTTGGAATGATTTTGTGTATCTAAAAATTGATAACACGCCCACGATAACCATTCAACCAATCAACCGTGATCTTTGAATATTAACAGCCCGATATTGGAAATTTACCAAAATTTTAGGTACGAAGGTTTATTGATAAAACGCCCACGTTAATATTTCGGCCAATGAAATGCCTTCTTTTTATAACAACCAATTGAACCAGTGAACTTTTATTGAGCGGTGTGAATGTTTTATGAGCGTTTTGAATGTTTTTGTGATCGGAATGAATGAACACTGGAGTGGAATGATTTTGATCGGAATGGAATGGTATAAATGTCAATTTAATGATGTTCTCAACTGTAACTCAAGTTTGTAAGAAATGGATAACATAATGTGGCAGTTTTTTGGGGTTTGGGTTTTTATCATTGACATAACTGATGATGTAAATTTTATATCAATATGAAAATTATACACAGGCCAGATGCTATAGTCACCAACATTTTGTCCCAGTTTTGTCTTGATTGGTTGATATTTGTAGTTGATAGAGTGTGAACCAAGTAAAACTTAAGCCGAAGAAGACAATTTTGTCAATTTCAAGGATACATAACTCATGATACAAAATTCAGATCAAACTGAAAATTGCACTCTGACAAGATCTTATCATCAACAACATTTTGACCAAGTTTTGTCCTGAATGGTCAACATTGGTAAGTGCTATATTGAAAACAAAGTCAAAACAGCCATTTTTTAATTTAATGGCAGATAATTTAAGGATTTCTGGTTCAATCAGATTTGATTGAAGGAATCTGGCAGTGGACCACCAAAGGTTCATTCCTGTTAAGTTTGATTGAAATCCATCCAGTAGTTTCTGAGGAGAAGTTAAAATTCTAACTGATTTTGCTTTCAAAATATCTTTATGCAGCAGTGCTTAAATCAAAATGAAGCAGGGAGACGGCAGCTAGCAGATATTTTGAAATCAGATGTTGGCATGTGAAAGGCCTAAAGTCGGTTGACCTGGTGAAGGAAAGTGGTAGTAACTTCCTACCAGCCGCTGGTCGTTTTGCCTAGGCCCTTGAGCACCAAAACCGATTAAAAATTGCATTAAAGAAAGCCAGCCGCTTGACAGTCACCGCACAAATTGGAATTGCACCTGCTTTGCGCCAGTGTGACTTGCAAAATTTGATAGAATTGATTGTTTGCATGATTCAGAATTTTAATTTTTTCTTATCATTCTAAATGCCACCTAGTAGCGTCTTAAATGCCAACTATCTCTTAAAAGAAAAAACATATTGAGATCATTTTTTTTTCATGTGTGATATACAATGATTCATATTTATGTAAAAAGTCATTATCTGAAAAAAAGTGTATAAAGTACAGTCTTGCGCTGAGCCCTCGATACGTTTAATTATGTTGACTGGTCATGTTTTGTATGTGCATCTTGTGGAGAAAATGGTCATACTGTACATTTTAACATGCATTTTTTTATATTCTTTAAAGTAAGTTTGTAAAGAATTATATTGAAACATTGAAATTTAAGTATATTATTGCTAGATTATGAAAAGGAGAGCTCATTTTTTGTCTTTTTTTAATGCGATGAATGCCAAAAAAAAAAATAATAAAAATCGCCAGACACTTTAACGTCCTATGTTTGATGATTCGGTGTCTTTATCGACAGTTTAGATTTCCGCATATGTTTAATGAGCAGTCCATTCAACTACACCTCGTGTAACGCTTTTAAAAAAAGATAATTCCTTATGTCAACGTCATGTTTATTTCTGGTTTGTTGACGTAGGGATCAACATTGTTATTGTGAAGGACAAACAACATTTTTAAGGTAACTTATGTTGAAGGTGAAATAACCATTTCCCAATTTGTCGTCCCTAATAGAAAAGGTTTGGTAAAACACTGAGGCAAAAGAATACACTGCTCATGAAAGGCAGTTACTCCTTTTTCCTCAATATTTTCTTTGCTCGTATATCAGTCATAATTTCAATCTCTATTAACATCCATTTTGTCGTATGCACCAGCTTTTGAATTGGACCTGCCTAACATTTTTTTCATTTGGGAAAGGGTTATAACACACACATATTTTTGAAAACAAAGATTTTAAATTGGATCATTATGGAAATCATATGGACACCTAAAAAAATAACACCAAACCTTTTAACCGATTGTGTTTGATTTTTAGGCATGTTGGTCGTCGATTTAGAGTTACGGGAACATTTTTCAATTGTCCACACTCAGATATACCTCTTGTAATGCATGTTATACAAGAACTATTCTTACGTTAACGTCATATGCTTTTTATGTATTTTAATTTTTAAAAAGTAAGATGTTTTACGTTGAAGCGCCATTGTTACAAGAAAGTTTGAGATTCGCTTTTTAGAACAAGTGTTACTGCTGAAATGATGAAACCACTAGGAGAAACCGGTGCAATCAAGATAAGTGACCTCATACAGAAAATCATCGCAGAAGGCCAGATCCCTACATTGTTAGTCTCTACAAAGGAAAAGGTGATGCGCTAAGTAGAGGCAACTAGAGGGGTCTGAAGCTGATTGACCAGGTGATGAAGGTTCTGGAGCGTGTGGTAGAAGGACTCATCAGACAAAGAGTGGAGATAGATGTGATGCAGTATGGTTTTATGCCAGGTTGTGGCACTACTGATACCATTTTCATCATTCGCCAACTGCAAGAGAAGTACCTTGCTGCTAACAAACCACAATACCTGGCCTTGATCTTGAGAAGGCGTTTGACCGGGTTCCGCGTGATGTCATCTGGTGGGCAATGCGTAAACTTGGGATAGATGAGTGGCTCGTGCGTGTGGTCCATAGTATGTACAGGGATGTGAGAAGCAGGGTAAGAGTAGGCAGTAGTTACAGCGAGGAGTTTGGTGTCAGGGTCGGTGTCCATCAGGGATCTTTATTGAGTCCCCTGCTATTTATCATCGTGTTGGAAGCATAAGGGAATTCCGCACAAGCTGTCCATGGGAGCTACTGTGCGCAGATGACCTGATGATAAGCGACAAGTCCTTGGAGGATTTACTTGAGAAGCTGAGGACTTTAATCAGGAATAGAGAAGAAGGGTCTGCGACTCAATATGGGGAAGACAAAGATTATGATTTCGGGAAACAACCTCGATGTTTTGAAGAAATCTGGAAAGGATCCCTGTGGTGTCTGTCAGACTGGAGTGGGAAGAAATGCAATCTTATGTGGTGGCTGCTTATGATGGATACACAAGAAATGCAGTGGTATTAAGGGTCCCCTATGTCCCGATCCTAACTTCAAATGTGCCCGATGCCTTGACACAGCACGTCCCATTGATGGCCGAATCTTGACAGAAGTGCTGGTAGATGGAGAAAAAGTTGAAGCTGTCCCCGAGTTCTGATATCTTGGGGATATGCTCTCGGCTGGCGGAGGCTGTGAACTGGCTTCTGTGACACGTTGCAAATTGGCCTGGGGCAAGTTCCATCAACTGATTCCCCTTCTCAGCAACAGAAACCTACCACTTCTAACCCAAGGTCGAGTGTACTCAACCTGTAAGAGAAGCGTCATGCTGCATGCATCAGAGACATGGGCCACAACAACTGCTACATTAAATCGCTTCCAGCGTTATGACATAGCAATGGTCCGCTGGATCTGCAACGTAAAGGCAACAGATGATGTCAGCTCAGACTCCCTGCTCACAAAGCTTGGTATAAAAGACCTGGTCGCAGTCCTGCGTACAAACAGACTGAGGTGGTTTGGTCACGTGGAGCGAAGTACAGGCTGGATTTTTCGAGTACGCACTCTGGATGTGGCTGCACGGAAAAGTTCAGGAAGACCAAAGAAAATCTGGGAAGAAGTGGTGCAAGACAACAGAAGAAAACTAGGAATGGGTTCCACTGACCCTCAAAACTGGTCGGAATGGAGAGGACGACTACGCAGCAGACCTGTCAGACAAGTCCAACCCTCGGTAGAGGAAAACAGACTATAAAATGGATATGGATGGATGGAGATAAGTATATGCAGTTTCTTATTCATTTGGTTATTTTTTATAAACTGTCTAACCATATGAAGATTTCTTTACCTTCATTTTATGCCTGACGGCCAGAGGGCTATTGTCATGGCTTTGTGTCTGTATTGTGTGAGTGCGTCCGTAAACTTTTTCTTTAAAAATCTTGAAGACTTGATTATGTAGTTGTCTGCCCTTGAATCTAAAAAAATGGCCGTTTTGACTTCGTTTTCACTCTAGCAACCTGAAACATGGACCAATCAAGACAAAACTTAGACAGAATGATACTGACAAAAAAATTTACTGTGTGTAATATTCAGCCTGATCTGAATTTTACATATTGAGTTATGTGTCCTTGAAATTGACAAAATTGTCATTTTATGCCTTATTTTGACCTCGTTTTCACTCTAGCAACTACAATTATTGATTATTCAAGATATAACTTGGACAGAATGTTGGTGACCATAAGTTGTTGCCTGAGTATAAATTTCAGCTTGATCTGAATTTTATATCATATGAGTTATGTGCCTTGGAAAATGACGAAAATGCCATTTTTGGCTTTATTTTGACTTTGTTTTCACTCTTCAAAGCACTTTCAAATACTGACCAATCAATACAAAACTTGAAAAGAATATTGTTAACTATAAGATCGTGCCTGGGTCTTAATTTTCTGATTGATCTGATTTTTTTATATAGGGTTAGTTATGTGCCCTTGAAGTTGACAAAATTGTTATTTTTGGCTATACAGAAAACTAAAAGAAATCACCAAACAGCATGAAACAAGAATTAATGCGTTAGAGAATAGGGTAGAGCATATACAAATTGACACTGCAGGAGTTGTTGAAAATGAGCTTTTTTGTTTTTTGAAAACAGAATTCAGACTGGGATAGATTCCAGAATAAGGGAAAAAGTAGATGAAAAAACAACTGAGCTTGAAGATAGGAGAAGACGGGAACTCAATATTGTCATTTTCAATCTGCAAGAGGGGAAGAGTACCAACAACCTTGAAAACAAAAGAGTATGATGAGAACACAATCACACAGATTGCAAGTAAGATAGGTGTAGAAAATCTGCTGATAGAGACTTCATACAGGTTTAGTAAACAATGTTCCGTAGAAATAAGACCATTGAAGATAATCCTAAAAGACAGGGAACAAAGAAAAAAATTACTTGAAAACTCGAGGAAAATCAAAGAACAAGTCAGATATGAACATGGAAATGTTGTCATTGTCAAACATCTCACACCTTAACAAAGAAAGATAAGACACAAAAAAGACAAAATAAACAACAAACAAACAACAAACAAACACCATTCTTGTAAACCCACCAGTTAGTGAAACTCATCATATAACAACCCTTTCCCCAGGTAAACTGACTCAGAAAGTTGAAGACCCATTCATGAGCACAACGCTAGTCAGTAGAGGACCAGACACCTCTAAGATGGAGACAGCTCAATCAAATAAACAGACTATAGCAGGTGGAATTAGGACAGAAAATATAACGCCTATGACGAGGAGCAGAAGTTCTTACCGACAACCAACAACAAGCGACAGTGAATGTGAATAGTTTATGTTTTAACCCACAACAGTGAAATGTTTTTAATGATGAAAAATCGCCACAAAATAACAAACAGAGAACAAGAAATCCTTTAAATTTAGGCAATATTGAGAACCACAATAATGGAATTAATATTTCATATACCAATGCAGATTGTATGACAGCGAACAAGTTCGAAGAATTATCACAATTGTTCGTGACAAATGACATAGGCATTGTAGCAATAACCGAAATTAACCTTAAAACACAACAAATTGTAAACCCATCATAAATTAAAAGGAGTCCAATTAAATTGTAATTCTGAGTTCAACAAGGTGATCTGGATTGAAATAAAGCTCCCCAACAATGATAAAGTAAAAGTAGCTTGTATATACAGAAGCCCAAACAGCTCCAAGGAAAATAGTGAAAGTACAGATCTATGTTAAATAACCAGCTACCATTGAGTCGAACACAAACTCTAATCCTAGGAGACTTCAATATGAGAAATATAAACTGGCATTATCTAACAACAAAGACAAACGAGAATCACTTACCAACACATTACTGAACCAACAAGATACAGACACAACAATGACCCAACAATATTAGACCTGGTCCTTACAAAAACGAAAACGATGTCGAAAATGTAAAATACTACCCAAGCCTAGGTAAAAGCGACCACGTTGTGTTTACCCATTACCACACAATGACTCTTTTTGACTCCCTAAAACATAATGAATTTCGAAAACATTGTGGAAAATGAAGAAGTTGTTTGTGACAAGCGATTTCTTTATTTCCCACAATGTTTTCTACCCAAAAGGACCAAAAACTTTAAATTCTATTCACTTTGAGTTGTCGTCTGCAGCAGCTTTGAATTTAGATCATTCTAAAAATTTGCCGTTTGGGAATGGGTTAATCTTCAAACTTGTGTGCGGCCAAACCAGAGAAGTCACTACACATAAATACAATTACAACAAAGCCAATTGGCAAGAAATAAATATTGCAATCAACAAGACAACATGGTACAATGGCCCTGATACTGGTACTCAGGAAATCTGGAATGACTTTGAATATAAAATCATCAATATAGTAGAAAAAAACATTCCAAAGTTTAAAAAGTCTCCAGGGAACCAGAGCATCAGCATCAGCAAGGAAACCAATAGTGCCATTAAAGAAACTACACAGAGCTGGCGGCCTGGAAGCGCTCCACAGGCCTGATTGTTTGTCTTGTTGAATGCAATTTCAAAGGTTCAGGCTGCGCAAACAAGCAAATACATGACCATGCTGAAAGTTACAAGCAAGTAAGATCATATTATGGTCAGTAAGATTTCAGTGAAAGTTCTGTATTGATTAGTTAATACTAATGGTTGTAAGAGTGAAAATAAAGCTGAAAATGGCAATTTTGTCAATAACAACGACACGTAACTCAAATAAAATTCATATCAAGCTGAAGATTATACCAAGGCAAGATCTTATAATCACCAACATTCTGTACAAGTATTGTCTTGATTGGTCAATATTTGTAGTTGCTAGAGTGAAAACAAAGTCAAAATAGAGTTGAAAATGGCAATTTTGTCAATTTCAAGGGCACATAACTCATGATGTAAAATTCTCATCAAGCTGAAAATTATACCAAGGCAAGATATTGTGATCACCAATATACTGTTTCAGTTTTGTCTTGATTGGTCAATATTTGTAGTTGCTAGAGTGAAAGCAATATCAAAATAGAGCCGAAAATGTGATTTTGTCAATATCAAGGGCACATAACTCATGATGCTAAGTTCAGGTCAAGCTGAAAATTTATACCAAAGCAAGATCTTATAGTCATCAACATTCTGTACAAGTATTGTCTAGATTTGTCAATATTTGTAGTTGCTAGAGTGAAAACAAAGTCAACATAGAGCCGAAAATGGCAAATTTTGTCAATTTCAAGGGCACATAACTCATGATGTAAAATTCAGATCAAGCTGAAAATTATACCAAGGCAAGATCTTATAGTCACCAACAGTCTGTACAAGTTTTGTCTTGATTGATTAATATTTGTGGATTTTAGAGTAAAATTGAAGTCAAAACCAGCTATTTTTGACATTCAAGGGCACATAACTCGGGTAATTCTGATTCAATCCAAATTCTTTGAAAGAACCTGAGAGAGGGTCACCCAAGGATCATTCTTATAAAGTTTGATTGAAATCCATCTGGTAGTTTCTGAGAAGAAGATTTTTAAAGAAAAAGTTTACGGACTGACGCACGGATGGACGGACGCACGCACGACAGACACAACGCCATGACAATAGCTCGCTGGCCTGTCGGCCAGTGGAGCTAAAAAGAAACAAATGGTATAGATAGGAAACACAGCAAAAATCAAAAAACATATGAAGATTATAAGACTGCCAGAAACAGAGTCACTAAAATGTTACATCAAAACAAATATGATTTTGAGAAATCAATTGCTCGAAAAATTAAGCAAGATCCTAAACTATTTTGGAAATATGTAAGCAAGAAGACAAAATCCTCATCCGGTGTAAATGCCCTTGAAATCCAAGATAAAATATGTACTGACGACAAGTTAATTGCAGACGAATTCATCAGTTTGTTTCCGTATTCATAGAAGAGACCTACCCCATACCAAAACCAAATAATTCATGTGACATTGAATTGTTAGACATTACTGTGACAGAGGAGGATCTAATCAAGGTTATAAATGAAATAAACCCATCAAAGTCACAATGCTCAGACGGGATCCATCCTGCATTTGAACTATCAACCAAAACATCAATATTGAAACCACTTTTGACAATGTACAACAAATCGGCTAATTAATGAGTTGATAAAAAAATTGAGTAATTAATTGATTAATTGATTTATTAGATCAGACAGGGTATCTATATCATATATACCATAAGAATAAGAGATGAGAATTGGCGACATGTAAATAGCATTCTTTTTAGTAGTAAACACAATACGTTAATAGTGGAATAAGCTGATTTTTTATCCATATTGATAAACTGTAATGTACATAACAAAGTGAAAGTCACACTTGCAACACTAGGCAAATAAGTGACGGTTATAACTAAATCTTTAGTTGGGTAAATACATCAAAACATACTAGTGTAATCAACATCAATTCTACTAAACTGATACATGAATTATCAGTGTGTCACATTGATGAAAATAGACAATGGACATACTGTATGAGGAACTGGAACACAAAAGTCCGGGAAAACGCTTAAGAAAATGGCCAAAGAAGCTCAACGAGCTTATGCCTAGCATGAAGGCCTCGAAAACTCTATATTTTGACTTTGTTTGCACTCTTAGTAGGAACTACAATTAATGACCAATCAAGACAAAACTTGGACAGAATGTTGGTGAATTAAAGATATTGCTAGAGTGTAGTGTTTGATTTGATCTTAATTTTACCACATGAGTAAAATCATTGTTGTAAAAGGAGTCATGCATTTGCTTTGCTTTATGTTGATGGGAGGAGCGGGTTGATAAAAGTTTCATGGTCCTAGCTGTTATACTTTTCGAGATACGCCCTGGACAAAAACGAAGTATGAAAAACAACAAAGGGTAATAACTCAATACATAAGCCAGGCAGAGGTATGGTTCTTGTGCACTGTACTCCCCATTGATGAACTCTATCCACCCATGAAGTTTCATTATTCTAGCTATTATACTTTTAGAGATATACTCCGGACAAGATTCAAGTATGAAAAACAACAAGGGGCAATAACTCAAATAATAAGCCAAGTACAGTATTGTTCTTGTGCACTGCACTCTGTAATGATGAGAAGAATATAACTGCCAAGTTTAAAGTCAATCGGACTTAAGGTGACAGAGTTATGCTCCGGACAAAGAGGTGGGCGCCGCCCGGACAATGAAATAACAAGAGCCGTCATAGACGGATTATGCTCCCCGAATAAGTGTTTGTCACAAAATAAAAACTATCATACATTAAGCCCCCTTTTCCCATGACAGCTTTTTTGTACACACATTATTTATAGAATATGGTCTAGAACATCCTATTTATTACATGAGCACAAAATTTCATTAAATTCTGCCCATTAGATGAAGAGAAATAAGAGAAAAAACTAATTTTTACACTAAGGCCCCTTTTTCCATGACGCAGCCGTAAATTTACAAACGGAAAAAAAGGTCCCTAGGTATTGACCCAGGGAGTTCACATGTGAAGTTTCATTGAATTTGGTCCAAGGGTTGCTGAGATATGGCTGTGGATGGACGGACGGACGGACGGACAGACGGACGGACACACGGACACACGGACGGACGGACGGACAGCATGGCGACTATATGCTCCCCCTAAATTTTTTCGGGGAGCATAAAAATGAAACCACTATAAACTACCCTATGAAAACATCAGACAGAGAAAGAATACAAACTGAAAATGTCACCTTAGAAAAAGATACACATAAAGCTGAAATTCGATCAACATATTTCAACAAAAGTCAACTAACATGCTGGGGAAGTCTTCCTCAAAGAAAATCAATTTCCATCGATCACATAATCACACTAATCACAACCTGAATCACCAGTATTAGTGTAAACACCATGTTATGCCTTCGAAATCGAAAAAATACACTCTGATAATCTGGTAAAAGTCTGAGTATATTCCACCCATATGTAACATCAAAAAGAAAATTACAAACACTTATGGAAATTTAAAAATCATGCTTCAAAACAGAAACAGTGGAAAAGGTCATAGTCACAATCAAGATTTTTTGTCACCAATCACACTAAAAATTGTGTTTCCAAACGCAATGACAGTAGATAATTTTTACATACTAAGAAACATTTTCCCAAAGTTTCTCCCATCACAAAGGTACTTTACAACTGTTATGGAAGTTTGAGCAACATGCATTGAGTCTAATACCAAAATGTTGTTCCACCTAACCCAAGGTGGAACCCAAAGAAGACTGTCAAAGACATACAGAAAATCTACTTTCAAGCTAGCTCTGACCTCAATGACATTCAGAAACTCATATTAAATTATGAACACATTGTTTTGACCATGAAACCAAATATTGTGCTTCTGAATTCAAAGACATCTCTAATGAATATCATAATGATGTATAATTATGATTGATGATGTCTTTATTGAGAGTATTGCCTAAACCTAGCAACAATGAGTCAGGCGGTGCCCGATGAAACCCCTGCTGTAATGCAGATAATACGAGTTGTAACTCGGGGGACTAGGTGCCAAAGGTAAATATCAGCATTTGTTTCTTATTATTCACCATTTTCCAATTGTATGTCTTAGATTATAGATATTTTAACCCGCCAGGGCATATAACTTTCTATTTCATGAAATACATTGGTCCGCTTACTTGAATTGAAAATGATGGCATAATCATGATCGATAAAAATGTAAATATGGAAACAGTGTACCTATTCTAAAAACTACGATAGGCCAGTAGCCATCCACTTCAAAGCAAAATGAAACATGTACATTAACAATTCATATACATCCTTGGCTCAGACTGTGAATAAACAGATAGAATTTTTTTTGATGACGCACAAAACGATATTGCTCTACCATGTACACATCCTTAAACCATCCTGCATAAACATCACATGACAAACAGACAACAAATCAGTCAAATAGTTACATCTTAGTAAATTATTTTAAGTGATTGTGTTAACTGTAAATCGTTAAAGAGGGTTAGGGTTTTGAGGAATCAAAATCTTTGTCCTTTAAAAATTGACTTCTATCTGTTTTCGGAATAATAAGGAATTTTTATATGTATGACTATTCCTTAAACCCAGAAGTCAGTTTGCATTGGATATATTTAAGTTATTGTATTGAATAAGAGTTTTGCCAATAATTATGCTATTTTTCCATGAATAAAATTTGATTCTGGTACCTAGAGAGAGGTTAATATTAGATGAAGTAAAGTAGGAAATACCTTGTTATTATTATATAAATTAATTCATTAAAGGGATAGGGTTAGGGTAACCCAAACTTCATTATGAAGTTTAACAATATCCAAGTGCAACTTCTCATTAACGTATACAACCCATCATTAGCACTGAAGAGCCAGAGGCGAAAGTTGAAAAGTGCCGGTAAATCCTAAACTGTGTTATATTTCCATTCCAAATACAAACATAAGCATTTTAAACGCTTTAGAATTTTTAATTAATGCATATTTATGGTAATATTTGACAAAAATGTTATAATTCACCTCCCTTGCATATGAATTTAGAGTATAAAGATATTTGTAAATTATTTTCTTCTTGAAGTATAATCTTGAAATTCGGCACGGTGAATCAACTTATGTGAAGTGTATTTACAAGTGTGTGTAATTTGATGCATGTCCAATGGCTAGAAAGTGGTATTTTTAATGATTAGTCATATACCTTAAAAGAATTTCTAATTACAAAATGATAAAAATTCCACTAATTGACATGTTCTATTACTGAAACTTTGCCTATAGGCTGAAATTACAAAAATCTCCATAAAGTTGATATGAAATGAAAAAATACCATGTTTTTAGAAAATGCCTTGATTGCATTCCTCATTCCAAGATCAACATTGATATACTGTTGTTTTCTTAGTCCTCCCTTATATATGTTACAGTAAGATTGTGAAATCAGGGATTTCGCGAAATCACTAAAACTTTCAGGAAATTCGTGAAATCCCAATTTCACTTAGTAATTTCATGAAATCACTAAAATCTTTAGGGATTTCCTGAAATTACTGGAAAAATGCCTCAGTTATTTCATGAAATCCCTGGATGCCCTTACTTTATATCATAAATAAAAAACAGTGTTTTCAAAATGGTTTATGAACTTGATTCATTGGTCATAACTACTTGTAGTGTACAACACAGCTGATCATCATGATGAAATAACAATTGGGAAGTTAAAACAGACTTATGCATTTTTAAATGAATGTAGACATTTCGACATGTTAAAAATGTTTTTAAAAAGTTAAACAGGCAGATCACACAGTGGAGATTGTGCATCATGGGCTGGATAACGACTACGGACAAAAATAATTTCGATTCTGGTCAAATATTTTGCAAAAACTGTTTTTATTTCTGTGTCAATTTTCAAAAGGGTTGTTGCATGTTTAACTTAGCTCTCTTTTTCCAGATATATGACTTATGTGTGGATTCATTTTACTTTTTCCAAAAATTGATCCTAACCGGCCAGAAAACAAAATGACAACGACTACGGCAAAATTAGTTACGCTTCAGGTAAGAAATGATGCAATAACTGTCTTATTTATCAGTCAACGGATTACTCAGATGTATTTCTTATTTGAAAACTCCTCATACTTTTCCCAAAAATTGATCACTGGCCAGCAAAAGGATCTGAATTGTTGTCATTTTTCTTATCGGCTGGGATCAATTCTTGCAAAACGTACATAGAGATGCCAAGTAAGTCATACATCAGAGTAACGGGCTAAGTATGGCGGGGTATATGAGACAAACTGTTTGAAAAACGATGTACAAATTAGAAAGTTATTGCAAAATGTCTTACCTGAAGCGAGGCAAATTTAGCTGTAGTTTTACCCATCCCATCATGCACCATCTCCACTGTCGATCATGTCTTCCCTACAATGTCTGTAAACACATTACTTATTTGGACAATTTAGACTGTTGTGACATCTACTATTACAAAGTCGTTTGGCTTTAAAACACTTGCACCTGTTTGTTTGACACTGTTTGTTTCCTTTGCTGCAATCACAACGAAAGAATCCTTGTCCACCAGAAGCTGCAGATTTAACAGCCTGTCGAAGTGTGGTTGTACAGTCCATGTCAACATCAATGTCAGTCAACAGTCGTTGTGGGCAGAGATCAAACTGATTCCTTGAATACTTGCCTTTCAATACACCAGCTTTCACCGCAATTATGTACATGTCATTTTCATCACGATCAACAATTACTCCAAGGATATTTCTTGGGTCGCCTCTACCTCTGTCAACCATTGGAATGGGCACAGCGACATTATCCCCAGCCTCACCCGCCTTCAAGTCAATACGAGAGCGCTTCACCATCCTCTCTCCCTGTACAAGCTGGGCCTCTCGCGCTCTTTTTCGCTGATGGATGATATCCTGAAGCCGTCTGTCAAGGAGTGAAGAAGTTAAGGATGATTCAATGGTGCCAGTGGTCACAGACAGTGTTTCCGTGGTGGCTGTGGTCGTATGTGGTTGTTTCGATGTGTCGGTGGTTGAACGTGGTTGTTCGATGGCGCTGGTGGTCGTAGGTCGTGGTTCTGTCGTGATAGTGGTCGTAGGTGGTTGTTTCGATGTGTCAGTGGTCAAAAGTGGTTGTTTGGTGGCAGTGGTTGTAGGTGGTGGTTCTATCGTGGCAGTTGTCGTAGGTGGTTGTTCCGTAGTGACAGTGGTGGTACTTGGTTGTTCCGTGGTCATAGATGGCTGGTCCATGGTGGCAGTAGTCGTACGTGGTTGTTCTGTGGTTGCAGTGGTCGTAGGTGGTTGTTCTGTGGTAACAGTAGTCGTACGTAGTTGGTCCATGGTGGCAGTGTTCGTACGTGTTTTTTCCTTGGTCGTAAGTGGTTGGTCCGTGGTGGCAGTGTTCGTTACTGGTTGTTCCGTGGTGGCAGTGGTCGTATGTGGTTGTTCTGTGAGAGCAGTGGTCGTAGGTGGTTGTTCTGAAGTAGCAGTGTTGATATGTTGTGGTTCATTTGTAGTAGGATCATCTATGGTCGGAAGTGGTGGCTGATGGAAGGCCAGAAGGTCATCCTCAGACTGAATCCTGTCGAGAATCTCGGGTGGAAGACAAGATGATGTAAAGCCAACTTTAGGGTCCTCTCCAAACATGGCTTTGTATGGTGTTTGGTTTATGCCTGCATGTTGGGAACAGTTCTTCTTTTGTTGAACAAACTTGAGTCCCACTGTCCAGTCCTGGGTATTATTGTCAATCATCCAGGCAACAAGCATATCTTTAATGTCGCTGTTTGCTCTTTCAACAGAACCTTGGCTTTGAGGATGTCTTGGCTTGCCATGAACCATGGTGAGTTCGGGCCACAACTCTTTGAGCTCCTGGATGATATGTGCTGTAAATTCTGAGCCGTTGTCACTCTGCAGGATGGCAGGCGCACCAAAGAGCAGAAAAATGTCAAGCAGTTGAAAGGCAACTTCTGAGGCTCTCTTTGAAGACAGTGGCCTCAGGATGACGAATTTGGTCAGGTGGCACTGGTATACCATGATCCACTTGAACTGGCCTTGTGGAGAAGACTGCATGTCAATAAGGTCTACTTGAGCTCTAGAGTTAAATTCCCTAGACAGAATGGGCTTCACAACGACTCCTGTAGTCTTCGGGCGTTTCCGCTTCTCCTGACACACAAAACAGTATGACTTGAACAGTTCAACAGCATCTGTTGTGATGTTGGCGTACTTCTGCCCAAGATGTTTCAGCATCCTATCACGACCACCATGGCCTGTTGCAATGTGGGCTTTACTGATAATGTCGTATGTGTCTTCTACAGTAGCATAGTATTTAGGACATTCTTCTGGTGACTTCCTCTTTTTAATCAGTTTTTCAACATCACCACATTGAAGGACTTCATACTTCTTCAGAATGTAGTAGTGTTTACGTGACTTTGTAGTGGAAATTCCGGCTGCTTCTTTCATATCCTCAATGGTCTTGAAGTAAACATCCTTGGAAATAAGGTACTTTTGACATTGAGAGTATTTGTCTAATAACTTCTCCCTAAATTCTGTCTCAAAGCTATGATGTGCCATTGTGGTGAACATGGAAGAGAATAATAACCCAGTAAGCCTTACACACATCTTATATTGCCATCTACTATTAATTGGTCTGTTTTAATAATCCAATTCATGATTGTTAATCACTAATTAAAAATGTTCAACAGTGAGCATTTAATTCATCAATTGTTTGGTGAACAGTTAGCAATTATGCAATCGCATGCACTTAATCCCACTCAATAGCTAACCAGGCCTTATGATTAATGTTCATAAGGACATCAAAGCAATTATGGTAATAATTAAACAATTAACAGATCCGTTGCTTTATAATAAATTTTCAAAGTGACATCAAAGCAATCAGGGTTCCAATTATGCAATTAACAGATTAGTTGTAAGTAGCTGACCAACCCTTATGATTAATTTTCAGAAGGCCATCAAAGCAATTAGGGTAACAATATGCAATTAACAGATCAGTTTGCTTTGTCCCCATTAAGTATGTTGCAAGGCCCTATGATAAATATTAAAAAAGATCAAAGCCATCAGGATAATTAACCTGACTTACAGTGAAATCAACGCATTTGAATACAAGTTTTAGAGAACTTCAATTTCACAATGTTCCTAAAAAGGGCCCAGTAAATTTGTGAAACAATCAAGGCAATTTGATAAAAGTTCAAGTGAAATTCTATTTCACAATTTTCGTGAAATAGGTCCAGAAAATTTGCATGAAATTCAAAGCAGTTTAAGAAAAGTTTTAGTGAACTTCTTTTTTTACGATATTCCTAAAAACGAGCCTGTAAATTTATGTAAAAATCAAAGCAGTCTAATACAAGTTTTAAAGAACTTGTATTTCACAATATTACTAAAACAATCCAGTAAAATTGTGTAAAAACCAAAGTAGTTTGATAAAGGTTTTGTGAAATTCTATATCACAATATTCCGAAAAACGATCCAGGAAAAAATGTGTTAGAATCAAAGTAGTTTCATAAAAGTTTTAGTGAACTTTTATTTCACAATATTCCTAAACACGACCCGGTAAAATGGTAAAATTGTGTAAAAATAAAAGTAGTTTAATAAACGTTTTCTTAAACTTCTATTTCACAATCTTCCTTAAAAGGCTCCAGTAAATTTGTGTAAAAATCAAAGCAGTTTAATAAAAGTTTTAGTGAACTTCTATTTAACAATATTCCTTAAAAGGGTCCAGTAAATTTGTAAAAAAATTAAAAGCAGTTTTTGAAAAAATTAGTGAACCTATATTTCATAATATTCCTAAAAACGATCCAGTAAAATTGTGTAAAAATCTAAGTAGTTTGATAAATATTTTAGTGAACCTCCATTTCACAATTTCCCTAAAAAGGGCCCAGTAAATTTGTGTAAAACAACACCTCATTTTTCAGGAAATCCCTTAAGATTTTAGTGATTTCATGAAATTACTAAGTGAAATGGGGATTTCATGAATTCCCTAAAAGTTTTAGTGATTTCACGAAATCCCTGGTTTCACAATCTTACTGTAACATATATATCAGGAGGTTAATCCTTATTTACTTAAATTTGGGAAATTTCTGGCTGAAACAACATAGGCACAGACAATGAGTCACCACAAAGCTTGCTAGTAACAAGCTATCTGATCAGCATTCATACTTTATAATAAAGTGTACCTCATTTATCTTCTGTACCGTGCCTTTATCTTGTGTGTTGGTCTTCATGCTTTAAAAAATAGACTGAAAAGAAAGCATGCATGCATCTTCATATAACAGCAAGAATTAGTAATGAAGAAAATCACATATAGATTAGCATATTTACAAATATTGTATGGTATGATGTTAGTTCATCCTTTTTTATATTTTTTGTTTACACGCTTTGGACAGGCTATTCCATGATTATGATTTGTTATTAATGTATGTGATGTTAGTTATTTTTCTTAATAAATTGTAACTAGACAGAACTAACCAAAGCTTCGTGCGATTTAGGCCGGTAGAGCTCTTCTGGAAGTCTGGTTACCGCCTATGATACACTACGTTGTAGAAAAGATATAACATAGTGTATCAGAGGCGGGAACCAGACTAGCTCTACCTCTTCCAGAAGACCACTTCTGGCCTAAATCGCACGTGGCTCAAGACATTGTTGTGACCATTGCAACATTTTTTTTTGTTTTTGTTGTTTTTGTTTAAGGATCTAAAGAATACAATAGTACCTCATTCTCTTAATGTTTGTTTGTCAATTATGAAAAACCTACCTTTTTTGTTGAGAGCTTTATAATTATTAGTGTAGGACATCTGATGTCAACCATTTCAGAACCTGAAAAGATAAATGAGCCTTATTCTCCTAAACTATAGCCAAAACTACAACTGTCACAAAGCAGACAAATACCCCCCACTAGCATCTTGTCACTGAAAAAGTGCTATATGTCAAAATGTTCTTTAGTTGGAGCACAGAAACAGGTTCTAAACAAAGTCCAATTATGACCTTCACCTTTGACCTTTGTTCCCCAAAACAAGAGGGCACCTCATTGGGTCATGGGCAACAAGTGTGTGAAGTTTCATGATTCTAGGTCAAAAGATTCTCGAGTTAGAGCATGGAAACGAGAAAGTCTACGGACGGACAGACGGACGGACAGACAAACAGACATGGTTAAACCAATATACACCCCTGTACTTCGTAGGTGGTGGGTATATTACAATTGCTAAAATACCCATTATTATCCAATTTAGTATGATTTTTGTTTTTTGTAATGTTAAGATTTAGTGTTGGTCATCAGCCAGAGACAGTTAGCCGCATTCTAACATTCTTGTTCAGTACCGTCCTCTATCCAATAATAAAATTTCATTGTCAAACATTAAAAAATCGTGTTAAATGAAGTTATGGCAATATCAAAGATTGTCAACAAAATAAAGCTTAAATTAGCTGAAGTTACAATACTTATTCAAAATATCTCAAATTTGATTGATTGATTGATTGGGATTGAACACCTTTTTGAACTATTATGGTTATATCATTGAGGCTGGAAAACCTAACCATGGATTCTTGTCCACTCTCATACCAGTACAACCCCAACATCCTTACTGAGCCTCCAGCTGCTCAAAGCATTTGTCAGAAAGGTTATTTGTCACGGCTTTGGATTGATGCCAGGACGTCGTGAGTGAGAGTTTGACGGCTACCAACTGCACCATGACCATATTAACCCATTTCTGCACAGAGACGCCTTTTGACTCCCTCACAAGAAGAGGCTTAGGAAAACATTGTGGAAAATGAAGAAATTGCTTGTGACAAACAATTTCTTCATTTTCCACAATGTTTTCAACCATAAAACACCAAAAAAATTAAATTTCATTTATTTGAAATTGTTGTCTGCAACATCTTTGAATTTGGACAGGTCTAAAATTGTGTAGTTTGTGAAAGGGTTAAATAGACAAATGTTTCTGGGAAGCATAAAAATACTTACATTTTTTTGTTTAATCTCATTGATTTCACCGATCCATTTCTTCAGACTGTTTCAGTCACTTGGTTCATGTGCTTCACACATAAATTCCCTGTTGATACAAAATTCATTATTAAATTTTAATCTTTTACCATAAGGCCAATATATGGTTCCATTTAGCAATTACATTCTAAATTGTATTAGAGAAAGGTTGAATTTGTGTTAAATAGCTACGAAAATATTTCATATTGTCCCGATGTACCCTAAAGCGTTTTCTATTAGGGACGTCCAAACCAAGGCTTGTTAATCAAATGGTTAACATGCTTCAGCGATCACATAGATTTAGTCAAACAAATATAAATAAGTTTTACAATCTTTTAAACAAGTCATTTTCAGTTTTGATAATGATGTTATATTTAGACAAATACTCATTTTGTTTCGTAAGGTTGAAACTATACATCATAAATTGTTGCACCTAATTGTTTTTCTTTTTACTTTTGTCTGTCATGATCACATTTTAACGGTAAGATTTAATTAGTCAACTAAAACCCAATACAGTTTAAACTAGTCTACTTTGAAGCATCTTTTCTAGCCAAGTATGAACTCAACAATGTTTTTAAATAGGAAATGTGATATTTTTCCCGTCCGTTGTCATGAATCGTTTACACATAACAAACAGATGTATCTATTCATCTGATTGGCAAACATGAGGCCTCAAAGGAGCCACTGGAAATGCTTGACAGGACACCAAGGATATGGGGCTTAATCAGCCAAGGGTGAATACAGAAATGGTGTAACACCATAGATTTTCCCTTGGCTTGCGGAGATGATTACTAAGGAAAGGATAATAAGTGTTTATTACCAGCAGAAGTGATGCCCAATTGCCACAGTTGACAGCTCGTGATGTATCGCTGGGGACCACATTGTGTCCGGGTGACGCGAGATTACTGGTGGATCCTTCAATCACTTCCGGTCGCTTAACAGCACGACCACAACCTGGGTATTGACACCACTTTATATATGGATTACTATCAACAAAAGCCTGTAATTCACAAATTAACCATCGACAAATGCCTGTAATTCACAAATTAACCAATTACCACACATTGACACCTTTTGAAGTCTTAGAGGAAAATGCTTTAGAAAACATTGTTGAAAATAAAGAAATTGCTTGTGACAAGAAATTTCTTCATTTTCCACAATTTTTTCTATTGAGAAAGCCCGAACAATGTAAAGACACCACATTGTCTTGGCATTACTGTCAACAAATGCCTAGAATCAATCAATAAATTGTCACAAACAAAGGGGAAGTCTCATTGCATAGGTATCCCAAGTCTGACACTTCAGATTTTGTATATGTACAATATCTTAAACCCTTTTCAATCAGGACATGTTTTTTCTCATATTGTCTCAATGTTCTCTCTTCTATATTCTGCCTAAATCCTGTCTAAAGGTAGTCCATCCCTAATGATATTCATTTGTCGTCGGAAGTTTTTTTTAAGTCGCTAAACATATGTAACATAATGGAACCTATTCAGGTGATGTAGTAAACATTCGGTAGTGGAACGTCCCACCGCCAAATGTTTGCAGCATCGTCCAAATAATTCCAAAATCATCTGAATATCAAAAGGGGTGGACTGCCTTAACATTCATATTGTCATCTACAATGGCTTTGAATTTACTCTGCACCATTGTTATTTTGGGACTGGCTTATCATGAAGACAGAAACATGATCTTAATGTAGTCCATCCCTAATAGGATTCACATGACGTTGGAACTATTCCTGTGACATCCTAAACATTCCGCAGTGGAATGCTCCAAAGCCAAATTTTACGATGTTACCCCAAAATTTTCTGATTGTTAATGAATGTAATTGATGCCGCACAAAAAATGCTGATGTGTGAATCTGATTAACCTTAATTATATAATGTTTGAAACGTGACAAAACTAACCTTGATATCAAACTGGAGATATCTACGTGCCATATCTCGAGACACAACATTCTCAAACACTTCTACAGGAACAAGTTTACTGCATTCATACCCCGGACATGTAATATCATGCACACATCCTTCTGTAATCTTTACATTTAAATACCTGCAAACAAATTTTTACCAATTTTATCAAGAATCGCATATATTGTTGCTTTTAAACAAAAACCTCGTATCTACAGCTTGTTTAAAGCTGTGGAAACGATCCTTTTGTTAAAAACAAGCTGTAGATACTAGATTTTAGTTCAAAAGCAACCATACACAAGAGCCGTCAGAGACGGACAATGCTCCCCGAATAAGGCATTGACACAATGAATGTATGCCATGCAGAGCTAACATAAAGCTAACAAATGTTAAGCCCCCTTTTTGCATGACATAATTTTTATACCCAAATTTCACATAGTTTATTGTCAAGGGCATCTGATTTACTACTCAAATATAAAATTTCATCAAATTCTGACCATTAGACTAGGAGATATTAGAGAAAAACTGTATTTGACCTTAAGTCCCCTTTTCCCATGATGAGGCCTCAAATCCAAAAACCAGGAAAAGTACATCGGCATTATGTCATAGGGAGTTCACATGGTAAGTTTCATTTGATTTGGCCCAAGGGTTATGGAGAAATCACTTCGGACGGACGGAATGACGGACGGACAGGACGGACGGACAGACGGACAGACAAAGCGGCGACTATATGCTCTCCCTTCGGGGAGCATAATAACATAGAAACAGATTTAGATTTCAGCTGCTATGGTCATATTGTGGAGGCCGGAGCAACTTGCCATGGATTCTTGGTATTTCTCTTACCATTACCACCACAATATCCAATACAAGCCTCCAGCTATTTTCTCACATAGATGCTTCACACCAATTGGTGAGAGACAAATGACTGCCATCTGGAAATAAATACATTCAATTTAAGATACATTGTTACAAAATCTGAGGTTTCACTCCTGGTTCATGCCTGGTTTTGACCATCTTTTCTAGCCAAGGTTTATCTCATCTACATTTGTATTCACCATTGGCGCCATTTAGTCCCAATTAGTAATATCGTAATACGCTCCCATAACACTTGACAGGCCCCTAGATTTTTCCTTATTTTATACTGAAAATGTAGGGAAATTCAAATTTATCTCCTCCAATATTCAGACACTGGCCTTGACAGGTGCTTGAACCCCCCCCCCCCCCACACACACATACATACACACCCAATATACAATTGCTTCATACCAGCCTGTTTGTCCTGCTGGATGTTATGGAGTAGCAACCAATCAAATACTAGTAGTATGTTTTAAACACTTATGACATTACTTCACCATTTTTTGTTGATTTCTTCTGTCTCTTTTGCATTCTTTGCAACAGGGACTGGAAAAGGTAAGAATAGTTGTCAAACTATAACTGTCACAAAATGTGACTTGATACCCGCGCACAAGCTTTTACTACAACAAAGGGCAATAAAGTGTACCAAGTTTAAAGTTGCTAGCACTTATGTTCCGGACAAAAATACAAGGGTAATAACAACTAGAACTGTCACAAAGCGGACAAATACCCCCCACTAGCGGGTTGTCACTGAACAAGTGGTATAGGTCAAAGGTTCTTGACTTGAAGAACAGAAACAGATTTTCAACAAAGTCTAATTGTGACCTTAACCTATGACATTCATGACCCAAAAACAACAGGGCACCTCCTTGCATCAAGGGCAACACCTGTGTAAAGTTTCATGGTCCTAGGTCAATTTGTTCTTGAATTAGAGCACGGAAACAGATTTTCAACAAAGTCTGATTGTGACCTTAGCCTTTGACATTCATGACCCAAAAACAACACTTACAGGGCACCTCCTTGCGTCGAGGGCAACAATTGTGTAAAGTTTCATGGTCCTAGGTCAACAGGTTCTCGATTTAGAGCACGGAAACGGATTTTAAAAAAGATGATGTTACTTACCGAATTTGGTAACTCTCCTTATAGTTAATGAGTTTTGCAATTTTAGATTTTGACTACTCCCCCCATTCAAAAGTTCAAAGTAGCATAACTCTGAAAGTAATGACTGGATCAAAATGAAAATTGCAGGTGCACAACTTCATATGATAGGAAACAACCTGATACAATTTCAGTAAAATTGGTCAAAAACTTTTGGAGAAGAAGAGGACCAAAAATTATGTCCACGGACGGACAGATGGATGGACGAACGATGGACAAAAATTGACCACAATAGCTCACCTTGAGCATTTCATGCTCAGGTGATCTAAACATTAATGGGCCAAACGTCATTCCACAAATTAAAAACATTCTGTGGCAGGGCTTCATAAGCAGCAGGCCAAAAACTATGGAAAAAACTACCACGGGACTCACTACATTCCAACATTCTGTTCAGCTGTGCACAGTAATATAGCAAACACTATGCATACTTTTAAATATCTATTTTAGCAAAATGTACTAATGTACAAAACCTGTGGGTATGCTTTGCATGAAATTAGGGGTTTAATTTTCAGTTTCAGTTTTTAAGAACGGACAGACAACCAGGCCCAAAACATAATATGAATCTTTGGAGGTATTACCATAACTTACTTTTTTGTCCCTCTACTTCATACACTGACATATTTTATTTTCTGTAGATTTTACCCACTGACTGTGTCCCCATACACACTTTGTCTGGAATATATTTTTGGTCAATTGAATGATTAAACTTTTATCAAACTAGACCTGGTTTATACATCCCAAAAGTGAAAGGCTTATTTACCTATTGATGCCAAGGAGAAAATCCGTTTAACCTCTTACCAGATGACAAAATATTGGAATTGGCTAAATTCAAAGAAGTTGCAGACGACAAATTCAAGTTGATGAAATTTAAAAATTCTTTCATTTTGTGTGAGAAAACATTATGGAAATTGAAGAAATTGCTTCTCACAATCAATTTCTTCATTTGTGACAATGTTTTCCCAAGCCTTTTCTTATGGATATATATACCCTGACCCTTAGGGCCTAACCAAATTTTATTTCAATATAACAGGCTGTGATCAATGTAGCATCCAAATTGGTAATATGTCATTTGTGGAAAACCTCTATGGATGTTAGAAAACGGCATTTTCAAAATCATAGAAAAACAAGAGGGCCAAGGATCACCTTAGAGATCAAGACGATAATTTTTGACGCATCTCACACCCACAACTTCTTGAAAACTTTCATTACAAAAAAAAACAAGTTAAACAATGCTGGTAGTGGAGAAATATACTACCATAGTAAATGCAAAATTTACAATAAGGATCTCTGAAAATTACAATTGGAGAAGATTGTATCAATAAGAGACAATTCTGAATGCAAAATGTCAAAGCCTTCGGCCAAACAGTTAAGGATAAAAAAAATGTGCAAGATTTCTTCAACGTGAAATTCGATACACACAACATAGGTCCAATTTTCCTTGTATCGCAATAATTTGAAGTAATTTTGTAGAGGGCCTTGAGATGAATATACTCACAAAATTTCAAGGCTCTATGCCAAATGGTTCTGGAGAAAAAGAATGCAATAGATTTCCTTCTTTGTTTGTATATGAAATTCGATACCCACAGTAAAGGGCCAATATTTTTTGTATCACAATAATTTGAGGTATTTTGGAAGAGGGCCTTGAGATGATTCTACACACAAAATTGCTTACCTCTAGGCAAAATGGTTCAGGAGTAAAAGATTGTACAAGATTTCCTTCTTTGTTTTAATATGAAATTCGATACCCACAACATAGGGCTAATTTTCTTTGTATCACAATAATTTGAGGTATTTTGGAATGGTTCAGGTGAAAAAGAATGAACAAGATTTTCTTCTTTGTCTCTATATGAAATTTGATAACCACAACATAGGGCCAATTTTCTTTGTATCACAATAATTTGAAGCATTTAGTTAGAGAGCCTTAATGCGATTCTATACACAAAATTTTAAATCTCTAGGCCAAATGGTTCATAAGAAGAAGATTGTACAAGATTTCTTTCTTTGTCTCTATACGAAATTTGATACCCACAACATAGGGCTAAATTTCATTGTATCACTATAATTTTGAGTATTTTGGTTGAGGGCCTTGAGATGATTCTACACGCAAAATTTCAAAGTTCTATGCCAAACAGTTCAAGAGAAAGATTGTACAAGATTTCCTTCTTTGTCTAAATAAGAAATTTTGATACCCACAACATAGGGCCAATTTTTCTTGTATCACGATAATTTGAAGAATTTTGTTAGATGACCGTGAGGTGATTCTACACACACAATTTCAAGACTCTAGGCCTTATAATTTGGGAGAAGATTTTTATTCAGTTTGGACAAACAGACGGACGGACAGATGGATGGACAGACGGACGCCGGGACGGTGAGGGATCACAATAGCTCACCCCCAGCACTTCGTTCTAAGGTGAGCTAATAATAAAGAAAAAGAAAACAAGCAAGAAATTCATAGTTTGGATCCGTGAAGTTTGCAAAAGCTGAAACTCAACCATTATGAGCACTTTATAATGTAACTCATAAATCTTAGACCAAAAGACAAATTCCCCACTATACCCTGAGCCTGGAAGGAAGGTAATAAAAATTACTAGCGCATTATAGCTAACAATAACTGACATGGCAGGGCATTCATTTCGATTAACATGGACTGTATTGCCCGATCATTTTTTGTGAGCTATACTTTAGCTTTCAGTTTTTAGTGTAAACAAACCTGATTGGCCCAATTTGATTTCTCCTGCAATCATATTGTAAGTTTTACCATTTTCACAAAAATGTCGTGGTACGATCATTGATAAAACACGTCCCAGATGTAATGTAACATGTCAATGATGTCACGGCATTCATATATACCTTGTTCCATCAAACTGTTATACAACGGTTTACTTCTGGTGGTAACAATAGAAAAGATAAGGAAACTTACCTACAAGAATTAGGCAGTAGAAAAAAGAACATAATGAACAACTGATAAGTACAATAGCATATCGTCATTGTAAATGCAAAACCTCGTATGTGGAAAATTTTAAAGGGGACCGGGAGGGAAAAAGGTGTAATAACTATTCCCAAACTGAAATGTTTTACTTGAACTTTTGACATACATGTATTGTTCACAAATAATATGTCATTAATACTGATCTAAACCTCCTGCAGCTATTTCATTTCACTTCTACACCTTCTATGGATCCAACCTTATAATTATCCATGATTGATGTTTTTTTTCAAATTGTGCCACGTGATTCCCCGACTGGGAAATCTTAAACAATCTAGAATCATTTACCGAAAGACATACACACCCCTAGTTAGACGGACAGACAGATATACAATCAACCTTAACTCATCCTCATGTGCCATGTGATTCCCCACCTGGGAAATCTGAAACAATTTGGATTCAATTACCGAAAGACAGACGCACCCCTAGTTAGACGGACAGACTGATATACAATTAACATTTACTCACCCTCATGTTGGATAACACCGACGGCCTCGGTGCGTTGTACCTGCTTAATAAAACCAATAGCACTTGGGCCATGTCATACATATAGGTATTTTGAGCATCCTGGAATTTAGCCCTGGTTTGCACAGCGAACTCTGATGTTACAAAACGATCATATATATCTGGCCCCGCCAGATTCCGTTCTTCATCTACCATACGCAGTGTGGTTCTTATCTGTTTGAAGTTAAAAGTACATTAAATATATATACCATTTCTATACAAATCGAATTTTGGTAAATTTCGCTGAATTATACCTCTTTTGTTAGTCCTTATAGACATGTCCGATTTTTGCCGATTTGGAGACGGACTACAGAGAGCGGACTTTCGAAGGGGGTCTTCTCAAAATGCCTGATCTAAAGGTGTCACTCTACTGTTTAATTGACTAGTTAACTAAAGAGTAAAAGGGATAAACTGTGTGTGTTCATAACTCATCTCAAAAGTAAATTAAATTTTTTATGTCAGACTAGTCTATTTGAAGTTTTACCTGTACACAAAGGTCGCAACCTGACATGTTATCCCACCAAAATTGAGCTTATTTATTAACATCAATAAAGTGAAGCAGTGGCGGGTCTGCATTTGAGCAGGACTGTATTTAGGGCATTTTACCATTCTCTACATACAGAAACTCTGTGAGGAATGTAGGATATCAAGACTTAACCGGAACTCATTTAGGTACTACGACCTGGAAGAAATGCCATTGTGAAGTGTCTACATAGACCAAACAAAAAAGATGTTGTTTCTTTAAACTAGCCTGCTTGATATTTATTCGAACATGGCTGAGTGATAAACACTTTTCCAATGATTTGGGCTCATTTCCACAAAATTAATTCGACATTACCAGATAACATCCCAAAATTGTTTTTTGTTATGTTTTAAATGGTTATGACCTTCATGCAACGGGTATGTCTTCTTGTCTGCTGCACGGCGGTGGCGGACTCGAAAATACGAGTAATAATACATACTTATCTATCAATTTTTTATAGATCAAAATAATTAGCCAGAGAATTCCGCATATCATGCTTCCATATTTTCTTAAGACGTTAAACAAACGGATGTTGTCGATAAAAAAACAGTTAGTTATCCTGGTTTGATTCTTGGCGCATTATACCACGATGCGCATGTATTTACAGAAACACGCGATAAAATACCACTGGCCTTTCCACGGTGGGTAACCCATGTGACTTTTGGGAAGCGTTCACACAAAAAAAATCGCCTTCAAGGTATGTTCTGTTTAATTTCTCGGCTTATACGCTACGGATTTTTGACGAGATAAAGTGCACCGTACGCGCATTTGATAGGGCCATTCCCGTTTGTAACTTACTCTGCTCTAGCTCCGGTGGTTTTTTCAAATATTCGAGCGACAGTTTTTTTCGGTGCACGCAAACTCTTCCTACTTTCGTTTTGTACCGAAAAAACTTTCGCTTGAATGTTCGGTGCACTTTATGTTCCCACAATCTGTAGAGTATAAGTTGAGAAATTAAACAAAACATACCTTGAAGCGGACGATTTTTCAGTGTGAACGCTTCCCAAAAGTCACGTGGGTTACCCACCGTATTTCTAAAGTTTAGTAAGCTTAGTCTAAATTGTACACGTGGAAATCGTTCAAATTAAGTATAGGAGATATGCTGTGTAACATCATGACCAGTATAAGTCATGCAAACATGTTTCATGTGAAATAGGAATTTCAAACTGTTTTAAGCCCGCCCTAAACACTGGTGATGAACTCGGCCAAAGCGTGGGACGTTTTTTTTTTGCAATCAAAGTATTCCGTCGGTGTTGTTTTAAAATATCGTAACTATGGCTTCGATAAAGCCGTAGTTACGAGATTTTATAACAACACAAACGGCTTGAAGTTGTCAATACATATCATTATACCCGGTCTATTTTTAGAACAAATTCATTGTTATTAGAAAAACTATCCAATCAGATCTTTAAGCTCACATTTAAACGCAAAATATCTGTACCTTGTAGTGACGAAAAACGTCCCTCGCTTTGGCCGAGTTCACCACCAGTGCTAAACAGGCGAGAGGTAGTTGTCGAAATTTCTATGCGGCTATGCCTCTGGAATCTTTTGCCAATGTCATAGCCCATATACTAAAATTGCTTGCATTTTCAAACAACATACAGTTATGGATCACTGTGTTGAAAGTGTCAATGTCAAGAACCGTACATTTAATTCACATATTTTTTCGTGTTGTTACTATTTTTCTAGCTTTCATTTCTTACACACCGTTACAATTTAATGACATTCAATTCAGAACTAGTGTTTAGTGTACGAGATGTTACATCGTCGATGTTAATACAAACACTCGTATGTCATTTTTTGCAATGTTTTAAAAGGGAAGAAACAAAATTATTAACTTTTCCAAGGTTTTACTTAAAATTCGAACATATCGTTCACATACAATGTGTCATTAATACAGCTAAGTAAAAATATCCCCAAACATACCAGGGGATTTCTTTGATAATTGCAAAAAATTGACATACAAGGGGATTTCTTTGAAAATTGCAAAAATGACATACAAGGTTTTGCATTTACACCGACAGTATGTCAGAATATGCGTTAGGTTTTATTATCATATTCGAATGGCTCTTGCATAATTCTCATAGCGAGACAAGGATGTTTGGCTTTCTTCTTTTGAAACAAATCCAAGACCGAAATTATCCCCTAAGACTATTGTAAATATTTTAACTCTTTAAACTTTCTCAAAATGACACATGTTTCATAACTAGCATGGACGTTAACATGAATGTTGATTGAAATATAATTCATTTGTATTGCACTGAAAATGATTATGGAAAAACAGAAAAAAATGTCGGTTGTTAGAATTTCCTTGTTTCGCATCAATGTTTCTAGAACTGTTTCATTAGTCACAAAAGCCAAAAAACTGTTTTGAAATTGTGAAAACGAGTAAATAGACTTGTTACACCCTAATCTCTGTGACTTTTTTTTCTAAGTTATATGTGCATGGACTGAATCGATCGATGTACGTCTGAACAGAATTCTCTCATTTACTGATGCCACGAAATTTGAAATTGTTTGAGACGACCCCCAGCGAACCGAAATCGGGTGTCCGCTCTCAACATCTGCAAAATTCGGATATGTCTTATACAGACAGGTGGATGTAAATACCCGGTGTAATTCTCACTTTTCCATAATTTCAAAATCTGTATGAGTAAATGGAAAAAGTTGCAAGATTCTAACATCCTTGACAAGGAAGTTTATAGACCTTGAAATGTACCCCTATTGCTAATTTAAAGTTACAAAATGACTGAATTTTGAAGTCTCGATGAGACAATGAAAATGAATACCCACACAATAGGGTTTGGACTTCAAATAACAGAGATATTTTGAGTTAAATAACACTTACGGCAATTTCTTTTGAGTTGCTGCTTTTGCAACCATCCACGTACATATTTAACGGTCCGTAAGTGGCCTTTGAAATTCCGGATGTGTTTTTACACAATGACAGGAAGTCAGCAATTGCCGTGAGGATCCCCCCGCACGAGCCCGCCTCGTAATGGTCTCTAATTGTGTTATCATGTAACACGATATGCTCTTGCGTGATACTTGTCCATCCATATTTGCCAAAGTCTGCGTGGGCTAGGAAGCGGTTAACATAACCAGCATCCTCCTTGTGTGTCGTCGTCTTTTTACTTCGCCCGGCCAGTTGGGTCCTGAACGTGTGCCACTGGGCAACGCGAGGAACTGTAAACGATAAAACAGCATTAAGGAACCATATCAGACTGCAATAATTTTTTGGGGGGAAAATGTGCCATGTGATTCCCCACCTGGGGAATGTTAAATAATTTGGAATCAATTACCGAAAGACAGACACACCTATAGTTAGACAGACAGGCTGGCTGATATACAATAAACCCTAACTCACCCTTATACAATGTTGCATCCAGGATGAGCCCAGAAAGGGGGAGATCCCCCATCACATTTTCAAAAAAGGGGAGAGTAAAAATTTTGAGCGTGCAGCAAATAGAATTTACTTTCTGATAAAATCATGTGTAAACACTGTATGGTACGCTGATGAGGGAGTTGTACATCGGGTTCTCTGACTCGAGTTTTAACATAGCTTACATAACATACCCTTTCAGCACATTATTGTCTTTTCCCACGATTCCTTAATCTGTGATGTTAAATATTTCTTTTTTTCGTGACCGGGCGCATATTCCTGTACTGGTTCATCCCTGACTAACAATCGTCAGTTGCAGGTCAGTACCCGACTTGGAAAAGTTCGTAATCCTTTTAGATGACATCTATCTAACCCAAAAAAATATGGTTTCACAAAATCTATTCTACTATTTCAAACGAACTCCGCATTCGTAATTTTCAACACGCCGTGTTTACACACTTGAAATCCAATGAATGACGTCATTTGACAGTCACAGCAGTTCTCGGCTATTTCCATTCTCCGTAGATCGGCTGAGGGATGGTCGTTTTCAATCGGAACTTCTCTCGGCCAATCTACAATTAGGTTGCTGTTTACGGAAATAGCCGAGTGTCTTATTACCAACAGGGTTACTTCCCCTAAATCAACTGCGTCATTAAGGAATTTCCCAGGTAGAGAGAAAACCCTTTTTCGGATCAGAATTTTTTAGCGAATTTCACCGATCTTTTTAAAAACATGGTTTAATTTTCTTGTGAGATGCAATTTCGCTGCCCACTGACTTTTGAAGAGCGGGCGATTATTCCCTATTCTGCGGGATTTGCCACCCACGAAATTTTTAAATCGCGGGTGTGAAATTAAAATCAGCGGGAATCGTGCGATCACGTGCCCTGGATGAAACACTGCTTATGTGCCACGTGATTCCCCGCCTGGGAAATGTTAAATAATTTGGAATCAATTACTGAAAGACAGACACACCTATAGTTAGACAGACAGGCTGGCTGATATACAATAAACCTTAACTCACCCTTATGTGCCACGTGATTCCCCGCCTGGGAAACATGAAACTTTTACCTTATAAAGTATAATTACTTACATAGTCTGAATTTCTGTGGTAATAGCCTGGTATACATCGCAAACCCAATGTCCTCTTTGCCTATTAGTGGCTTATCTTCTTCAACCTGTATTTGCTCTTGTACTTCTTCTTCTTCTTCTTCTTCTTCTTCTTCTTCTTCTTCTTCTTCTTCTTCTTCTTCTTCTTCAACTTCTTGAAGGGCTTCTTCATCTTTCTGTTCTGGTTGGTTCTCTTCACGTCTGTCCTGTGAAGGAAGCTTTACCCGACTTCTCTGAAAGAAGGGTAAGGCCTCCTTCACGTCTTGTATACCCATGTTGTGAAACGAGGAGTCTAGGTGCTTTTTTCTGTCCAGAACTTTCCTCCTACATATGAAAAAAGTAGAAAAACATTGAAAAGAATGGAAAAAATCATCATCTTCTCCATTTCCCTCAATGTTTTCTGTACAACGATAATTCCATAAACCCTACGATAGTTGCCTAAACAGGGCACACAAGTTTGTAATTTGAAAATCGCAAGAACTGACATACGAGATTTTGCATTTACACAGACGATATAATAAAAAGAGAAGAAGGATGGAAATTTTCCCAGAATAGTTTTCTTGCCCGGCTGAGATCATTCTGCCTTCCTTTGAGGTACAAGGGACCTTAATTACCCTACATCAAGTTGACAGCCCATTCTTCGGAAGCTCTTGTGGACTGGTGGACGGTCTGTGCATCGGAATTGCAGTCTTCTGTCTGGTCGACCTGCTCAATCTATCATAAAATATGTCAATCTTCTTTTCCTTTCAAATTATAATTGTTTTGATTTGCTCTTCTCTGAAAAGAATACAGTTCAATGCTTACGTACAGCATGCAAAAATTCTATTTTAAATCATTTAAATCTTATACATAATAAGCTGCAGAAGTATCAACAACATACATCATCATGCGCAGGGTTTATTTTTCAGTCTGGGGGAAGGGGCCGGCCTTTCTGTAGGGGAAAAAACAAGCACGTGAAACTGTTAGGAGGGGAACAAAATTTCCAGGATAAACCTAAATATTTTGGGGAAAACTGCATGATTTTAAAGAATTTTTTTCTGGGGAAAGGGGCTTTTTGTCAAGGGGAAGGGGCCTTTCACAGGCCCTTGCCGAAGAAGGAGAAAAAACCCTGATGCGGATTAAAAAATATCAAATTATTCTTCTTTTCCCGCAATAGTATACTTTTAGAAAATGCTAAATACATTATTTATTTCTAATTGATACTAGAAGTTAAACAAGAGCTGTCCGAAGACAGGGCGCTCGACTTTCTAGGTTGCTTAGTATAAAGGGGGCATAACTCCAAATAGTGGTCCCAGGGTCATGGGCCCTTATAGTAAGCCTGAGGTAGAGGGTGTGATGGTGAATAAGTATACCAAGTTTGGGTTGAATTGATAGTGTGGAAGTTATTGATGTTTAAAAAACTTTAACCTTGGTTGCAACGCCAACGCCGACGCCAACGCCCGGGTTACAGTATAAGCTCTCATTTTCTTCGAAAAGTCGAGCTAAAAAACAATCCATTATTTCTAAGATATAAAAGAACTAGAATAAGATTAACAGTTTCACCTAATTTATTCACATTTTCACGTTTTGTGGATGGAGCCATCACATTATTTATATTCATGTGACGTCACGCATTCCTTTGACTAGCCCATCCTCCATAATCTTCAGTCCCAACAGCCTTTCGACATATTGTGTGCATCTATTACGCAGCCCATTGTTTCAAATTATGCATATTTAGAAAATTCGAGCCAGCCAGGCCGCAATAATCTTTTTTGATGTTTCCTTGTTTTAGGCCAATTTGGTTAAAATAATATACTGAGTGGCAAAAGAAAGTATACACTTTTTGATTTTCGATATCTCTCTTAATTTCCATCACATGGACTCAAAATTTTGCACTTTTTATTCCTACTCATAGAGCAATAATGCAATTTTGTTAAATTTTACCTGAAATTGCTTGACTACCTGTACTCTTGCTACATGCTGATCTTGCAAATTTTGCACGTGCGACTAAGTGGAGCATCAAATATTGCTGTTAATCCTTATTGGAATTCTTTATCAATTATCACAACAAATCACAACGTTAATTTTTTCTAACATCATAAGACAATTCTTGGTGGCTGGTAGAAAACGATCAACATACCAATTTTTGCCATTAAGACCCATTTTTCTATGACACAGCGTAATTCGAAAGAAACATGACACAATATACACTTGCTCAGGTAGCATAGGAACATCCTGTGCAAGTTTTATCAAAATCCGTCTATAAATTTAGAATGAGTTATGTCAGATAACTTGTTTGCATCAAGCCCCCTTTTGCCATGACACATCATAATATGGGAAGCACTAACAATATACGCATGGTCCTAGGTAACAAGGCTCTTTCTGCGAACATTTTATCCAAATCGGTTCATAAATGTAGGGTTTGTGTCAACGTGAATTATTGTGTTAATTTATTTCTTAAATCCCCTTTTTCGATGCCGCTGTATGATAGGAAAAAAAACCTTCGCAATGGTAGGAAGGACAGATAGACGGGTAGGCGAAAAAGTGTACATAAAACAAACGACCTCCATCAGTGGCGTTTCGGAATCGGAATATTCTATACATCGTTTTCTTAGAATACGTGGAAGAACTAGGGTGTATACTTATTTTTGCCTCTCAGTATATTTTCCCTTCCTACGTAGCGAGAGAAAACGAGGTCAATGTTGCCCGTCACATAAAACTATCTTTTACATCGATTTCAACATTTTTCATGGCGATCATCGCTGCAGCAGGGCTGAAAATATCTTTAATAAAATCAAGAATCAAACCTTATTGGTAAATAATCCAGTTTCAATCCAATATTTACAAAATGAATTCCAAACACGATTTGTAGTCTAATTTTAGATCACAGCCTTGGTAGCGCAGCGATTAGCGCACTCGACTTTAAACGCAGAGGTTCCAGGTTTAAACCCCACCGGGGCGAGGCGTGTCTTTGGGCAAGACACTCAATGTTATTACATTCCTAGCTGTGAAATCCTGGATTTTCTCGGTGTAATAAAATTTTATATTGTCACTCCAGTTACGATTTCCACATGTTGTGACCATGTTGTTTTTACTACACTGAACAATTTTTAACCAGGCTATGTTGTGTCTCAAAATCTAGGACAGAATTTACTCAAGCATCCAGGCAGTGCTGTCTAAGTGGAAAAAAGCCTGTCGACGAATTTACACTGCCACATATTCGAATCATTTGAACAGAGACTGCTTATTTTCAAGTCTTGTCAAAGCAACCAAAAGACACATCACAGAAGCGAAAAAAAGTGTTGCCAGATTATCCTCTATGCTTTGATCCAGCTAAATCAATAGTTCTCGGCCGAAAATCCCGCTTTTCTTTCTGACAGTTGTTGTTGTTTTAAGTAAATTAAAGTTGTTGTTGTAATAACCTGGATTTCTAGATAGATTGTAGACTAGATGGAAAACCCAACATCCGACAAATTTTATCAACTCATCAGGAGATACAGGACAATAGATAACCAGACCACATGTTTGAACTCGAATGGAGACTCGATATTTTGTCACGACAAGCAAAGACAGCTATTTGCTACCTACTTTGAGGATCTATCTACTTCAAAAGAGAAGAACTATGACAGTAATCACCTTAAACTGTGTGAAGTTAGACAAGGGCTTATTGAAGACTTCTTCAAAAACCAAAACCAACCCAGTGAACCAATCACAGTAGATGAGACAAAACTGGCCATAGCCTCATTAAACAATAAGAAAGCCGCAGACGAATTCGGGTTAACAGCAGAACATGTCAAACTATCTGATTCCTGTCTGGCTACCTTCCTAACAGACACCTTTAATCTCATCCTAACTTCCGGGGAAATCCCAAGTACTTTCAAATCAGGGATAGTCACGCCAGTACTGAAGAAATCGAAAAACCCCACAGACCTGGATAACTACAGAGGAATCACCGTTACACCCATTCTGGGCAAAGTACTTGAGTGCATCCTATTACCAAGATTGACAAGATATTTTGAACAGTCTCCGCTACAATTTGGCTTTACCTCCATTCTATCACCTATAATGGCAGCTTTAATGATCACAGAATCAAGAGCTGAGGCAAAAACCAACACTGGATCATCTTTATTCCTCCTAACACTAGACAGCCAGAAAGCCTTTGATGTGGTGAATCCCACTATTATGCTAGACAAATTATATGAGATGAAAATCCATCCTTCCCTATGGCTTCTTATTAAAGACCTATACTCTGGCCTCTCGGCAAAAGTCAAATGGCTCAACGGAATAAGCAGTCCATACAAGGTACAACAAGGAGTTAGACAAGGTGGAATCCTCTCCCCATTTTTATATAAAACATACATCAACCCCTGTTTACAGGAGCTTGAACAACAGAGAACAGGATTTTACATTGGTAACACTTATGTAGGCTGCCCGACCTGTGCGGATGATCTTGCCCTCTTGTCAGACAACCAAACAGAGCTTCAATTGATGACAGATATTGTCAGCCGTCATGCAAGTAAAGACAGAGTTACAATTCATCCGGATAAATCCAATGCAGTACGCCTCTCAAAGTCAAACTCGCGTAAAAAAGAACCTTTTAGTCTGAAATTGGATGACAGAGACATATACCTATCAAATAACACAACTCATCTTGGACTCCTGAGAGCAGAAACCAATGAAAATATGGCCAACATAGAAGAAAGACTCAAACTGGCTAGACGAACATTATACTCACTGATTAAAGTTGGTGTCCATGGTTCAAATTGCCTTCATCCGAAGGTTTCGTACAAAATCTACCAGTGTTATGTCATACCACGACTGTTATATGGGTTAGAAGTTATCCCGCTTACTGCCACTCAACTTGAACATATCTCCAAGTTTCATATACAGACATTTAAACGTATCCAATCTCTACCTGCAAGATCAGCAAACTGCGCAGCCCATCTACTACTAGGGACACTACCAATCGAGGGTGAATTACACAAAAGACAGCTGAGTCTCCTGTACAACATTTTATATACTGAAAATGAAACCATTGCTACTTTAACCAACAGACAATGTGCAGTGAACACAGATAATCAACTCAGTTTCTTTGGTAAAGTACAAAGTACCCTAGACATGTATAATCTACCACCCATTGAGACACTAAGATACCAGTCAATCTCCAAGTCAGCGTGGAAAAGCTCTGTAAAACAATCAATTCATTCATATTGGCTAAACCGACTCAAAGAGGACGCGAAGTCAAAGTCATCGTTAAAATTTCTCGACATTGAGTCTTGCACAATCGGTAGACCACATACTATATGGAACTCTCTTCAATCTACAACAAGTGACACTAGAAAAGGTGCAGTAAAGTGTAAAATGTTAGTAGGTTGCTATATGGTACAATCCAAATTTCATAAATACAGCAAAGGAACTCAAAGTGCACTGTGTAAATGCTGTGGACTACAGGATGAAGATATATCTCACGTTTTACTGAACTGCCCAGCCTTTCACCACATAAGGAAACCAATACTACAGGAATTAAAATCAACCATATTGAAAACCATTGGTACTGTTAACTGGAGACGCTTCTGTAACAACGATGAAAATCTAGTGAAGATTATATTGGACTGCGGAAATGTGTCTGTATTATCAAAATCAAAAAAAGGCTCAGTAATCGAGAAACTCGCGACCGACTTGTGTTACCATATTCATACAAAAAGACTCCGGAAATTATCTAGATGATAAACCTATATCAGTATAAACTTTAAAAACCACGCCTAGCAAAACAAACTGTATATAAGTCAAAGTTAATTGTTCTTAAGTTACTAAAGAAGATTTACAAGGCCATCAATGTGTATGGTTTTGGTGTTCCTACAAGAGGAAGTTCATACGAAGAAAAGAAAGAAGAAGACTAGAAGATTTAAATTTCAATCGCCAATCGCGACCCTCGAGACTGTTTGCAACCCTTTTGCTGCGTTGGAACATGGTTGCAACATGATCTCGAGCGTAATACAGTGACCGCCATATTGAACGTGAAAGTAGACGCGCGTAAATGACGTCATCAAAACAAATCAATCCTTTAGCTAACGTTATAATTCAAGTGAAATATACTGTCAATAATCGGTAAATCACATCAATTAATTTATCTGGTAAAATTTTGTCACATTAATGAGGATACAGTCGACTTTAGAACGCTGTTTGTTTCAAATATTTTTCTGGCGTAGATTTAAATGGTTGTTTGGTCTGTTTCCGTTGTTATTGACCTGACTACCGTTGTTATGCTTGCGGAGAGATATGGGCAGGATCGGCTCATGCTAAACTGATACCCGTTGTATACGATGTATTTACAATTGGAAAACCTATGTCATTCCGAGATGCCTACACGGTGTTGAAGTCCTACACGTCCCTAAAACAGAACTTGAAAAGCTAGAAAAATTACAACGTAAAATCTGCAAACATATACAAGGTCTGCCAGATAGAACCTCATCATCAGCAGTACATGTCCTCCTTGGAGTAGAACCAATCGAATCAGTAATAGACAGAAATAGACTATCACTTTTCATGAACATTGCAAGATTACCAGACTCCACAGAGAATAAGGTCCTATCCAGACAAATCGGTATAGCCGCTATTGAAGGAAAATCATTCGCATCAACCATACGTCACGTCTTGGCGAAATACAAACTACCTGACATCAGACTTCTCTTCGACAATCCACCAAGTAAGAACATATGGAAGAATACGGTACAAACTGCTCTTAATCAGTAGGCCCTATTGGTACAACAGATGGAAAGAAGACCAACAAACAAAATCAAGTCTGAAATACCTACAAATTCAAAAAATTCCACACAAAGAACCCCACAACATATGGAAGTCAGTGTATCCTAGAGATGAAAATGTAAGACGGGCAGAAGTCAAATCTAGACTGATTACAGGCACATATACTCTACAAGAATCTGCTGCAAAATATAACAACAATCAGACCCCTTCAACATGTCCATTATGTAAAGAAGAAACAGAAAATCTCGAACATTTTATCATGAACTGTAGAGTACATACAACAAACAGAGATAAATACCTCCATGTATTAAAAAGAATTATAGGTGAAGACAGAGTACTACAGCTGAAAGAAAAAGAGCTACTCCTGCAAACCATACTTGATTGTACACATGACAGAATACAGATGTTAATTAAACCAACCAAAGAAGAAACCATGGATATGGAGCGAAGTTCGCAGTACCTGTGTTGGGCACTACACAACGACAGAACACGCCCCCTATCCAACACTTAGTGCGTAAATAGTGTTTTTCACCCCATGTATATATGACCAATCTAAGCCCAGATCGCGACTTGTTACGTAAAAGTTTCTCTATTAATAATAGACTTTATACTATAAGGCTAGCTACACGAACATATAGACATACAAACAATTACGATATATAATACACGTACATAAACGGTGATCTCAATCGTGAGTGAATATCCTCAAGAGGAGTGCCACAATAGCAAGTGTGGGAAATTACCTGTGACAACAACAACAACTGGTAGTATCTGGCAAACCGCGTCCATTGATTGGTTAGTACACACAACCGATGAAACCCCTCGACCAATCAGAGCTTCTCATCCGCTCGTTGACGGTCGTGATTTTGACCGTGGAGATAGGTGTTACCGGCCTTAAATCCGAAGTAGATTTCAAGGGCGGTAACCAGTCTAGGCTCATGCCGGTGTAATGAAGTAGAGTGACCCCCTATAGTAGAGTGACTCCCCGGTCATTCTACTATATAGTAGACCGACTCCCCGGTCATAGTGCTATATAGTAGAGTGACTCCCCGGTCATAGTACTATATAGCAGACTGACTCCCCGGTCACTTTACTATAAAAATTCACATTCATGCTATAGTAAAATGACCCCCCTCTATAGTAAACTGACTCCCCTCTTTTTTACATTAAAAAAGAATCGTCATCAAGTTAAGTACGTGATGATATTGTGTAATGATATGTTAGTGTGATATCGCATCTTCCCCCTCTTTTTCATTTTTCTTTTTTTTTTTCTTCTTTTTTAGCTCACCTGAGCAACATGCTCAAGGTGAGCTTTTGTGATCACCCTGTGTCCGGCGTGCGTCGTGCGTCGTGCGTCGTGCGTCGGAAGTCGTCAACAATTTCTTTAAACATCTTCTCCTCCTTAACCACTGGGCCAATTCAAACCAAACTTGGCAGGAATGTTCCCTGGGTGACCCTTTTCAAAACTTGTTTTCAAATTTTTGATTCATCAAAAAATGTGGGCGTGGCAGGGTGGGGCTTATCAGACTTAGAGAAATTGTTAAATAATTCTTCAAAAATCTTCTTCTCCTTAACCATTGAGTCAATTTCTACCAAATTTGGCAGAAATGTTCCTTGGGTGACCCTTTTCAAAACTTGTTTTCAAATTTTTGATTCATCAAAAAATGTGGGCGTGGCAGGGCGGGGCTTATCAGACTTAGAGAAATTGTTAAATAATTCTTCAAAAATCTTCTTCTCCTTAACCATTGAGTCAATTTCTACCAAAGTTGGTAGAAATGTTCCTTGGGTGACTCTTTTCAAAATTGTTTTCAAGTTTTTGATTCGTGAGAAAATGTGGGCGTGGCAGGGGCGGGGCTTATCAGACTTAGAGAAATTGTTAAATAATTCTTCAAAAATCTTCTTTTCCTTAACCATCAAGTCAATTTTTACCAAAGTTGGCAGAAATGTTCCTTGGGTGACCCATTTCAAAACTTGTTTTCAAATTTTTGATTCCTCAAAAAATGTGGGCGTGGCAGGGTGGGGCTTATAAGACTTACAGAAACTGTTAAATAATTCTTCAAAAATCTTCTTCTCCTTAACCATTCAGTCAATTTTTACCAAAATTGACAGAAATGTTCCTTGGGCAACCCTTTTCAAAAGTTGTTTTCAAATTTTTGATTCGTCAAAAAATGTGGGCGTGGCAGGGTGGGGCTTATCAGAATTTGAGAAATTGTTAAATAATTCTTTAAAAATCAAATGTTGATCCAATTTGTACCAATATTAGCTGGAATGTTTCTTGAGTGACTGTCTTCACTGTGTGTTGAGAAAATTTTGATACGTCAAAAAATGAGGGCATGGCACGGCGGGGCTTATCAGACTTAGAGAAATTGTTAAGTAATTCTTCAAAAATCTTCTTTTCCTTGACCAATGAGTCAAATTTTACTAAACTCCGCGGAAATGTTCCTTGGGTGACCCTTTGCAAAACTTGTTTTCAAATTTTTGATTCATCAAAAAATGTTGGTGTGGCAGGGCGGGGCTTATCAGACTTAGAGAAATCATGAAAAAAATCTTTAAAAAACCAACCATTGGTCAAAGGACCTCTACGGATAAGGCGAGAATTCTCCCTAAAAGGCTCAGCTCGATGGGTCAATTCTCAAAACTAATAAATTGAGAAACAAAATTAAGCTTTATGGTTAGGTAGACAAATAAAGGAAATAAACACCGATTTTTATGTCATTTTAAAAGTTCTATAGGTGCAGATAACTCTCGATTTTAGTACCCACCTAAATGGTTTCGTTTTCTTACACTACCGGTATTCAAAGAGGTAAAATGAAGATTCTTTTATTTTTATTTGCAATTTATTTTCTACAGATACAGGGATAAATGGTGTTGACATCATATGGCAGCTTTGGTTTTGTCCGTATTGCGCATGCGCACCATTGAAACAACTTTGAACGCGTACTTTCCCGCCAAAAAACGAGGCATACCTACCTTCCCAAGGCTGGCTAACATCGTTCCCCCCCTTGACCCAGCTTCCCATTGACTTATGTTGTGTAACTGGATCATATGCTTCCTTGGTAAAAAGGATTTGCTGGGTCACTGGGGGGAACATACTTGTATACTAAAAATAGTACTCATATGCCATATGCCATAATTTTGGCGGGAAGATTTCGCCTTTAAACTCGTTTCAATGATGCGCATGCGCATTAAGGACAAATCGAAAAATGGTTTATGATTTCAACACCAATTGTCCTTACATTTACAGAAAAATTTTTGCTTATAAAACTGAAGAAAACTTAAATCTTGTTTAATGAATAACGGTGGGGTAAGAAAATGTAATTTGGGGGGTAGGTACAGAAACCAAGAGTTATCTGTACCTGTCGAATCGTTTTGGTCGTACAAAATCAGTTTTCATATGATTTAGATACATATCTAACAATACAGTTCGAAATATTAATCAATTTGCATGTTTTGAAAAATGACTTTTCCATTTGAGCCTTTTAGGGAGAATTCTCGCCTTATCCGTAGAGGTCCTTTGAACCAAACTTGGCAGATCTGTTTCTTGAGTGACTGTTTTCAATGTGTGTTCATGAATTTTTTTATTTGTCAAAAAATGTAGGCATGGCAGGGCGGGGCTTATCAGACTTGGAGAAATCATTAAACAATTCTTCTCCTTAAATTTTCTTCTCCTTAACTGTTGGACCAAATTATACCAAATTATCCAGGAATGTTCCTTAAGTACCCCTTTTTATTTTTTTTACAAATTTCTGATTGGTAAAAAATGTGGACAATTGGTAGGGTGGGACTTATTCGACTAGGAGAAATGATAAGAAAAATCAACTGTTGGGCCAATTTGTACCAGGGATGTTGCTTGAGTGACTCTTTTTAACAATAGTATTGTTTGTGAATTTTTGATTTGTTAAAAAAATTGAGTGTGGCAGGGTAGGGCTTATCAGACTTCAAAAAATCATAAAGAAATTCTTCAAAAATCAATTATGGGGCCAATTTAAACCAAGTATAGCAAAATGCTCATTGAGTTACTCTTTTCAAACACTTGGTTGTAATTTTTTGATAGGTTAATAAATGTTGATGAGGCAAGGAGGGGCTTATCATATTAAGCATATTAATGCTTGTAATGTATCATTCTGATGTTTCAAAATTTAATTGTAAAAGTTAAATCTTGGTTATAAAAATCAAACTGGAACAGCACATGATATTCAATATTAAAGATGTTACTACATGCAATATGATTGAATACTAATGTGACTTCATTGCATTCATTGGAAATTATGAAACTTTATTAACAATAATTTGATACGACTTATATATTTTGTATATCGTACACAATCAAATACAGGAAGAACTCAGGTGAGCGATATCAGTGCCTTTCAGGCACTCTTGTTTACATATGTATTAACTTATTACTTTTAATCATGATGAATTAAATTTGGAGCATGTTTGGCTACTAGCTTTAATCATAAATGATTAAGTAGAAATTGAAATGGGCTGAACCCAGTCAACAAAGAGATGACCATGAAAATGTATCATTTGTAGGTGATTACTATTTCTGTTTTCTACGTACATGGCGAATCAAGGGGGCTCTGTGCCCCACCCTTGAATTTGAAAAAAAATATCGGTGCGATTTTTGTTTCGAGTTTTTTTCATGCGCTTACACAGAGCAACACATCTATGTATCATATTTTCATATTCCTTAATCCATTACCACACAATGACTCTTTTTGACTCCCCACACGATAATGGCTTTTGAAAACATTATGGAAAATGAAGATATTGCTTGTGACAAGCAATTTCTCCATTTCCAATAATAAAGTCTAAAATATTGTCGTTTTGGTAATGGGTTCATGTAAATGATGTTATGCTTCTAAAGACTGACACCAGTCTAGGTCCCCATGGGGAAATGTCTGGATCTGCGCGTATTGTTAGTCCATCAATATCGTTTATAATCGCGTAACTACATCTGGGTTTAAGCTGTGTTTACGAGGTTTTTAAGAAAAGCGATGACATACAAATATCGGCCGCGTCACAAAATTTTGGCATTCAAGACCTTTTTGGAATGTTCAAAGGTGTTTGTTTTGTTTTTTTTTTATTTCAAACGTATCGTTGATTTTCAACAAAAACCTCGTAACTGCAACTTATAAAACAAGCATCTGTAACGAGGTTTTTGTTGAAAAGCGACGATATGGCTCCGTGTTATTGTCCAGCAAGATTAACCCGGGACATCTGCATATGTAATGAACCCACTTCGGCTTTGTTTTGTTAAGACGCTCCACTAACGGACTTTGCGCACGAAAATTAAGTTGTCCCGGGCTAACCTTGTTGGACAATACTAACAATTATTGTCTTACGGCCAGTGACTGATTGTCTGTATTGGAAAGGATAGAGCCTGATCGCTTAACCAATAAGATCGCTAATCAGTACCTACACTGTATAAATAAAGCCAAAATCCTTGAACGTCGTAGGCCTATAGCTCTATTGTCCAGCAAGATTAACCCGGAACATCTGCATATGTAATGACCCGACTTCGGCAATGTTTTGTTGATACGCTCAACTAACGGACTTTGCACACGAAAATTAAGTTGTCACGGGTTAATTATGGGTGGACAATACTTGAATTATAGTTTCGGCTACGTAAAGTTATAACGCACTATGCCAAAAGTGTGGCGTATTCAATGAAACGTAAACCCTTTCCTTTGTTGGAATAAAAGTTATTGTCAAAAGGAGAGGCTAGATGCTTTTATAATCGAGATACGATTGGCTTATGAGAAAGAGAGAACGAATACGGTCCTTCCACTTGCACATTTACCTCTGACATCACGGTGGGTTGTAAATTCTGACCCCGTGCTGGGTTAGTCTAATTGTTAGGGGACTATTTATTACCATACTAACTAACCCATTAGTGTAGAACTTGATGATAAACCGTTATCCCAATACTGCAAAGTGACACATTTTGACCCCCTCAAAAGAAAATGCCTGGAAAAACATTGAGGAAAATGAAGGAATTGCTTGTGATAGGCAATTTTTGTCATTTCACACAATGTTAAATCTACTCAAAACGACCAAAAGATGTAACAGTTCATTCACTTAAAACTGTCGTCTGCAGCGTCTTTGAATTTGGACCAGTCTTAACATGTTCTGCCTGGTAATGGGTTAACCCATTTGTGGCAAAGGTTGTTCTTTGGAAAAGGTTAAAAACAATGACAATAAAAATAAAATGTTGCCCTTAAAGCTAACCCCTGCCAGGGGAGTCCAGAAACCAATAAAATAATTATGGAGAAAAAATGACGCTGTCGTGGCCGATATGATTTCCCAGCTTTAAAATGAAAATATTAGTTGTAGAAAAAACATTTTAGGTTGACTTAATCATTTTTAAGTAACTTGCGACACTATGTGGCAGTCAGCACAGACTGACTAGGTTCAAAACTACCCAGATGGTCCCTTTATGCGAGATCGGACACGCAAAATTATATCATATACATAATATAAGCATACCATTATGTTCGCTATTTGGGGAGTCACTTTGCTATAGGGGGTCAGTCTGCAATATGAGGGGTCACTTTACTTCACGTAAGAGGGAGTCACTCTGCTATATAGTAGAATGACCGGGGAGTCGTTCTACTATAGGGGGTCACTTTACTTCATTACACCGGCAACTGTAATCCGTTCGAGGGGATCTTGAGTAACGATAAGATCCGAGAATATTCGAATGATTTAAATTTTATTCAGCATTCGAATATTCTCGGATCTTGTCGTTACTCAAGATCGGCTCGAACGTATTACAGTGGCCGCCATGAGCAAATCCTGTCCATATCACTCCGCAAGCATAACAACGGTAGTTTGGTCTATAACAACGGAAGCAGATCAAACAACTATTTAAAGGCTACCAAGCGAGGCAGTTGATTTCACCGTATATTGGAAGAACATCATTAAATCAACGTGTTTCATAAAAAAATCCACCAAACTCGGTTTGTTTTAAAAGTTTTGTTTACTTTTCTTTACGTCGTTACTTGAATTTTTCGAGAAAATAAAGATCGGCAATTTCCGTAAAATCGCCATGGATTGACGTCATACAATGGCTTGACTCAGCCCCATTCTAGAGCATGAGGTTTCTGACAAAAATAAAGTGCGCGACTTTTCTGTCATAAAGCTAAGTCTCAGTTTTTATCCATTTCTCGATCGTCAGAGTAATACAGACAAACTTAAATCGTTCTTTGGCACATTCCTTCACTCACTAGCGACATATTCTTTGACTATTTTAACATTTTTTCTAACATTTACTAAGGATGAATACCGTGTTTTGAGTATCGACTGGGGAAGTCACTATATGACAGAAAAGTCGGATATTTAATTTTGTCAGAAATCTAAGGCTTTTCGGGAATTGACCCATGACTGCCCATTTTTCCCGCCATGACGTCATTCAGTGGCCGGTATGACGTCATAACTTCAAATAGGAAGTTTAGCGTTTTTTTTTTTTTCTTCGGTAAAGATCGGAAAAGACCAAACTATCCAATTTAAAAGACGGAATAAAAACACTTCTAATGTTTGATAATTGTAGAAACTTTGATGTTTGGTCCTTAGAAATGTGTTTTTTCGACACAAAGTTTGATTTTGCCAATCAGCGGACACTTTAAATCTACGCCAGAAAAATATTTGAACAAACAGCGTTCAAAAGTCGATTGCTCATAAATGTGACAAAATTTTACCAGATAAAAAAATTGATGTGATTTACCGATTATTGACAGTATATTTCACTTGAATCATAGCGTTAGCTAAAGGATTGATTTGTTTTGATGACGTCATTTACGCGCGTGTACTTTCACGTTCAATATGGCGGTCACTGTATTACGCTCGAGATCATGTTGCAAACTCGTTCCAAACGGCAAAAGGTAGCAAACAGTCTCGAGGGTAGTCTGGCCGCGGCCTTAGCGCAGTTGGTAGCGCATCTGACCCTCATACGAGAGGTCCCGGGTTCGATACCCGGCCGCGGCTAATACCCTTTCTGACAAAATTGTCACCCACCAATGGGTTTGAAATCGTTAACCTAAGTGGGCGAGCAGCTGGAGGCTCGGTAAGGGTGTTGTGGTAGTACTGGTTTGAGAAACAACAGGAATCCATGGGTAGGTGCTTCAGCCGCCGCGATATGACCCTGGTAGTTGAAAACGGCGTAAAACCCCAATAAACTCAAACTCGAGGGTAGTCTGGTTCCCGTACCTGAAATCTACTACGGATTTAGTTTAGATTCGGTTATTTAAACGAATGGGTACCAGTCTATCTTGAGGGTCGCGATTTTTTTTTATCTTGAGTAACTATAAGATCCGGGAATATTCGAGTGTTTTATTCAGATTAATTCGGTCGGCACAATCCCTTCAGCCAATCAAAAACGTCATTTGAAATCTTATTGGACATCAAACGGAGTCGAGGGAGTGAAAATTGTAGTTTAGGGAGTCAAAGGGAGTCTTTTGGAATTTTATGAATTAAAAAATGGAGTGTAGGGGAGTAGGCTATTGGTCAGCGAAGGGAGTCATTATTATGGAGCATCGACGGTTGTCAAATGGGATCATATGGAATCTTAGTGGACACCAAAGGGGGTCAAAGGGAGTCTTCGGTAGTTCTAAGGAGTCTATTGGAATCTTATTGGTCAACGAAGGGGGTCAAGGGAGTCTTTTACATTGTTATGGAGCAACAACGGGAGTCAAAGGGAGTAATTTGGAATCTTATTGGACATCGAAGGGGGTCAAATGCAGTCTTAGGTAGTGAGAGGGAGTCTATTGGATTCTTATTGGTCAACGAAGGGAATCAAATCAATAGTTCATTGTAGCGACTTGGTAAAAGGAGAAAGTTGGGTTTGCCACAGGCCTGCAAGATTGGTTGTAGGTACCCTTGTTTTGGTAGGCCTAGGGGCCTATTTAAATCTAAGTTAGAGTAGATTCCAATATGCCTAAATCTTATCACATAAACTGAGCAATAAGTGCATGAAAAAAATTAGAGCTTAACTCGCTTTAATTTTTTCTCTGTGTGCGTTTGAAAATGGTCAAAATTCCTAATGTCAAAATTATAAAATTATTAGAGTTACCACCTTTTGGCGTTTACTGGACACAAACAGATAGACAAACAATCATTAAATTCCTATTTTCATAATTCAAGATCTATTAAGGTTGCATTAGATAGTTTGCTATGCTTCCGAAATATCTATTATTATTTACGATCTTTTGGCATCTCCCGTAAGGAAGCAATCATACCCACAAAACGTAAAAGACCGTATATCCTATAGGCTATAGGAATGCAATTCCTTTTGGAATTTTATACAGGAATCTGAAAATGTGCATGGTACGACCTTTTGTCGTTTAAGGAATCAAAGTTACCACCTTTTGGCATCTTCATATTAATTTTAATAAGATGGTTAAAGTCCACACGGTGGGTAACCCACGTGACTTTTGGGAAGCGTTAACACCGAAAAAAATGTGAGTTTCGTTCCGGTCCAGTGTTTCTTTTTTGGAAGATAAGGATAATGCACTTAGAAAATTACTTGGAAATCACAGTTTCCGTATTTTTTTTTTCTAAACACTGGCCGGTATTGAGCTGAATTTTGGTATGTAGACCCGCAATGATGAGTTACAGAATAATTTGAGTTTCGTTCCGGTCTAGCGATTTTTGAGGAAGATACGGATGCTGGACTTAGAAAATTACTTGGAAATCACAGTTTTCCAGACTTTTTTCTAAACGCTGGTAGCCATTGAGCTGATATTTGGTATGTAGACCTGTATTGATGAGTTACAGGACAAATCTGAGTTTCGTTTAGGTCCAGTGTTTTTTGAGGAAGATACGGATGCTGGAATTAGAAAATTACTAGGAAATCACATTTTCCAGACTTTCTTTTTCTAAACACTGGCAGGTATTGAGCTGATTTTTGGTAGGCTATGTAGACCTTCATTGATGAGTTACATAATAAGTTTGAGTTTCGTTCCGGTCCAGTGATTTTTTAGGAAGATACGGATACTTAACTTAGAATATTTTTGGATATTACAGTTTTCCGGGCTTCTTTTTCTATACGCATATATAAAGCCGGTAGGGTACTTGATATTATTTCACAATACTTCAGAATGCTTGTATCTCTCGCATTCGAACGCTGAACGCTTTAAGGTATACAGCCCATCATTAAAAACACAAATTTGTAGGCATACGAAATGCACCAAATTGCACTTACTTGTAAATACACTTAACATAAGTTGATTCATCGTGCCGGGTTTCAGGATGATGCTTCAAGAAGAAAATAATTTAAAAATATTATTTTACTCTACAGGGTGTCCCAATAAAAACGGAACCCATATTTTAAAGTGAATTGCTCATGTATAAAGTGATATATCTCCATCAAATTCAGATATGCAATAGAAAGGACAGTTTTATATAAGCAGTTAAACTTGGTTGAAAAATGTCCATTACTTTTGAAAATATTGGCAATCAAATGAATGCACCCAGAAAACCATTTAAACACGATGTCGATTTTGCGTTTTGCAGCGTGCACCTACACTCTTTGAGTACATTGACGCGTCACAATTGATTGAAATATTCAAAACAATACAAGAGTGATTTGAAACATTTTACTTACTATAGTGCATATTCGTTTTATCTTTTCTGCTAATAAATAAACCGTTAGAGCTGCGATGTAACCAAAACAAAAAATGAATACAAACAAAATATCAAAGTGTATAGCATTCCAACGATAATGTGATGTTTACAAACAAAGAATGACCTCGGCCTACAGGTAAGAAAGACTTGTTATATATACGATTAAAATCTTTTGTTTTACGCTGCTTTATATATACATGCTCGATAGCTCAGTGGATACAGCACCGGCGCTTCGTCCATTTTCTTTTAGCAAACGTGGGTTCGAATCTCATATAGAACGATGGGTAATTGTATTTTATTTTACAAGCTATATTTTGTTTTATCATTTTAGAAAAAAGATGAGAAGAAAGCAGACTCTTTATGATTTTATACAGATTTATAAGATAATATCGGAAAATCACATACATAATGTGCTATATAGTGGGTTTATGGCCTGAGACAACATTCAAGTCATGAAACATAAAAGATTCGTTTGGCAATGGTTTATATTAAAAATAAAGAATATATCTATTTACAAATGTGAAAGGAACAAAAACAAAAAAGTAAAACGCAAATAAGGAAAAAAATACACGGCTGTGTGTGGAATCGAACCCACACAGTTATAAAAGAACTCCTTTGATAAGGTCAAGCGCCAACTGTTTAACCATTAGACCACAAACACATGTACTTGCAGAAAGTCATACTTACAATATCATCATTGTTTTCATTGCGATAATTGTGATAATTGTGTTTTGATTTGTGTAACCTTTCATTATCAAATGGGTATGGTCTATATTTTTGGCGGGAATCTGATTATCGTTGGAGGACTATATAACCGATTCATAATACATGTAATCATATATGCATTTATTTTTATTACTGACCAATATGCTGGTCAGCGCCGCTCAAGTGACAAGTACTTAAAGATAATTTCAAACAGCCACCATATGGACTCAATTTGCACGTGGGGTACTTGAAAAGTGGTCCCAAATATTTATAAACAAATTTTGAACCTTTGAACGCACGCTCAAATCATCTCGTCAATATTACATAAAATTACTGATTGTCATTGATATGATTTCGTTTTGATCAGTATAAGCTATACTTAGTAAATGAGTATGGTCTTTTATTGTCTGGCGAGAAATGGATGTTGACGTAGAAAGGATTTGAATTCACATATATAGTATTGAGGCAAAAGGAGAACATGCTAATCATTAGCATTTTCTTCCTTTGGCTCGATGTTCTTGAAGCATTATGCATTAGGGAAGTCAAAACTAGGTCTTTTTTCGGGATATGGTTAACCCCTTCTAAAGTAACATTGGATGTTGGATTTTTCTAATGTGAAAGCTGCAGCCAGACAATATTGACTCAACTTCAGGAAATGCTGGATATTTGGATTTTGTATTCTTTCCTTATTCGCTTCAATGTTTCTCCAGTTAGGTGGTCATATCATATCGCTGCTTTTCAACGAAAACCTCGTGACTGCAGCTTAAAACAAGCTGAAGTTACGAGGTTTTCGTTGAAAAGCGACGATATACTTAAAATATGTTAAGAATTGTTAAACTTGCAATCAGGGCATTAATACCCATCAATAAAACCGTTACATTTGTAAGAACCCTCTTTATTCGGCTTTCCGCTTCAATAATCCGTATTCGGTCATCTTTATCGGTAATCGATCTTGGTATGTAAATGTCTACTAAGCCTCTATTTGGCTACGAATATCGTTCAAATAAGGGAGTTAATTATTGATAGCGGTTTTGAATAATCCAAAAGATTTGCGTCCCTTATAGTTCATTTTTGCTAAGTACAGACTTCAATACCCTATTTCTTTCGGCCTATACGTACTGACGAAGAGACATACAGCCTCCAAGTAAAGAATTTTTGAGAGCCGAAAGTCCAAAGAAGAACACGTGATAATAAATATAATTGTTTTATCGCCAGAAAAGGGGCAAAACGACGGTTCTTAGGGCCACTAAGAGCCTTAAAATGTATCGAAGATACTACATTTTGGCGGTTCCTAAGGACAGACAGACGTACTGACCAAACCGAAGTATACCTTCTTTTTCAGTACAGAGTCCAAGATATCCATTGAAAAAAGAATAAAGTCTCTATCATTATTACGAAAGGAAACATTTGTGTTTCTTATGGCCCCTGTTATCAAGAAAAAGTTACGACATTTGGGCGGTTCCTCCGGATAGGCAAACGTACCGACTATATCGAAGTATACTTTCTCTTTCAGTATTAAGTCTAAAACATTAAATGCAAAAGGATTTAATTCTCTATCATTTTTTAGAAAAAGAGAAATTAACGTTTTCTAGGGCCTCTATGATCATTGAAAATTATTAGAGTTACCACCTTTTGCCGTGTACTGGACACAAACAGATAGACAGACAATCATTAAGGTATGCAGCCCCTCAAAAGCAGTGAAGAGCCAGAGGCGAAATTTGAAAAGTGCAAATAATTCCTAAACTTTTGTTACATTTTCATTCCAAATACAAACATTAGCTTTTTGCACGGTTTAGAATTTTGAATTAATGCATACTTATGGAAATATTTACCAAAAATGTTCAAAATTACCTCCCTTGCATATCAATATAGTAATATTTGTAAATTATATTCTTCTTGAAGCATAATCTTTATCTGGCACGGTGAATCAACTTATGTGAAGTGTATTTACAAGTGTGTGTAATTTGGTGCATTTCCTATGGCTAGAAAATGGTAATTTTTTCAGGGCCTGTAAACCTTAAATTCCTATTTTCGCAATTCCGGACCCTTTTTTATGGTTGCATTAGATTGTTAGCTATGCTTCCGAAATATAATTATTGATTTGTATCGTTTGTTAGAAAAAATATTGTATAAATATCAGATTTACGACCTTTTGGCATCTCCCGGAAGGAAGCAGTCACACCCACAAAACGTAAAAGGCCGTATATCCTAAAATGGCTATAAGAATTCCATTACCTTTTGAATTGTACCGTGGAATCTGAAAATGTGCAAGTTATCACCTTTTGGCGTTTATAATAAAAGTTACGACCTTTTGGCATCTTCATATTAATTTTACATTGAATTCATGTTTTCGTAATTCTGAATATATTTCGGTTGTAGGGCAAGTTTTAAAAAAGTGTGACCATTCACTTTTTACATGCCACGGCTTTTACAGAGAAACATATTCAACCCAATCAAAGCTAAAAAGATGTGTTATTGTGTCTATATACTGGGTACCAAGTTTAAAGAAAATCGCTTCATAAATAAAAAAAGATATGTCATTAAAACTTGTCAAAAATATCAGGAGTGAAACGCTTTTTGTGTGACACTTAACACTTGTACCAAGTTTCTAAGCTATGGTAAATAAAAGACAGTGACAGGATACTACAATAAGGACTTGTAATTCATAAAACAACCTGTGCATCATCATCTTAAGATTACCTTGTCATATTATCTTCACTGATTTAGGATGTGGAGCCTGTTTTATACAATAACCCTCTGAATTTTATGTCAGGAGTGAAACATTTTTATTTTTTTCAAAATGTGTTTTCATTTTTGTCTATTCAGCCAGAAATCTACCACTCAATTTTCTTAGGAAGCCATCAACCTTGTGGACATTCTGCACTCTACTATTTAGTGATTCGTGGGTTACAATTTCTCATATTGTGCAATAAATATGCTGTCATGAGTGAAACGCTTTTTTGTTGTCATTTTGCAAGATTGTGCATACAATTTTAGCTAAAAAGTAGTGAACATGAATTTAATTTAAAATATAATTTGGGCACTGCTTAACCATTTAGAATAGTTCTTAGCCACCCTAATTAAGAAATCTGGATGATATTCTGTAAAAGAAGCTATTATTCTTAACATTTAAAGATCACACTTTGGTCACATTTTTTTTTTAAACCTGCCCTGTAGTAAAGAGTTTGTTAGACTTTCGAAACATCTTTGATTATTTTTAACGATTTTTCAGAGATATAGCTGTATGCGAAGGCACCTTTTGGGCAAATTTACGACTTTTTGGCATTCAGACAGACGCACGTACATCCAGGAAATGGATATATACTGAGAGGCACCATTAGCCTATTTTTGGCTCCTAATATTGTTCAAATAAGTGAGTTAACATGGGATAGCGGTTTTGAATATTCCAAAAGAGTTGCGTCCCTTTTAGTTCATTTTTGCTAAAGACCGACTTCACTATCCTATTTCTTTCGGCCTCTGAGTACTGACGAAGAGACATACAGCCTCCAAGTAAAGAATTTCTTAGAGTCGAAACTCCAAAGAAGAACATGTGATAATAAATATAATTGTTTTATTGTCAGAAAAGGAGCAAAAAGACGGTTCTTTGGGCCACTAAGGGCCTTAAAAAGTAATGGAGACACAACCTTTTGGCGGTTCCTACGGTACCGACCAAATCAAAGTATAGCTTCTTTTTCAGTACAAAGTCCAAGAAATCCAATGCAAAAATAATACAGTCTCTATTTTTATAGGAAATGAATAATTTGTGTTTCTTATGGCCCCTGTGATCAATAAAAAGTTAGTCTCAATCATTTTTAGAAAAGGAGAATTTAACATTTTCTAGGGCCCAGATGATCCTTGAAAATTATTAGAGTTAACACCTTTTGGCGTGTACTTGACATTCCGGACCTATTCAGGTCGCATTAGATAGTTTACTGTGCTTCCGAAATATAGTTAATGATTTGTATCTGTTTTTTTTTTCAGAAAAATTACAGTACAAATATCATATTTACGACCTTTCGGCATCTCCCGGAAGGAAGTAGTCACACCCATAAAACGTAAAAGGCCGTATATCCTAAATATGTTATAGGAATGCAATTCCCTTTTGAATTTTACCCCGGAATGTGAAATTGTGCAAGTTACGACCTTTTGGAGTTTATGGAATTAGAGTTACGACCTTTTGGCATCTTTATATTAATTTTACGGAGATGGTTATAGTCCAGTACCAAGCCTATATTTGGCTCCGATTATTGTTCAAATAAGGGAATTAATCATTGATATCGGTTTTTGAATATTCCAAAAGAGTTGCGCCTCTTATAGTTCATTTTTGCTATAGACCGACTCCACTATCTTATTTCTTTCGGCTTATACGTACTAACGAAGAGACATACAGCCTCCAAAGAAAGAATTTTTAAGAGTTGAATGTCCACAGAAGAAAATGCTATAAGAAATATAATTGTTATATTGTCAGAAAAGGAGCAAAAAGACGGTTATTAGGGCCACTAAGAGCCTTAAAAAGTATACGTTTGTATGTTCTAATACACTTCATTGGGACATGTTTATATTCAGATGAAGTGGACTTTTCACACAACAAACGAGCCAGGGTCGACTTTCGATTCTCAAGGTTACGCACCCAAGCATGGTTGGTGGGGCGATCTACGATGGCGTTTATTGTTTTCTACGGCCCCTGGCCGGGAGCGCTCCTTTTTATGACTATTTTTTACCTAAACTGACAGGATTTAAAAACGCAAAACACGTTTTCATTAACCATTCCTTTCCTGTTGCCTCGATCGGCACCATATTTGGGGGACATGCATGTGGCAATGTATACGCTTCACGCGCCAGCGATTTTGTCGTGTTTTCTGTAAACTATCCGGACATCTGAACGACCCATCAGTAAATGCTCGTGTGCCTCGTGTATTCAGACCACGTGTTAAATCACTTAGATTTTTTGTGTACAAATTGCCACATTGATTTACTTATTGAAAATATACGAAAACAACGAAAGAAAATTGTGTACAAACTTCTGAAGCCTACTTTGCGAAAAAGGAACCGAGTTTTTTGGCTTTTGGTTTGCGGTTAATCGCAAATGAAGCTAGCTAGACGCTTTACTGTAGCCGAATAGGGGGTTCCAATGTTTATGAGACGTATAAACGACACGGGAAGATTTACAGACCACCCACGTCCCGGTCAGCCGCGTGTAACAACTGTACGTCAACATAATTGTATACGTCAACGTCACTAACGCAACAAATTTGTGACGGCTCTGTCTACAGCAATTTCTATGGTTGGCAATTGCGGGCGGCCTATACATCGCGACATGGTGATAAATCGTCGGTGAAAACACGGGGTTCGCTGTTGTCGATGTTCGATGCCAGGCTCTTGACTCAACGTGCATTTTGGCATAATCTGACGTCCATTCAGGCATCATTCGTGGCTTTAAAGGTCTTTTTCTGTCCTGTTATGTTAACAATTGTAACATTTACAATTTTACATGGCTATACGTCGGTTTTGTAAGATGTAGGAGACACCAATTGTAAAAGTACTTTTTTGCGTTTTTAAATCGTGTCAGTTTAGTTATTCGGACAGTAGTGTAGTAAGTTTAATTTGTATTTATAGCCCTTTTTAGGGATTATTTTTAGTATCTCTTATTAGTATACTGACGCCCAAAAGAAACGCCTCAGTCCTAATAAATATCCGAATATTTAGTAAATCTGATTTGAAAGTAGGCCTACAAATTTTGTTTTTCTATCTGTAAATTTGATTATCTCTTGTTGAAAAATGATGATAACGAAATTACCAAATTGTAACAGTTTAGACAAAACGGCACATTTAAACAGGGTGGTATCCTTTTTTTTTTTTTTTTTTTTTTTTTCATTTGAAAATCAGTAGCGCGTAGTTCAAAGTTTACTTGCGACGTCAAAAGACGCACTAAAATGTATTATTTGGTGACCACAGTTATTGAATACTAAACCCGACTTCGATTTCAACGTCTCAAATCTGAAAGGCATATGACGTTAACGTAAAACAGCTTCTTATATAACAGGCCTTACATGAGGTCTATTTGACTTTGACCGACAGGCAAATGTTTCTGTAACTCTTACTCGTCGACCAAGGTACCTAATCATGCAATGCAAGACGTCAAAACGTCAGGCGGCTTGTTCTTGATTTGCCCGTATTCGAAAATGGCTAATATAGGAGCTTCATTTTTCAAGCAATATATGTGTATTTCAAACGTTACTTGCAACAACAACGGTCAATCCCAACGTCACAAACATGAAACGTACATGACGTTAACGTGGAGAATCATCTTGATTTAAACATTTACAGGCGTAACGTGAGGTCTACTTTAGCGTGGCCGATCAATAAATACTTTCGCAGAATTCTAAAAGCGTCGATCAAGACACCAAATCGAGAAACACAATATGTTAAACTGTATTGCGACTTGTTTGTGCATTTGTGCATCATTTTTCAGAATTTAGTCTTGGATTTCTTCAATTCGGATGTTTTATAAGAAAACTTACGAATTTGTGGTTGCCCATCCGCTAACACACGTTACTGTGTAAATTGTTACCAATTTCATCACGTGATGTACATACACGAAGCGCACGTAGAAAACGTGACCAGTCACCGGAAATGACAAGAGCCGTCATAGACGGATAATGCTCCCCGAATAAGTGTTTGTCACAAAATAAAAACTATCATACATTAAGCCCCCTTTTCACTTGACAGATTTTTTGTACACACATTATTTATAGAATATAGACTAGATCATCTAATTCCTCTCATAAGAAGAAAATTTCATCCAATTCTGCCCATTAGATAAAGAGAAATTGGAGAAAAACTAATTTTTACATTAAGGCCCCTTTTTCCATGACGCAGCCTCAAATTAAGAAGCGGAAAAAAAGGTCTCTAGGTATTGACCCCACGAGTTCACATGTGAAGTTTCATTGAATTTGATCCAAGGGTTGCTGAGATCTGGCTGTGGACGGACGGACGGAAGGACGGACGGACAGACGGACGGACGGACGGAAGGACAGCGTGGCGACTATATGCTCCCCCGAAATTTTTTCGGGGAGCATAAAAATGTTAATAAACTGACACGATTTAAAAACGCAAAAAGTACTTTAAAAATAACAGATGATATCAGCGACACAACCGATGTATTGCCTTGTGTAATTGTAATGAAACAATTGTAAACATAACAAGGAATAAAATGACATGTCATGAATAATACCTGAGTGGACGTCCGTTTAAGCGCTGTCTCTAAAGGCGATGACGTTGAGTAAGAGCCTGGCATAAGAGGACGACAGCAAACCCCGTGTTCTCGCAGACGATTTATCACCGTTTCACGATGCATAGGTTGCATGCGATTACCAACTATAGCATTTGCTGTAGATTGAACCGTCACAAATCTGTTTCGTAAGTGACGTTAACGTATACAATTTTCTTGACGTACAGTTGTTACACGCAACAGACTGGGACGAAGGCGGTCTGCATGTGTTCCCATGTCGTTTACACGTCTCCCTAACCTTGAAACATTCGAGTCGGCTACATTAAAGCGTTTAGCCACCTCCATTTGCAAAACATCGCTGACCAAGAAGAGCCCAAAAACTCGGTTTCTTTGCCTAGGCATTTTACATACGAAACTTATCCGTAGTTGTTGTGTGTTTTCGAAGAGTAAATCAATATGGCAGTTTGCACACAAAAAGCCTTAGTGATTTCAGACGTTGTCTGAATGCACGAGACACATAAGCATTTTGGGATGGGTGGTTAAGATGTCCACGTAGTTTACAGAACACATGACTAAATTGGTGGGATGTGAAGGGTATACATTAACTTATGAATGTCCCAAAATATGGTACCGATTGAGACTGCAGGAAAGGAATGGTTTTTGCGTTTTTAAATCGTGTCAGTTTAGATAGAAATGCATATTTTCATTATGCCGTAATTGTCACGACAAATTTCATTAGAGCGTTTCTTTTGGACGTCTGTTTATTAAACACCATTAGTAATGACCGTAATGTTATCATCCTGGGGTATCTCTTTCCAAATGCGATTCTCGCTAGGACTTCATAGTTAGGACACACTGTGGGATATTTGTAGGCCTAATTAATGTAGACTCTATGACATATTTTTATCAGGTTTCTCTGAGAGGGGTTTCGGCTGCCAGTTTTTTCCCTTTTTTAACATTTTAGATTTTTGCACTTTTTTAAACCACAGGGTGCAAACGGGTGGTTGGTGCATGACCGATCTAAGGTCATATTATGTCATGTAAACTTGGAGTGTTTCTGTATACACTCTCCGACTGAACTGCAAGAAGAAAGCATCGTATTACAGAAGCCCATTCACGTACTACAGTACGTAATTCACGTAGAAATAAATTAATTCATGCCAGCCGTTCAAGCACGTATAGAATAATGAATGAACGTAAAAAGATTATGACCATTAAATTAATGTTTTGAATGAAAGAGTATCTGGGTTGCATGCCTGATTATCATTAGTGAATCCTATGATTAAGTGGTCGCAGTCATTTCTTTCATCCTTTGAATAAACTTTGTTGCTTATCAACAGGTAATTCTGGGGTCGTAAACATTGATAGCCATGAAACTCTAATTAATTATGTCTGTGTGTTATCAAAGGATTCTAAAGATTCTTCATAGACCAGTTTCATAATATAAGGTCCCTAATGAATTTTTCATGAGGAGGCAAAAGGAGCCCTATTATCATGCCTCCAATAGTAATCAAAGTGCTGTCAGCACTGTAAATTGGGCATCACTGATGAATTGAACAAACCAGAACTGAGAAAGTAGACAAAAGACGATGGACAGCACAGATACCATCAAGGGCTGGGATAGTGTAATAGTTCGTCAATCAAAATGGCTCAAATTTGGAGTTTTTTGTCATAACATTCCATCTTTTCAGGGACATAGTCAGCTCATCACACTCATTACAGAATTATATCCCTTCAATTGTGAGAGATGTGTCACAATTTTTTTTATTCAACTCGGGGATTGAACCCAGTACTACTAAGATTGATTATCCAACATGCTACCAACTGCGCTATAGGCACAGTAACAGTAGAGATGCCAAAATTGCACATGGAATTTCAACAAAATTATCAAGCCTTGGTCCAGTGGACTGAAAAAAGAGAGCTAAAAGATAGAACACGATATGGAACGATTTTATCCAGTTAACCATGGCGCAATATCGGACAAACGGTCAATGTTTCGTAAGTGTTGCCATAAAATCTCATAACTATGGCTAGAGTCAAGCTGTAGTTAGAATATTTTATAACAGCACCGACGGTTTATCAAAACGTAACGGTAATCCTAGTCTATTTTTTAGCACAGAATTCTTTGCCAATGCGTTGATTTTGATAGGTTTATTGGGATTTTACACTGTTTTCAACTGCCATGGTCATATCGCGGCGGATGGACCACCTAACCACAGATTCCTGTTGTTTCTCATTACAGTAGGCTACTATCATAACACCCTTACCGAGCCCCTAGCTGATACCCGCATAGGTTCACGATATAAAACCATTGGTGGTTGACATTTTTATCAGAAAGGACATTTGTTGCGGCCGGGTATCGAATCTTGGACCTCTCGAACGAGAAGCAGGTGCGTTATCAACTGCGTTAAGGCCACGGCCCAAAAGATATGTTTAAAAGAGATTATTATCATAGAACAACACTTCCAGCCCTCAGTGATCTCTTATGAACACATATTTACAAATCAGTTAAATTTGGCATTTAACCCATTTCCACATAGTGATGCTTATTGACACCCTTCAAGATAAAGACTTTGGAAAACATTGAGGAAAATGAAGAAATTGCTTGTCATAAGAAATTTCTTCATTTCCCACATAGTTTTCTATCCCAAAAGACAACAAAATTATAAATTTTATTCATTTGAAATTGTCGTCTGCAAACCCTTTGAATTTGGATCAACCTAAAATTTTGTAGTTTGGTAATGGGTTAAAACAAAATCTTGTTTGTAATACTAATTACGCTTGCAAAAAGCATGAAAATAGAATCAAAATTGCCCGAGGATTGATTATCCCATTGTCACACATTGACACTTTTGTATGCTCCAGAAAATAAGGGCTAGGGTTAGAAAAACATTGTGGAAAATGAAGAAACATTGTTTTCAACCAAAAAGAAATCATTGTATGCAACATCTTTGAATTTTGATCAGTCTAAACTTTCGCCATCTGGTGATGGGTTATATCAGACGAACAAGTTGCATAAAACTGTTCAACCCTTTCCCAAGTATTGTTTTCCGTATAAATTTTCTTTTTAAAAGAATATTTAAGTGTTTTACCATACAATTTTTGCTATGCAATAATGTTAACCCATTAATGGACAGCAAAATATTGGACTGATCCATATTAGATGTTGCTGATGAATTAAATTAATTTTCTATTTGTCTTTTTGTCTTTTAGTAAAGAAAACATTGATTGGTTTACTGGTTTATTGGGGTTTTACGGCGTTTTCAGCTACTAAGGTCATATCGCGGCAGCTGGAGCACCTAACCATAGATTACTGTCCTTTCTCATACCAGTACTACCACAACACCCTTACCGAGCCTCCAGCTGCCCCCCCCCCCACACACACAGGTTCACGATATCAAACCATTGATGGGTGACATTTTTGTCAGTAAGGGTATTTGCCACGGCCGCGTATCGAACCCGGGACCTCTCGGATGAGAGGCAGATGCGCTACCAACTGCGCCATGGCCGCGGCCTAAAGAAAACATTGAGGGAAATGAAGAAATTGCTTTTCACAACAATTTTCCTCATTTTCCACAAAGTTATCCCAAATCATTTTTCTTGAGTGCAGAAAGCTTAAATGTGATGGAACAGATTAAAATGTCCATCTTCAAAAACATCCATAATGTTTCTTCTGCAGCAGCATTTAAACTCACATGCACACATTAAAATTATGTCCATTGCCATTTTAATCCTTTCCTAAATTCGCTGCAAAATTTGGCTGACTCTAATTTGGCAGCAGCTACAGATGACAAAATAATTGAATTCAAAAGCAGAAAATGTACGTTATAACAAATAGCATATTTATGGAAAAACAGAAATTGCTAAATATTAGCAGTTTCTTTTTTCTATCTATATCTTTCGATAATATCTATACCAGGGGCTTCAACACTTTTCTGTTTAACCCTCTCCAAAACAAAAAAAAAAAAATTTAGGGTGATCCACTTCAAAAACTGTCACAAATGACAAAGTGGATGTTATTTAAGATAGGATTTAAATATGGCACCCAAAATATTGAGACAAAAGGAGAAACTGCTGGTTATCAGCAAGTTCTTCTTTTGTTTCAATGTTTTCCCAAGCTTTTTCTATTAGGGATGTCAAAACCAAGTTTTGTTTGGGAAATGGTTAACCCATTACCAGGCGACAAAAATTTCGAACTAGTCTAAATTCAAAGGTGTTGCAGACGACAATTTGAAGTGAATGAAATTTTATATTTCAAGGTCTTTTGGGTGGAAAATATCGTGGGAAATAAAGGAAATGCTTGTGGCAAGCAATTTCTTCATTTCCCACAATGTTTTCCAAAGCCTTCATCTTGAAGAGAGTCAAAAGTTGTCAGTATGTGGGAATGGGTTAAGAAAGCATCCAAAGTTATGGTAAACTAACTCCATCCACTTTAACAACAACATCCTATTTTGTTGACTCTGACTCTTATAGATTATCAGCATTTCCTCTTTTTTCAAACAAACATTTCTATGCATCAAATCATACAAATGTCTATTCAGCAACATTTATTTTGTAGTTTGGACTATCTTTCCACATAAACCAGGCTAAATTTTGTCATTTGGGAAAGGGTTAATCTCAAGTTCAAATTTCCATTCATATAATTTATCTATTAAACCTATTAATTGGGATCAGTATAAAAATTTGTTGCTAGGGTAGGGTTAATGATATCACATTGGATAAACATTGATGAATAAACATAAATGAAATTTACATCCTAACAATCAAAGTGGAGATTGTGCATGATGGGATGGATAACGTTTACAGACAAATTAGCCTCGCTTTAGGTAAGAAATTGTGCAATAATTTTCTTATTTCTGCGTCAATTTTCAAGCGGTTTGTTGCATGTACCCCGAATTACTGAGCTCTTTCCTTAAATATATGACTTGTTTGTAGAACCTTTGTACTTTGTCCAACAAGAGATGTTTGTAAAACATATATGCCCCCTCAAGGGCCTACATTTGATGTAGGTCAAAGTCCAAGGTCAAGTTAACAAGGTCCAAGGTCATGGTCAAATATAAAAGGTCTTGGTTGGAGGTGTCTATGTGTGAAATATCAAAGCTGTATATGTAAAAGTAAAATGAAACATAGGCCAGGTTAAAGTTTTTAAAAGTAGGCCAAATGCCAAGGTCAAGGTCATGGTCAAATGTGAAAGGCCTTGGTTGGAGGTGTCCATGTGTGAAATATCAAGGCTGTAGGTGTAAAAGGACATGATATATATGCCTGGTTTCAGTCTTTTTAAAAGTAGGTCAAACTCCAAGGTCAAGGTTGCAATATTCAAGGTCATGGTCAAATATGAAAGGTCTTGGTAGGAGGTGTCTATGTGTGAAATATCAAGGCTGTAGGTGTAATAGGACATAAGATAAAGGCTAGGTTAAATATTTGTAAAATGATGTAAAAATCAAAGGTCAAGGTCACACAGGCGAAGGTCATGGTCAAATGTGAAAGGTCTTGGTAGGAGGTGTCCATGTATAAAATATTGAGACTGTATAGGTAACAGGACATGAGATAAAGGCCTAGTTTAAGTTTTTTAAAAGTAGGTCAAACTCCAAGGTCAAGGTCCAAGGTCATGGTCAAAAGTGAAATATCTTGGTTGGAAGTGACCATGTGTGAAATATCAAGGCTGTATATGTAAAATGACATAAATATAGGCCAGGTTAATGTATTATTAAAGTAGGTCTAACACCAAGGTCAAGGTCACAAGGTCCAAGGTCATGGTCCAATGTAAAAGGCCTTGGTCGTAGGTGTCCATGTGTCAAATATCAAGGCTGTATGTGTAAAAGGACATGATATATCGGCTAGGTTAATTTTTTTTTAAAGTAGGTCAAAGTCCAAGGTCAAGGTCACAAGGTCCAAGGTCATGGTCAAATGTGAAAGGTCTTGGTAAGATGTGTCCATGTGTGAAATACCAAGGCTGTATGTGTAATAGCACATAAGATATAGGCCCAGTTTATTTTTTTTTAAAAGTAGGTCAAACTCCAAGCACAAGGCCACATGGTCCAAGGTCATAGTCGTATGTGATAGGTCTAGGTCGGAGGTTTCCATGTGTCAAATATCAAGGCTGTATGTGTAAATGGACATGATATATCGGCCAGGTTAAAGTTTTTTAAAAGTAGGTCAAACTCCAAGGTCAAGGTCACAAAGTCCAAGGTCATGGTCAATTGTGAATGGTCTTGGTAAGATGTGTCCATTTGTGAAATATCAAGGCTGTATTTGTAAAAGGTCATGAGATATATGCCGGGTTTATTTTGTTTTAAAGTAGGTCAAACTCCAAGGTCAAAGTCACAAGGTCCAAGGTCATGGTTAAATGTGAACGATGTTGATAGGAGGTATCTATGTGTGAGATATCAAGGCTGTATGTGTAAAAGGACACGGGATATAGGCAAGGTTAAGAATTAAGCGTAAAAATCAACAAAGGGCAATAACTCCAAAAATTTGATTGGCAGAATTACAGTTCTTGTGCACTGCACCTCTCCATAATGAAATCTATTCACCTGTTAAGTTTCATGATTCTACCTTACATATTTTTTGAGTTGTGCTCCGGACAAGAATTAAGTTATAAAATCAACAAAGTGCAATAACTCACAAAATATGATCAGCAGAGTTACGTTTCTTGTACACTGCACCTCTCCATAATGAGATCTATCCACCTGTGAAGTTTCATGATTCTACCTAACATAGTTTTTGAGTTATGCTCCGGACAAGAATCAAGTTTGAAAATCAACAAAGGGCAATAACTCAAAAAATTTGATCAGCAGAGTTACAGTTCTTGTGCACTGCACCTCTCCATAATGAGAGCTATCCACCTGTGAAGTTTCATGATTCTAACTTTTATACTTTTTGAGTTATGCTCTGGACAAGAATCAAGTTTGAAAATCAACAAAGGGCAATAACTCAAAAAATTTGATCGACAGAGTTACGGTTCTTGTGCACTGCACCTCTCCATAATGAGATCTATCCACCTGTAAAGTTTCATGATTGTACCTTACATACTTTTTGAGTAATGCTCCGGACAAGAATCAATTAATAAAATCAACAAAGGGCAATAACTCCAAAAATTTGATCGGCAGAGTTACAGTTCTTGTGCACTGCACTTCTCCTTAATGAGATCTATCCACCTATAAAGTTTCATGATTCTACCTTACATACTTTTTGAGTTATGCTCCGGACAATAATCAAGTTATAAAATCAACAAAGGGCAATAACTCAAAAAATTTGATCGGCAGAGTTACGGTTCTTATGCACTGCACCTCTCCATAATGAGATCTATCCACCTATAAAGTTTCATGATTCTACCTTACATACTTTTTGAGTTATGCTCCGGACAAGAATCAAGTTATAAAATCAACAAAGGGCAATAACTCAAAAAATTTGATCGGCAGAGTTACGGTTCTTGTGCACTGCACCTCTCCATAATGAGATCTATCCACCTGTGAAGTTTCATGATTCTACCTTTAATACTTTTTGAGTTATGCTCCGGACAAGATTTGGTCTACGGACAGACCGACCGACCGACCGACCGACCGACCGACCGACCGACCGACCTTCCGACCGACCGACCGACCGACCGACCGACCGACACTTGCAAAACAATATACCCCCATTTTCTTCGAAAGGGGGCATAAAAATTGATCCCAACCGATCTGAAAAATGACAAAAAAAAATCCAGGTCTTTTTCTAGTCAGTTGGGATCTATTTTTGAGAAAAGTACAATGAGTTTTCTTATAAAGGGTTCAGTAAGGCGGAGTACATGCAACAAACTGCATGAAAATTGACGTAAAAATAAGAAAGTTATTGCACAAAATCTTACCTGAAGTGTGTTAATTTGGCCGTTGTCGTTACCTTTTCGCTTTCTGGTCGGTTGGGACAATATTTTGGTAAAAGTACCACAAATTATCTAACATGTCATACATCCAATGAAAGAGCTCGGTAAGGCGGGGTACATGCAACAGACCTTTTGAAAATTGACACACAAATAAGGAAGTTATTGCAAAAAATCTTACACAGTCTCCACTGTGACAATTGTATATAAACATACAAAACATTTTTTTTCACAATAATTGTATTTTATGTATACAATATCTATTTATATATACAATGTACAATACCCATTTCTACAAAATACATTTTATTCACCTTGCCCAAATGACAAAATTTTAGACAGGTCAAATTTGAAAGCCTGGGAAAAGATTCAAATTCTGAAAAAAAAAACAGTGAAATTGGTCAGTGTTCCAATATGAACACATTACAACACACTGATGCCTTTTGATGCCTACAAGATTACAGCTGTGGAAAACAATGTGGAAAAAGAAGAAATTGCTTGTAACAACCAATTTCATCATTTCCCACAATGTCTGCTACCCAGAAAGACCAAAAGATGTACAATTTCGTTTTCTTGAAATTGTCTTCTGCAGCACCTTTGAATTTGGGCCAGTCTAAAGCATGGATCTAGTCAATATTTCAAGATAAAAGGCAAGGCAGAGAGCATGATAGGTTCCAATATATAGACACTACTTGCACGACCAGTAATCAGCTGACTTTGTTATGATTTTTTTCCTTATTTATTTTTACGTGAACAAACAGTCTTGATAAGAAAACCTAATATTTCATGGGCTAAGTATCCTCTGAAATATCCATTTTTTTCTATGCAAAGGTCTCCCCTCAATTCTTTGTCAATACTGAAGACATTCATGACAAGTTATCTGTTTATGGAAAGCATGTCATGATATATTTTCTTTGTCACTTGTTGCTGAGTTGTCATCAGCTTTGACAAAGAATTTAGCGGAGACCTTGGTATTTGAAATATATTAGAGATTACAAAGGTTGCTATATAATTTGGTAGGTCATTCAATATGGGATCAAGATAAATTCATAATGCATTATAAAGGCCTGATTGTATATTCCATTCCACGTCCACATCACAGCCAAGGTATGTATTAGACAAGAGGGCCAAGATGGCCCTAAATCGCTCACCTTAGAGATCATCAAGATGATAATTTTTGTCTCATCTCACACACACAACTTCTGGACAACGTTCATTAAAGGAAACAATTTAAACAATGCTGGTATTAGAGAGTTATACTAGCATGGGAAGTGCAAAATTTACCTTAAGGATCTCTGATAAACAGAATTGGAGAAGATTGTATCATTATGAGACAATTCTACATACAAAATTTCAAAAGCCTTACGTCCAGCAGTTTAGGAGAAAAAGATTGTACAAGATTTCCTTATTTGTCTCTATATATATGAAATTCTATACCCACAACATAGGGTCAATTTTTCTTGTATCACAATATTTTGAGGTAATTTGGTAGAGGGCCTTGAGATGATTCTACACACAAAATTTCAAAGCACTAGGCCGAACCGTTAAGGAGAAGAAGATTGTACAAGATTTCCTTCTTTGTTACTATATGAAATTCGATACCCACAACGTAGGGTCAATTTTCCTTGTATCAAAATAATTTGAAGTATTTAGGTAGAGGGCCTTAAGATGATTCTACACACAAAATTTCAAAGCTCTAGGCCAAACGGTTCAGGAGAAGAAGATTGTACATGATTTCCTTCTTTGTCTCTATATGAAATTTGATACCCACAACATAGGGCCAAATTTCTTTGTATCACAATAATTTGAAGTATTTTCGTAAAGAATCTTTAGACGATGCTACATACAAAATATCAAGACTCTAGGCCTTATAGTTTGGGAGAAGAAGATTTTTTAGTAATTGTGGACAGACAGACGGACAGACGGACTGACAAACAGAAGACGGACAGTGAGCGATCACAATAGCTCACCCTCAGCACTTTGTGCTAAGGTGAGCTAAAAAAAAAAACAGGGGACGTGTGCAGTATAATTTTGGACGCAACATTGTATGAGACATTAGGCCTACCTTTATAGTGTTTGTTGACAAATGTATATCAAATACATCATAACAAGGTAAAGTGATTATAATAGATTCACAATTAAACGATAATAATTTCAGTTGTTTTGATAAAGCAATTCAACTGTAATTATTCTCGTTTAATAGTGAATCGATTATACAAGCCAAGACTTTTGAACACATGAACAATATTGCTGCAATGTTCATTGTATTGACTAATATGCAATTACAATCAAATAACGAATGATGGCCAATTTCAAACTCTATGTGTGTTTTAACATAGAAAACATACTTTTACACTGACGGAGAAATTGATTGTCTATTTATTTTCTCTCGATGTTTTTCCAAATCCGTCTCATATAGGTATATGCAGGCATAATGCACCACATATTTCTTATTTAATACATGCACATATCGTACTTAATTGTCTCAATGTCACAATTATCGTCCTAAAAAAGAAGGGTTCATTTATTACTGATGGTCTTAAGGCTGCACATAGCCTACTGTTAAATTGTGAGAATGAGCTACTCTTTTCAGACAGTCAGAATTTTCTAATCATCTGTGATGAGTTTTCATCATCTGGATATTTATAATTCATAGATCTGATGAAAGTTATTGTAAATATTTAATCAAGCAGTTTGACAAGTTTCGTGGGTGTGTCAATGGGCAGCGCCATTTCAGTAAAACAGCCAAAATTTTATGAAGTCAAAAGAGAAGTCATGACGTCATTTTGTCGCTTACTTTTTGCAAGACTCAAAATTTTATTATGTAACCTTTAAAACAATGTATAACATGACTATATTGCATGTAAAATCAATGATTTATATGTGTTTGTAATGGTATGAAAAACCCTGTATAATTATCATCTACCACAAAACAATTTAACCCTTTTCGAAACAAGACCTGGTTTTGATATCTAAATTAATATTGAGTTTAGAAACTGTTGAGGGAAAAAAGAAAATGCTAATTATCAGAATTTTCTACTTCACTCTGAAGGGTTTTTATGCTGGAATTTGTTGATTTTCTGAATTGTGCATTTATTTAGTCTTCTCCAAAATATTTAAATTCAGATCGCAGTAAGGTTTTTTAATTTGGTTAATACAACTGCTTTTAATACTTTTCAAAAAAAAAAAAAAATCCCTGATTTTGCAATCCTTGGTAAGTAAAGTTGGAAAACATTGAGAGAATAGAAGAACAAGCTGACAGCTAGAATGTCCTCTTATTCTATCTTTTCCCCCCATGCAATAGCATGCTTACTTATGAAACTTTTGAAACTTTTGTTATTTACCACAATTCAAATTGAAATAGTATCACTGTTTCTAAACAAAAATCTCATAACTACAACTTTTTTACAGCTGTAATTATGAGATTTTTGTTGAAAAGTGATGATATGCATGCAGATGACAATTATATAAATATATCAAAGGGCTAAATGTACATCATAGCAAATCTAGTTTATAGATCACCTATTTTTTCCCAATGTTTTCAGGTTCTTATAGTTGAGATGTTTGGAAAAGAGTTAACCTCCTCTTAACCATTTCTCAAAAGACAAAATTTTGGACTTTTCCCCTTAGAAAGTGGCTGCCAATGTAAAAAAGGATGTTGATAAAGGCAGGATCTGTGTAAACAAGAGATGTTTGTAAAACATATATGCCCCCTCAAGGGCCTACATTTGATGTAGGTCAAAGTCCAAGGTCAAGTTAACAAGGTCCAAGGTCATGGTCAAATATGAAAGGTCTTGGTAGGAGGTGTCTATGTGTGAAATATCAAAGCTGTATATGTAAAAGTAAAATGAAACATAGGCCAGGTTAAAGTTTTTAAAAGTAGGCCAAATGCCAAGGTCAAGGTCATAGTCAAATGTGAAAGGTCTTGGTTGGAGGTATCCATGTGTGAAATATCAAGGCTGTAGGTGTAAAAGGACATGATATATATGCCTGGTTTCAGTCTTTTTAAAAGTAGGTCAAACTCCAAGGTCAAGGTTGCAATATTCAAGGTCATGGTCAAATGTGAAAGGTCTTGGTAGGAGGTGTCTATGTGTGAAATATCAAGGCTGTAGGTGAAATAGGACATAAGATAAAGGCTAGGTTAAATATTTCTAAAAGTCTGTAAAAATTAAAGGTCAAGGTCACACAGGCCAAGGTCATGGTCAAATGTGAAAGGTAGGAGGTGTCCACGTGTAAAATATTGAGACTGTATAGGTAACAGGACATGAGATATAGGCCTAGTTAAAGTTTTTTAAAAGTATGTCAAACTCCAAGGTCACAAGGTCCAAGGTCATGGTCAAATATGAAAGGTCTTGGTAAGATGTGTCCATGTGTGAAATACCAAGGCTGTATGTGTAAAATGACATGAAATATAGGCCAGGTTAATGTATTATTAAAGTAGGTCAAACACCAAGGTCAAGGTCACATGGTCCAAGGTCATGGTCAAATGTGAAAGGTCTTGGTCGTAGGTGTCCATGTGTCAAATATCAAGGCTGTATGTGTACAAGGAATTGATATATCGGCTAGGTTAATTTTTTTTTTAAAGTAGGTCAAAGTCAAAGGTCAAGGTCACAAGGTCCAAGGTCATGGTCAAATGTGAAAGGTCTTGGTAAGATGTGTCCATGTGTGAAATACCAAGGCTGTATGTGTAATAGCACAAAAGATATAGGCCCAGTTTATTTTTTTTAAAAGTAGGTCAAACTCCAAGGTCAAGGCCACAATGTCCAAGGACATAGTCGTATGTGATAGGTCTTGGTCGGAGGTTTCCATGTGTCAAATATCAAGGCTGTATGTGTAAAAGGACATGATATATCGGCCAGGTTAAAGTTTTTTAAAAGTAGGTCAAACCCCAAGGTCAAGGTCACAAAGTCCAAGGTCATGGTCAATTGTGAAAGGTCTTGGTAAGATGTGTCCATGTGTGAAATAGCAAGGCTGTATTTGTAAAAGGTTATGAGATATATGCCGGGTTTAATTTTTTTTAAAGTAGGTCAAACTCAAAGGTCAAGGTCACAAGATCACAAGGTCCAAGGTCATGGTTAAATGTGAACCATGTTGATAGGAGGTATCTATGTGTGAGATATCAAGGCTGTATGTGTAAAAGGACATGAGATATAGGCAAGGGTAAGAATTAAGTGTAAAAATCAACAAAGGGCAATAACTCTAAGAATTTGATTGGCAGAGTTATGATTCTTGTGCACTGGACCTCTCCATAATGAAATCTATTCACCTGTAAAGTTTCATGATTCTACCTTACATATTTTTTGAGTTGTGCTCCGGACAAGAATCAAGTTATAAAATCAACAAAGGGCAATAACTCAAAAAATTTGATCGGCATAGTTACGGTTCTTGAACACTGCACCTCTCCATAATGAGATCTATCCACCTGTAAAGTTTCATGATTCTACCTTACATACTTTTTGAGTTATGCTCCGGACAATAATCAAATTTGAAAATCAACAAAGGGCAATAACTCCATAAATATGATCGGCAGAGTAACGGTTCTTGTGCACTGTACCTCTCCATAATGATATCTATTCACCTGTAAAGTTTCATGATTCTACCTTACAGAGTTTTTGAGTTATGCTCCGGACAAGAATCAAGTTTGAAAATCAACAAAGGGCAATAACTCAAAAAATTTGATCAGCAGAGTTACGATTCTTGTGCACTGCACCTCTCCATAATGAGATCTATCCACCTGTAAAGTTTCATGATTCTACCTTACATACTTTTTGAGTTATGCTCCGGACAAGAATCAAGTTATAAAATCAACAAAGGGCTATAACTCAAAAAAATTGATCGGCAGAGTTACGGTTCTTGTGCACTGCACCTCTCCATAATGAGATCTATCCACCTATGAAGTTTCATGATTCTACTTTTAATACTTTTTGAGTTATGCTCCGGACAAGGTTTGGTCTACGGACAGACCGACCGACATACGGACCGACCGACCGACCGACCTTCCGACTGACCGACACTTGCAAAACAATATACCCCCATTTTCTTCGAAAGGGGGCATAAATATAGCACGGAAAATATCTAGACAAAAGGATTAACTGCTGGTTATCAGCAGTTTCTTCTTTAGCCTCAATGTTTTCCCAAGCCTATTCAATTAGGGACGTCAAAACCAGGTCTTGTTTGGAAAGGGTTAAAATAAATTAAAACTTCTGAAAAAAAAAATGTCCTTAAATCAAAGGACCAATTGTGCTGATACAACTTGTTATGAGTCTATATTTCTCATGAATGTAATTGAAGTCCCTGTGTGTAGATAGTGTGATCAATCTCTTAAATATTGCACAATGTCCTTTTTCACTCCTCTTTAACCCTTGTCCTTCTGACTTAAAATTTTGTTCCAAACAAATTGCTCTTCTAAGAGGCATTGCAATCAGCTTGTTTAAATTTTTTGTCACAATAAGTGAGCAAAAAGCTGGAAATGTAGGCTAAGATCAGACTACACCAATGTGCAGGCTGATCTTTGTCTACTCTGCCTGCAAAAACTTTAGTTACCAAAGGAATAAGACATGAACAGCATGAGAAGGTATTTATTTGTATGGCAATCAGATTTCTAATAAATACCTGTTTCACCCTGTTATTATGAGTTGAAAATGTGCTGAATATATGAGGCAAAGGAAGAAAATATTGTTTGCCAGCATTTGTCAAAAACACATGCGAAATTGATAAAAAATGCAATTGGTTTTGAGAATACCAAACATCACATCTTCAGAGTAACAGAATGATAAAGGGGGTACGGTAAACATAGTCTTATTTCGTTATTTCAGATTTACAACTATGTTGTAGGTACTTATTTGAATATTCTCATATCAATGAGTACCCATAACATAGAGTTCGATGAACAATTTGCCATATTTCATAATTTGAGGCTTCATTACACCTCTTATTTGATCTCCACCCCCTTAATTCTTATATGGATATTTCAGATTCTATCAACATAATTCTATACATATAGTAACATACATTGTAACAAATAATGCTGATTTTCTACTAAAACTTAAAAAATTAACACAAAAATATATATGTATATATAACTGCTAGTGACGATTATTGGGTGAATGCCGACTACGCGGATAAATTAAATGACCTTGACCTTTGGCCATACTGCCTTGTCGCTGAACATCCTTGCATAAGGTTTTAGTCAATGTACAATGGCGACCTTGATGCACTAATGGTCCACCGATGGTATGGTTCTGGTTTTCTTTTGGTAACTGTCTTTCTGTATACTCTAGGTATTTTTGTAGTAATGAATTACCAGTAGAACAAGCATTCTGAAGTATTGCAAAACAATACCAAGTCCCCTACCGGCTTTATATATGTGTTAAGAAAAAGAAGCCCAAAAATTTTCAAAGTCCAGCATCCGTATCTTCCTAAAAAATCACTGGACCGGAACAAAACTCAACCTTGTTCTGTAACTTATCAATGCGGGTCTACATACCAAAAATCTGCTCAATAGCTGCAAGCATTAAGAAAAGAAAGTCTGGAAAACTAATTTCTCAGAAATTTTCTAAGTCCAGCATCCATATTTTCCACAAAAATCACTGGACCGGAACGAAACTCAAACTTGTTCTGTATCCCATCAATATGTGTTCATATATCGAAAATCAGCTCAATACCTGCAAGCGTTTAGAAAAAAAGTCTGGAAAACTGTAATTTCCCAGAAATTTTCTAAGTCCAGCATCCATATCTTCCCCAAAAATTACTGGACCGGAACAAAACTAAAACTTGTTCTGTAACTCATCAATGCGGGTCCACATACCAAAAATCAGCTCAATAGCTGCCAGCATTGAGAAAAAAAGTCTGGAAAACTGTAATTTCCCAGTAATTTTCTAAGTCCAGCATCCATATCTTCCCCAAAAATCACTGGACCGGAACGAAACTCAAACTTGTTCTGTAACTCATCAATGCGGGTCCACATACCAAAAATCAGCTCAATAGCTGCCAGCATTGAGAAACAAAGTCTGGAAAACTGTAATTTCCCAGAAATTTTCTAAGTCCAGCATCCATATCTTCCCCAAAAATCACTGGAGCGGAACGAAACTCAAACTTGTTCTGTAACTCATCAATGCGGGTCTACATACCAAAAATCAGCTCAATAGCTGCCAGCATTAAGAAAAAAAGTCTGGAAAACTGTAATTTCCCAGTAATTTTCTAAGTCCAGCATCCGTATTTTCCTCAAAAATCACTGGAGCGGAACGAAACTCAAACTTGTTCTGTAACTCATCAATGCGGGTCTACATACCAAAAATCAGCTCAATAGCTACCCCCGTTTAGAAAAAAAGTCCGGAAAACTAATTCACCGGACTGACGGACAGACGGACGGACGGACGGACGGACGGACGGACGGACGGACTGACGGACTGACTGACGGACAGAGTGCAAACCTAAAGTCCCCTTCGGCTTCGCCGGTAGGGGACTAATAAACTTAATTGTTTGTACAAGCAGGAGTGTTAGTATCTTGTTGAGTATAATTATATTTGATTAATCGATTTTCTTGTTCTAAATTATTTATATGTACCCGTACTACTGGATTATTAGTCTCGGGTAAACTCGCATGACGAAAGTTTCTATTGCGTATAATATCAAAGTTTTCTAGGTCAATCTCAATCTCTTCGCTAGTCAAAGTCAGCCCTTTTATAGCGACAATTCACATCGTCCATATGTCGCTTGCCTTTCCAACACAACATACGGCGATCCTGAGCTTGCAACATCCGAATATAACATCGAATAATATAATAGCAGCGATACATAAGACAAAAACCCATATAAAAAATCCCAGCATGTCTGGGTCTAAGAAATTCACCAGTAGCTCCTTTTTACACAATCCATCCCGCTTCTCATACCAATCATTACACAAATAGCAGTCATCCACTTGCGGACCACGACACGTTTTACATGCCTCGTGGCACTTGTTACAGATGCCATGTCGTTCAAATTTCTGCTGTCTGTGTCGTTGCCAGCAGATCGTAATTGTACAAGTTGCATGATTCCAAAAAAAAATTATCGGGACGGTTTGGCACACATGTGTCCTTCAGTTTGAAGTAACCAGATTTACATTCTGAAAGTAGAAAATCAATCGTTAAAATTTATCCCAATTACAGATGGCAAAATTTTAGACTTTGCAAATTAAAAAAAAAATGCAGATTTTTTCAATGATGATTTTTTTTTATTTGGTAATTCTTTTAAGAAAAAATTGTGGGAAATGAAGAAATTGCTGGTCGCGAGCAACTTCTTCATTCTCCAGGACAGAAGTTTCAAGAGAGCCAACCAATGATAATAATAGTGTAATAGATAGAGGATAATCGTTTGTTTCATTTTAATATTGTTTGATATTTCATTTCGTGAACAACAAAAGCTTTATTTTCTAATTGGCAAAGCCACGAGTGAAAATGTTTCTTTCATTATTCACCAAATGAAATATCAATCGATCTTACACGAAAAACAAACAATTATTATATTTCTTTAAAGCAAAAATTGGACAAAATGCAAAACTTTTATGACAAATTATCTTAAAGTGCGTCATTTTGCATGTGACTGCTATGCAACCCTTAAGATGACGTCACTTATTTGGCCTGGCTTATATAACGTCTGAAATGAACGAAAGCGGGGCACAAGTTTTGGATAATTTCACTGGATTGGCATTTATCAGAATGATAATCTACCGTTATTTCCCGATAATCCACCGAAAAGGATTAAATAAAGCTGTGTCATACATGTACATTAGTATTATTTGATTTCAACATGTGAAAACAGAAAATAATGACCTTCCAACTGTACTTAATCCATTTTCAGACAGCCAAAATTTTAGACTTGGATAATTATGAAGGGTTTTTATGTCTTTCATTGTAGAAAACATTGTGGGAAATGAAGAAATTGCATCCAAACAAGCCTTTTCCTTATTTTCCACAATATTTTCCAAAGCTTTTATCTTGAAGGGCATCAAAAAGCGTCACAGTGTGGGAATGGTTTAAAAAATGATCATTATATTTACACAAGTGGTTCCAATCATTTTTGTATATCTTTTTAGGTGACATTGAAAACTTGGTGACCTTCCCCTTCAACTGTGTAGGTAAAATTGTGATTTATGTGCCCATAATCTGCCTCTAATGTTATGAACTTACCAAGACATACTGCTAGCCCTATCCCTGGTACATGTTAGCAAATATCTTTCAAAAATAAGTATCACCGACATGCACGGATCCAGAGAGGGTTTCAGGGGGTCATGACCCCCCCTGGAATTTGGCGTAAAAAGGGGTTATCAAAAAAATTACTGGTTGTGTCCCAAATAAGCTGCCACATTTGTCCCTGTGTGCCATGACAAACCGTTGTTATGTTTAGTCCTTAATAGTATGGCATGTACCTGCATGCACGCATCAAGAGGGGGTCCTGACCCCCTGACCCCCCATGGAATTTGGTGAAACAAGAGCCGTCACAGACGGATTATGCTCCCCGAATAAGTGTTTGTCACAAAATAAAAACTATCATACATTAAGCCCCCCTTTCCCATGACAGCCTTTTTGTACACACATTATTTATAAAATATGGTCTAGAACATCCTATTTATTACATAAGTACAAAATTTCATTAAATTCTGCCCAATGGATGAAGAGAAATTAGAGAAAAACTAATTTTTACACTAAGGCCCCTTTTTCCATGACGCAGCCTCAAATTGAGAAACGGAGAAAAAGGTCCCTAGGTATTATCCCAGGGAATTCACATGTGAAGTTTCATTGAATTTGGTCCAAGGGTTGCTGAGATCTGGCTGTGGACGGACGGACGGACACACGGACGGACGGACAGCCGGACAGACGAACGGACGGACGGACAGCATGGCGACTATATGCTCCCCCGAAATTTTTTCGGGGAGCATAAAAAAAAGGGCCATCAGCATTATGTACAAGTTTTGTTTTAATTGGTCAATATTTGTAGATGCTACAGTGTAAACAAAGTCAACAAGAGCCGTCAGAGACGGACAATGCTCCCCGAATAAGGCATTGTCACAATAAATATATGCCATGCAGAGCTAATATAAAGCTAACAAATGTTAAGCCCCCTTTTTGCATGACATATTTTGTATACGCAAATTTTAAATAGATTATTGTCAAGGGCATCTGATTTGCAACTCAAATATGAAATTTCATCAAATTCTGACCATTAGACTAGGAGAAATAATTAGAGAAAACTGTATTTAACCTTAAGTCCCCTTTTCCCATGACGAGGCCTCAAATCCAAAAACCGGGAAAGGTACATCGGCATTTTGTCATAGAGAGTTCACATGGTAAGTTTCATTTGATTTGGCCCAAGGGTTATGGAGAAATCGCTTTGGACGGACGGATGGACTGACGGACGGAATGACGGACGGACAGGACGGACAGACAAAGCGGCGACTATATGCTCTCCCTTCGGGGAGCATAACAAGATGTAGTATCAGAGTTAGTGAGCAGTCTACGCTCGAGCATGCGCTTTACATTTCATAAAGTTTTCGAGGCCAGATGTACTATGTACATAAGTAACTTAAAACTTCTATAGGTCCTTTATTTCTTTTTTTCGAGAAGAGGCAGTAAATTTTACCTCACTGCTACCCACTTCACACAGCTGGGTAGACTGGGGCTTACAATTAAGTGCCTTAACCAAAGACATGCCTTACATGAGTGTGGCTCGAACTCATAACCATCATGTGCCACAAGTTGAGTGGGCTAACAACTGCGACTCTCCGACTGTTTTGGGCAATAAAATTGTTAGCTTCTTGAATACCCCATTCACACACAATGACATCTTTTGATGCCCTGCAAGATAATTGCTTTAGAAAACATTGTGGAAAGTAGAATTGCTTGTGACAAGCAACTTCTTCATTTCCAAAATGTTTTTTATATAGAAAGACCAGAAAAAGTAGAATTTCATTCGCTTCCAATTTGTTATCGATTTATTGGGGTTTACAGTGACATTTAACAGACATTTTTCGTAATTTTACTTTTATTTTTATCTGAAAGAGCACATTTCCTTAAATTGCACTGTTTACGAGAAATATATTTTTTTGTGTTAGAATTAAGCAAATTGTTGTGGACAACAGTTCAGATGTATAAGGAATTTGTCATATTTAGCTCAACTTTAGAGGCATATTCTTGGCTTATAGACAACAACTTCAAAAAACTGATTGCATTTATTCCCATTAGAATAACCAATCTAGGCATCAAGACATACTTTAAAAAAATGAAATCAAAATGAAATGGGACCGTCCCTTTAACGCCGTTTTTAATGCTATAGTCCTAAAGTGACATTTCACAATCATTTTTACATAAATTTTACGTTTATTCTATCTGAAAGAGCAACTTTTCTTATGGAAATTCTGAAAATTTCAAGTCAAAATATTGTACCGTCTAGGAGAAATATATATTTTTGTGCTAAAATTAGACAAACTGTTGTGGACAACAGTTCAGATTTATATAGAATTTGTCATTTCTGTCTCAACTTTAAAGTGACATTTCACATTTATTTCATTTTTTAAAAGTATGTCTTGATGCAAAGATTGTTTATTCTAATGCATAGAAATGCTATCAATTTTATGAAGTTGTTAATTATAAGCAAAAAATACGCCTTTAAAGTTGGATCACCCTTAAATAACAAAAACAAGTGGCGCATGCAGTGCAAAAGAAATGTAACTCTAAAACCGTATACATGCTTTTTTTTTTTGCACTGCGGGCACCACTTGTGTTTGTTTTCTCGCCCATACACCTTACAGCATTTCCCGGCTGACGGCTGAAAAACAAGAGAAAATAGAACAATTAAGCCTTTCCCAAACAACAAAATATTAGGATGTGGTCCAATTTGAAAACTGCAGAAGATCACAAAATGCATGTCAATCATGATATAGTTTATGTGTGAACAGCACAGAAAATATTGGGACAAAAGGAGATAATGCTGATGATCAGCATTTTCTTCTTTTGTCTCAATATTTTCCCAAGCCTCTTTTCTTAGGGACGTCAAAATCAGGTCTTGTTTGGGAGAGGGTTAAGCAAACAGGTAATAAAGATTTGCATAGATTGTCAATTCTTAATTCTCTGTGACACTGATTATCAGCATTTCCTTCTTTTGCCTCAATGTTTTCCCATGCCTTTTCTTCAATGGACGTCAAAACCAGGTCTTAATTGGGAAAGGGTTAAAAAAGACCCATTCCCAAATAATAAAGGGCCTGTCGATATTTGAAGCAGTTCAGAAGAAAATATTAATCAGAAAGACAAAATGGAAATACTCGGTGACCAGTGGAAAACGTTGAAAAGGGAGAAAATGCTGGAAATCAGCATTTTGCGGTTTTCTTCAACATCATCTTAAGCTTTATACTGCGGTACATCCTAAGGCCTCACTGTTTGGGAAAGGTACAAGTTTTAGAGAGAAAAAATAATTCGAAAAACAAGACCTTGTTTTGAAGTCTCTAATAGGGAAAACATTGAGGCAAAAGAAGAAAATGCTGATAATCAGCATTTCCTCCTTTTGCCTCAATATTTTCTGAGCTATATCATTCCAAAATTTTGCCTCTAGTAACATGTATTTTGTCATTTTCAGCAGCTTTGAAATCGGATCACCCTTAAATTTTGGCGCTTGGGAAAGTGTTAATTCTATTTTAGCAGAGTACAATCTATCTTTGCCTTCTAGGGGGGCCCCATTCAGCATTTGGTTGAAGGGTGGGGGTGGGGGGTGATCATCCAATACAGATGCAGACAAATTATTAAATATCAAGCTCTTTCAACATGAGCAATATTTTACACAAATTTAATATCAATAAACCCTTCCAATACATTGGCGCTTTTTGATGCTCCACAAGATAAAGGCTTTGGAGAGCATTGCGGGAAATGAAGAAATTGATCCATTTCCTACAATATTTTTACCCCCCAAAAGACCAAAACCCGAACATATCTTATACACTTGAAATTTTCACCTGCAACTTCTTTGAATTTGGACCAGACTAAAATTTTGCTGTCTGGTGATGGGTTAAACCAACTCACCTTTTTTTCAGTTGTAGGTTCTCATCCATTTTGATTACCCTCAAGATAAAGCCTTTGAAAAACATTGAGGGAAATGAAAGAAATTGCTTGTGACAAGCATTTTTTTCATTTTCCACTATATTTTCTACCCAAAAAAGACCAATAACTGAAATTTTCATTCACAGGAAATTATCATTTGCTGGTGCAACATCTTCTAATTTGGAACAGCCTAAAATTGTACAATATGGTAATGGGTTAAACCAACTCACCTTTTTCAGTTGCAGGTTTTCATCCTTTAATTTTTCGTGATATTTGGTTTTCTGCTTGTGGTTTGAATGGCCTACCAGGTCTGTATTCTGCTCCAAAAGCGTCTTGTTCTCCTCCATTAAGGTTTTGATAGTCTGAAAAAAATTTACAGACATATAAGTGACTGGTCTCGCTAGAAGTGTCCATCTGAAAAGTTCTAGTCAATCTATGAAAACTAAAAAGAGCGAAAGATAAAAGTGGTGAAGACATCCTATTTTTTTTTAATCCAAATCCTATGTTGTGGGTATTCATTTGAATTGCCTCTTGGTAATGGTTCTAATTAAGTGCTATCAGAGATGATGGAAACAGTAGTTTTAGTAGTTTTTTCGAGTAGACCACCCTAAAATTTCATTGCCTAGAAGCAGATATTATGGTAACAGAGGCATGTACAAGGTTTCAGAGCAATAGCATTGATAGAAATAGAGATATCATATGACAAATTTTCACATAAAAACTTAACCAAAGCATAATGACACCGCCGATGCCCGGAGTAGCCCCCCATTCTACGAATAGTTAGGCGAAAAAAATTAAGCTGAAACTGAAGCACAACTTACACCGTGTATAATCATGTGACTCAGAATTTCTGATAATGTTCAATATCTTTTTTAATACTTGACAAATTTGACTTCGATTTAAAGCCGCCAGGTATAAGCTGGACGTGTTGGATTTTTGAAAAATCAACCACGTCCATCTAATCCATGATGTCTGTACACATTCTCTGCTTCAAACCGAATTCAAATCGGTCCAGTATTTACAAAATTATTGAAGATTTTCTGAAAATATTGTATCACGTGATTATCCATCGTGACTTACAGTTGTATGATTCTGTAATTGGATTTCCATTTCAACCCTTTCCTCCCTATCTTTGTTGGCTAAAGTGTGGAGGCTGTAAAAGAATGAGAATTACTTGTTTGACTAAAAACAAATTGTACTTCAAATATTAATGAGCTAGGATCTTCCAAAAGGTCTGCAATAGCAATTCAGAGCAAAATGGATCAGATCTGCTTGTTGATACTGGATACACATGTTCTCCATTTGCCTAAGTAGTGTCTGTGGTAAATGTTAGACAAAGCCTATGTTTAGCAACATCATTTTTGTTGCCAGAAGCATTATGTTGGAAGAATTGAAATTTTTGCCATTAAGTAAAGGGTTAGACTTGATTTGAGTTTCTGTAGTAAACTGAGCAGACCATTGTTGGAAAAATTGACAATTTTTTTCAAACAAGAGGACCATGATGGTCCTATATCGCTCACCTGAACCAAAATGATATGAGCCACAATTTTGTTCAATTAAATTAATATTTACGACTTTAAGACTGAAAACAAACTTATGGTCAATAACGTAGTGAAAATCGAACTCATCTGAGATCTTATGGTGCCCAACATTGTGTCCAAGTTTTGTCTTGATCGATAAATAATTGCAAATTTTAGAGTGTAAACAAGGTCGAAAACAGCCGAAAAAGGCAATTTTGTCAAATTCAAGGGCAAGTAACTCTCAATTTTCTGATCAGATCAGACTGAAAATCGAAATGATCTTAAAATCTCCAACGTTGTGTCAAAGTTTTGTCTTGATAGATTGATATTTGTAGATTTTAGAGTGTAAATGAGGTCAAAAATACCGAAAATGGCAATTTTGTCAAATTCAAGGGCACATAACTCTCAACTTTCTGAAAAAGATCAGACTGAAAATCTAACTCATTTAAGATCTTATGGTCTTCAACATCATGTTCAAGTTTTGTCTTGATTGCTTCATAATTGTAGATTCTAGAGTGTAAACAAGGTCGAAAACAGCCTAAAATGGCAATTATGTCAAATTCAAGGGCACATAACTCTTTACTTTCTTAACCGATCAGACTGAAAATCAAATTCATCAAAGATCTTGGGGTCCCAAACATTGTGTTTAAGTGTTGTCTTGATTGATTCACAGTTGTAGATTCTAGAAGGTAACACGGGTGGGCATCAGGGGAGCTACCTCGAAAATGTGTTAACGTAAATTTGTTCCCACGCCACATCCGGGAATGTCGAGGTAGTGGAAATCCTCGTATTTTGACAAACGGACAAAGGTGAGCTCTCCCTTTTATTTGTTTTTTCTTTCAAAGAGCGCATTACTTAAAAATCTGGAGATGCAGTGCAATGCTACTATGTTTTAGCAATGCATGAAGACCAAAAACCCCATTAAATAGTGGAAAATAAAAGCAGGACGACATTAATTCCAGGACTGGTGGATTGCATTTTCGCCCTGTGTTGACATATCGACAGGCATCTCAAAGGAGATATTGTACTTTATTTTCAGTTTCTGACCACTAGCACATGTTTTGATGCAACACGTAGCCAAATTGACCACAATGACGCAAAAAATAAGAAGTTCTGGTCTCCTGAACAGATTACCTGCCCAAAACCCATTTGTGTTTTTCCCAGACCATCAAGGTAGCAGTAATTTATCGAGATATTTCCCATGCGTCCCAAACATGTAACCTTCTGATATATTGATGTGTTGATACACCTTAATGATTCTGGACAGCGACCTAATGGCTACTTGGCGAAAATCAGTTCCGCTAGTCACAGAACTGTGATGCACGTGCAATATCTAATTATAGCAGATTTTTTGAGAACTTATGAAACAATGAACAGGAACTGCCGCAATCACAACATAAATCCCAACCTGAAACCCAAGTGGGAAACAACAAAAATTACATTTAAGTACCAATACAAAGAGAACATATTGTAAGTATGGTTAGCATCTTTTTCACAAGAGTTTGTCACTCAGTCGCCAGAACTAAAATGAACATGTTTGGACACATAAAATGACCGAAAATCATAAAAATCTACAATTTAACTTATTCATTTTTTCAGGAACATCTACATCGAAACAAAATGCAGTACTGCTTACCCTCAGCCAGAGACCTACACCTAAAAATCAAGTTACAGTACTGATTCCGCCAAACCCAAATGTACCTGCAGAAAAGAGAAATTTTCTCAGCTGTATTGTTTCTAGGTGGGTTTGTAGGCTATTTACAGAGGACTTAATTCAAGATAGGCACTTCCGGTAATCTGTGAATTAAGATTAATAGTTGTCTCTGTTCTTCATGAATGGGTTTCAGGTTGGGATAGGATTTATGTTGTGATTGCGGCAGTTCCTGCTCATTGTTTCGTAAGTTCTCAAACAAATCTGCTATAATTAGATATTGCATGTACATCACAGTTCTGTGACTAGCGGAACTGATTTTCGCTCGATAAATTCCCGTAATTCATATAAAACGAACGCTTTTGGCTGCTATTTTCTATTACAGAATTAAAAAAAATACCTTGTCGATTTTTAAATCCGTGTATAACAAAATCCAATCTTTTGTTTGGGATAGAGTTAGCGATGGGAATAATGTTCGGACGTTCGATTAAAAAAAGAACAAGAGGACCATGATGGTCCTATATCGCTCACCTGAACCAAGATGATATGAGCCACAGTTATGTTTGAATCAAATAATATTTGTGGCATGAAGACAGAAATCAAACTTATGGTCATCAACATTATGTCCCTGTTTCCTCTTTATAGGTCAATATATCTGGTTGTAAAGAGTGAAAACAAAGTCAAAAACAAGAATTTTGTCCATTTCAAGGGCAGATAATTCAGCAACTGCTTGTCTAATTGTGCTGAAGTTCAAACTCATAAATGATCTTATGGTGATTAACCATCACATCCAAGATCAAAGTTTTGTCTTGATTGGTCACCATTAATTTTGTGGTTGTTAGAGTAAAAACAAAGTCGAAAACAGCAATTTTGTCAAATTCAAGGGCAGATATTCAGGACATTCTGGTCCGATCAAACCAAAACAAAAACTCATCAAAAATCTTATATAAGGTCACCAACATTGTGTCAATTTTTTGTATTTATTGGTCAATATTTGTAGATCTATGCCAGAGTGTAAACAATGTCAAAAGTAGCTTTTTTTTCTTTCAAGGGCAGATAACTCCTGACTTTCTGGTCCGATCTGACCCAAAATCAATCTCATCCAAGATCTTATGGTCACTAATATTGTCTTAAAGTTTTGTCTTGATTGGTCAATAATTGTAGATGCTATAGTGTAAACAAAGTTGAAAACAGTCAAAAACTACAATTTTGTCAAATTCAAGGGCAGATAACTCGGGACTTTCCGGTCCGATCAGACCAAAATTCAAACTCATCCGAGATCTTGTAGTCACCAACATTGTGTCCAACTTTTGTATTGATTGGTCAATATTTGTAGATGCTAGCGTGTAAACAATGTCAAAAGTAGCTATTTTTTACATTCATGGGCAGATAACTCCCGACTTTCTGGTCCGATCTCACCCAAAATCCAAGTCATCCAAGATCTTACGGTTACTAACATTGTGTTAAAGTTTTGTCTTGATTGGTCAATATTTGTAGATGCTATAGTGTAAACAAAGTCGAAAACGGTCAAAAACGACAATTTTGTCAAATTTGAGGGCAGATAACTCCTGACTTTCTGGTTCGATCTGACCCAAAATCGAACTCATCCGAGATCTTATGGTCACCAACATTATGTCCAACTTTTGTATTGATTGGTCAATATTTGTAGATGCTAGAGTGTAAACAATGTCAAAAGTAGCTATTTTTTACATTCAAGGGCAGATAACTCCGGACTTTCTGGTCTGATCTGACCCAAATTCGAACTCATCCGAGAGCTCATGGTCATACATGTTTTAACCAAGTTTAGTTAAGATTGGCTTATATTTGTAGATGCTAGAGTGTAAACACCAAATTGTTGACAGACGGACGTACGGACGGACGGACAGACGGACGGACGGACATACGGACAGACGGACGACGGACAAAAAGCGATCACAATAGCTCACCTTGAGCACTTCGTGCTCAGGTGAGCTAATAAACTATGGTACGAAAATGCAGTATTTACGTGGTTATTGCATGAAGAAGCGGTGAGAAAAGCATGTTTCCAAATATAGTTGCTACACGCGGGGCGTTTGATGTTTGTTTGAAAGACGCCGCGACATCTATCAGTGACCTTTATGTCGGTGACCTCGGTGAACTTGAAAAGTCACACGCGCAAGCTTTGAACACGTCAATCACTTTCGGGTGCAGCTAAGGGGCGGAGCAAACATTTTTCTGAGGCGCTATTGGTTCGATATCCTGTCAACAAATTAGGAATCATGCGTTCGTTCATCCATAACTTTAAAGTGACGTAACAATAACATATTATGTCTGCAGTTATGAGATTGTGGAAGGGAACAGGAAATTGTAGAACCTCATAGTTTGAGTTTGAGTTTATTGGGGTTTTACGCCGTTTTCAAATGCCAGGGTCATATCGCAGCGGCCTCATAGTTTGAATATCAAAATAGATAATGGAATTTACTATTTCGCTTCCAAAGAAGGTAGATCTACTTGTTATCAGTTTCATTTTCGTATGCATGAGTTATTTAACCCTTTCCCAAACGACAAAATTTTAGGGTGATCCACTTCAAAAACTGCCACAAAAGATAAAATGGGTGTTATTTAGGATAGGATTTGTGTAAAATATGGCACAGAAAATATTGAGACAAAAGGAGAAACTGCTGGTTATCAGCAGTTTCTTCTTTTGTTTCAATGTTTTCCGAAGCCTATTCACTTAGGGACGTCAAAACCCGGTCTTGTTTGGGAAAGGGTTAATATTCAGTCAAAGCCTCTTTTATTTAAAATGATGCCTAGTATGCTTACATGACTTTTGAAATTTTCTCAAAGTACATAAGATCGGAAGGGATCGCGATCGCTATGCATCCCAATGATCCTGAACTTATTTTCCGAGATCGTTACCAGTTTTGGCGTGTCAATTCATCTCCATAAATTCACGCGTAACCAAATACATATTTTAATGCAATTCGTACAGATATTACAATTATCAGCAATATACAACAAACTGTCACTGACTATCTTCTCAGCCACGCCAATTAAATCGTTACAGAAGGTGTTATAATCTTTCGACCACACTGTTATCTGGGTAATTAAAAGTCCGATTATCGATTTTTGTCTATCAATTAAGGGCCAGCGTGTATATTATTAACAGCTGCTGTCAACTTTACACTCGATTAGCAGAACTTTTGAAACTTAACCCTTTACTTGAAATTCTCTACACTTATATAGTGCATAATCGGGAATGGAAGACTTCCGGGACATTTGCTTTATGTACGGGACGGCATTTCGATTTCCAGGACTGTCCCGGACGTTCCAGGACGTATTGAATGTCTGATTTAAGGTAAAAATTCCATTAACTTAAATGTCAAGAGTAACAAATCTGTGCCTAGAGGCTGATATTATGGTCACAGAGGTATGTGCAAAGTTTCAGAGCAATAGCATTAGTAGAAAAAGAGATTTGAGAAACTTGAATGTGAAAACTTAACCAAAGCATTCACCAAAGCCCCGGTGACTAGAATAGCCCCCCTAATCTACAAATAGAGGCGCTGACTAATTAAATGATTTAGATTAAAACCAATACCTTGCCACTGTCTTCTCAAGCTGCTCATTCTCCTCGCGCAACTTGTACACAGATTCTAGCCTAAAATGAAATGGATTTATAAAAACATTTAACTTATAAGCAAGAATAACGTAAACTATAAAACTATTTGACTTGATCACTTTCCACATTATGCTATATTCCTAGACAGTGAACAGATAAGCGAATTAATAACAGCTATGTTGAGGTCCCCACAGAAAAGGTTTGACAATAAAACAGATTCCTGACAGTTGACCTTTTCTAAAATCAACTCATTACCACACAATGACTCTTTATGACTCACAACAAGATAATGCCTTTGGAAAACATTGTGTAAGATGAAGAAATTGCTTGTAACAAGCAATTTCTTCATTTCCCATAAAGTTTTCTATCCAAAATGACAAAATAAGTTTAAAATTTCATTCATTTCTAATTGTTGTCTGCAATATCTTTGAATTTGGAGTAGTCTACAATTTTGCCGTTTGGGGAAGGGTTAAATGGCAAAAATGGTGTCTGCTCCAATTTGAAATCTGCTGCAGACAACAAAATGGATGTTGATAACAAGAGGGCCATTTACTTACGACTCCATTACTCTTTTTAATTCGTCATCTTTTTCTAAAAGATTTGCTTCATTTTTTTTCAAATCATTCTCCAAACTTTTTCTCCTTTTTTTCATCTCTTCTAATGTATCTTCTTGCATACACAACCTGAAAGTACAGAATTAGAACTTAACAAACAATGAAAGAGAGAAAATTGCTTCGTTTTCATTGCATTTTTTTTTCTTTTCTTGCCATGTTTTCGAAGCATTCCTCAGATAGGAATGTCAGCTTGCATATTCTGAACTTTTTTCTACGGAGATGATATTAGTGATTTTTTTGACATTCTTAAAATGTGACCGTCATGCTATGAGGAACTTTCCGTAAAGTATTAACCGTTTACCACACATTGACGCTTTTGGACGCCCCACAAAATAAAGGCTTTGGAAAACATTGTGGATAATGAAGAAATTGCTTGTGACAAGCAATTTCTTCATTTCCCACAATATTTTCTAACCCAAAAGACCAAAATATTTTAATTTCATTCGTTTAAAATTGTCGTCTGCAACGTCTTGGAATTTGGAACAGCCCAAAATTTTGTCGTCTGGTAATGGGTTAAACTAAATGAGTCTGCAGAGTCTGTGCAGACTGACTATGACTATGGACGGTGATTCTTGCTGTATATAATTTTTAAATCTAGGTTTTCAAGATTATCCAACAAATTCCCTGGTTATTGCCTATGTTTCAAAATTTCCCTGACACAGACGATTAACATAATTCCCTGACAATTCCGCTGACCTTGAAAAAAATTTAATTTCCCTGATATTTCTGACACATTGCAACCCTGAAAACTATAGCTTACGAAAAATGGCCTGGCAGAGCATTAGCTAGATATGCTCTACCAGGTTATTTATTGTGAGCAATACCTAATACAACACTTACCTTTCCATTAATTCAGAGTTTCTAAATTGTATTTCCTCTAACTCAGACCTGCGTTTTTCTTTCTCCTTGATTGATATATCAACCATTGTCTACAATATAATAACACCTTGTAAGTTATATGAATCCTTTCAAAATGTCAAGAATTGTTAACTAAATCTGTTTTATTTCAAATTTTACCTAAAACAAGAGGCCCAAGAGGGCCTGAATCGCTCCACTGGCTAAAGTAAAAGAATTATCTATTCATTTCTTGTAAGCCTAGCACTGCCAAATTTTGAAAAGGGTCACCCATGGAACATTTCTGTCAAGTTTGGTCTGAATTGGCATATTGATTTATTTCATGGTTTCTCCAATTGTGATAAGCCCTGCCCTGCCACACCCACATTTATAGACCAATCAAAATTTCACTAACACTTAACACTAACACAAGTATTACCCAAGAAACATTTCTGCCAAGTTTTTACTAAATTGAAAACAATATTTGTTTTTAAAGAATTATTTTGTGATTACAATTTAAGTATTTGGCCACCCAAGGAACATATCTGCCAAATTTGGTCGAAGTTGGCTTTATTGCTGATTTTTTAAGAATTTTTCGAGATTTCTCTCATTCTGATAAGCCCCGCCCTGCAATGCCCACATTTATGGACCAATCAAAATTTCAGACAACTTAAGTAAAGGGTCACCCAAGGTACATTTCTGCCAAATTTGATATAAATTGGCCTGATGGTTGATTTTTAAAGAATTATTTTGTAATTTCTCTAAGTCAGATAAGCCCCGCCCTGCCACGCCCACATTTATGGACCAATCAAAGTTTCACTGACAATTTAAGTAAAGGGTCATCAAAGGTACATTTCTGCCAGGTTTGGTCAAAATTGGTCAAAATGGTTGATTTTTCAAGAATTATTTTGTTTTTCTTCTAAGTCTGATAAGCCCCACCCTGCCAAGCCCACATTTATGGACCAATCAAAATTCTTTGAACAATTTAAGTAAAGGGTCACGCAAGGAACATTCCTGCAAAGTTTGGTCAAAATCGGCCCACTGGTTTCAGAGGAGAAGATTTTTAAAGAATTATTTTTTGATTTCTCCAAGTCTGATTAGCCCCGCCCTGCCACGCCCACATTTATAGACCAATCAAAATTTCACTGACAACTTAAGTAAAGGGTCACCCAAGGTACATTTCTGCCAAGTTTAATCAAAATTGGCCAAATAGTTGATTTATCAAGAATTATTTTGTGATTTCTCTAAGTCTGATAAGCCCCACCCTGCCACGCCCACATTTATGGACCAATCAAAATTCTTTGAACAATTTAAGTAAAGGGTCACGCAAGGAACATTCCTGCAAAGTTTGGTCAAAATCAACCCACCGGTTTCAGAGAAGAAGATTTTTAAAGAATTATTTTGTAATTTCTCCAAGTCTGATAAGCCCCGCCCTGCCACGCCCACATTTATGGACCAATCAAAATTTCACTGACACCTTAAGTAAAGGGTCACCAAAGGTACATTTCTGCCAAGTTTAGTCTAAATTAGCCATATGGTTGATTTTTCCAACTCAACTTTTTCCAACTCACCTTTTTCAGTTGCAGGTTTTCATCCTTTTCATGATATTTGATTTTCTGCTTGTGGTTTGAATGGCCTACCAGGTCTGTATTCTGCTCCAAAAGCGTCTTGTTCTCCTCCATTAAGGTTTTGATTGTCTGAAAAAAATTTACAGACATAAGTGACTGGTCTCGCTAGAAGTGTCCATCTGAAAAGTTCTAGTCAATCTATGAAAACTAAAAAGAGCGAAAGATAAAAGTGGTGAAGACATCCTATTTTTTTAAATCCAAATCCTATGTTGTGGGTACTCATTTGAATTGCCTCTTGGTAATGGTTCTAATTAAGTGCTATCAGAGATGATGGAAACAGTAGTTTTAGTAGTTTTTTCGAGTAGACCACCCTAAAATTTCATTGCCTAGAAGCAGATATTATGGTAACAGAGGCATGTACAAAGTTTCAGAGCAATAGCATTGATAGAAATAGAGATATCATATGACAAATTTTCACATAAAAACTTAACCAAAGCATAATGACACCGGAGTAGCCCCCCCATTCTACGAATAGTTAGGCGAAAAAAATTAAGCTGAAACTGAAGCACAACTTACACCGTGTATAATCATGTGACTCAGAATTTCTGATAATGTTCAATATCATTTTTAATACTTGACAAATTTGAGTTCGATTTAAAGCCGCCAGGAGTTTGAGTTTATTGGGGTTTTACGCCGTTTTCAACTACCAGGGTCATATCGCGGCGGCTGGAGCACCTAACCATGGGTTCCTGGTATTTCTCGCACCAGTACAACCACAATATCCAAACCGAGCCTCCAGCTGCTCTCTCACATAGATGATTCACACCCATTGGTGAGAGACAAATGACTTTTGTCAAGTGTCAGAATGGATACTGGCCGAGCCGGGGTTCGAACTCGAGACCCCTGGATTGACAGACTCCGACTTAACCGACTGAGCTATCCGGGCTCGGCTAAAGCCGCCAGGAATAAGCTGGACGTGTTGGATTTTTGAAAAATCAACCACGTCCATCTAATCCATGATGTCTGTACACATTCTCTGCTTCAAACCGAATTCAAATCGGTACAGTATTTACAAAATTATTGAAGATTTTCTGAAAATATTGTATCACATGATTATCCATCGTGACTTACAGTTGTATGATTCTGTAATTGGATTTCCATTTCAACCCTTTCCTCCCTATCTTTATTGGCTAAAGTGTGGAGGCTGTAAAAGAATGAGAATTACTTGTTTGACTAAAAACAAATTGTACTTCAAATATTTATGAGCTAGGATCTTCCAAAAGGTCTGCAATAGCAATTCAGAGCAAAATGGATCAGATCTGCTTGTTGATACTGGATACACATGTTCTCCATTTGCCTAAGTAGTGTCTGTGGTAAATGTTAGACAAAGCCCATGTTTAGCAACATCATTTTTGTTGCCAGAAGCATTATGTTGGAAGAATTGAAATTTTCGCCATTTAGTAAAGGGTTAGACTTGATTTGAGTTTCTGTAGTAAACTGAGCAGAGCATTGTGGGTAAAATTGACAATTTTTTTCAAACAAGAGGACCATGATGGTCCTATATCGCTCACCTGAACCAAAATGATATGAGCCACAATTTTGTTCAATTAAATTAATATTTACGACTTTAAGACAGAAAACAAACTTATGGTCAATAACGTAGTGAAAATCGAACTCATCTGAGATCTTATGGTGCCCAACATTGTGTCCAAGTTTTGTCTTGATCGATAAATAATTGCAAATTTTAGAGTGTAAACAAGGTCGAAAACAGCCGAAAAAGGCAATTTTGTCAAATTCAAGGGCAAGTAACTCTCAATTTTCTGATCAGATCAGACTGAAAATCGAAATGATCTTAAAATCTCCAACGTTGTGTCAAAGTTTTGTCTTGATAGATTGATATTTGTAGATTTTAGAGTGTAAATGAGGTCAAAAATACCGAAAATGGCAATTTTGTCAAATTCAAGGGCACATAACTCTCAACTTTCTGAAAAAGATCAGACTGAAAATCTAACTCATTTAAGATCTTATGGTCTTCAACATCATGTTCAAGTTTTGTCTTGATTGCTTCATAATTGTAGATACTAGAGTGTAAACAAGGTCGAAAACAGCTGAAAATGGCAATTATGTCAAATTCAAGGGCACATAACTCTTTACTTTCTTAACCGATCAGACTGAAAATCAAATTCATCAAAGATCTTAGGGTCCCAAACATTGTGTTTAAGTGTTGTCTTGATTGATTCACAGTTGTAGATTCTAGAAGGTAACACGGGTGGGCATCAGGGGAGCTACCTCGAAAATGTGTTAACGTAAATTTGTTCCCACGCCACATCCGGGAATGTCGAGGTAGTGGAAATCCTCGTATTTTGACAAATGGACAAAGGTGAGCTCTCCCTTTTATTTGTTTTTTCTTTCAAAGAGCGCATTACTTAAAAATCTGGCGATGCAGTGCAATGCTACTATGTTTTAGCAATGCATGAAGACCAAAAACCCCATTAAATAGTGGAAAATAAAAGCAGGACGACATAAATTCCAGGACTGTTGGATTGCATTTTCGCCCTGTGTTGACATATCGACAGGCATCTCAAAGGAGATATTGTACTTTATTTTCAGTTTCTGACCACTAGCACATGTTTTGATGCAACACGTAGCCAAATTGACCACAATGACGCAAAAAATAAGAAGTTCTGGTCTCCTGAACAGATTACCTGCCCAAAACCCATTTGTGTTTTTCTCAGACCATCGAGGTAGCGGTAATTTATCGAGATATTTCCCATGCGTCCCAAACATGTAACCTTCTGATATATTGATGTGTTGATACACCTTAATGATTCTGGACAGCGACCTAATGGCTACTTGGCGAAAATCAGTTCCGCTAGTCACAGAACTGTGATGCACGTGCAATATCTAATTATAGCAGATTTTTTGAGAACTTATGAAACAATGAACAGGAACTGCCGCAATCACAACATAAATCCCAACCTGAAACCCAAGTGGGAAACAACAAAAATTACATTTAAGTACCAATACAAAGAGAACATATTGTAAGTATGGTTAGCATCTTTTTCACAAGAGTTTGTCACTCAGTCGCCAGAACTAAAATGAACGTGTTTGGACACATAAAATGACCGAAAATCATAAAAATCTACAATTTAACTTATTCATTTTTTCAGGAACATCTACATCGAAACAAAATGCAGTACTGCTTACCCTCAGCCAGAGACCTACACCTAAAAATCAAGTTACAGTACCGATTCCGCCAAACCCAAATGTACCTGCAGAAAAGAGAAATTTTCTCAGCTGTATTGTTTCTACGTGGGTTTGTAGGCTATTTACAGAGGACTTAATTCAAGATAGGCACTTCCGGTAATCTGTGAATTAAGATTAATAGTTGTCTCTGTTCTTCATGAATGGGTTTCAGGTTGGGATAGGATTTATGTTGTGATTGCGGCAGTTCCTGCTCATTGTTTCGTAAGTTCTCAAACAAATCTGCTATAATTAGATATTGCATGTACATCACAGTTCTGTGACTAGCGGAACTGATTTTCGCTCGATAAATTCCCGTAATTCATATAAAACGCACGCTTTTGGCTGCTATTTTCTATTACAGAATTAAAGAAAAATACCTTGTCGATTTTTAAATCCGTGTATAACAAAATCCAATCTTTTGTTTGGGATAGAGTTAGCGATGGGAATAATGTTCGGACGTTCGATTTAAAAAAGAATAAACTATGGTACGAAAATGCAGTATTTACGTGGTTATTGCATGAAGAAGCGGTGAGAAAAGCATGTTTCCAAATATAGTTGCTACACGCGGGGCGTTTGATGTTTGTTTGAAAGACGCCGCGACATCTATCAGTGACCTTTATGTCGGTGACCTCGGTGAACTTGAAAAGTCACACGCGCAAGCTTTGAACACGTCAATCACTTTCGGGTGCAGCTAAGGGGCGGAGCAAACATTTTTCTGAGGCGCTATTGGTTTGATATCCTGTCAACAAATTAGGAATCATGCGTTCGTTCATCCATAACTTTAAAGTGACGTAACAATAACATATTATGTCTGCAGTTATGAGATTGTGGAAGGGAACAGGAAATTGTAGAACCTCATAGTTTGAGTTTGAGTTTATTGGGGTTTTACGCCGTTTTCAAATGCCAGGGTCATATCGCAGCGGCCTCATAGTTTGAATATCAAAATAGATAATGGAATTTACTATTTCGCTTCCAAAGAAGGTAGATCTACTTGTTATCAGTTTCATTTTCGTATGCATGAGTTATTTAATATTCAGTCAAAGCCTCTTTTATTTAAAATGATGCCTAGTATGCTTACATGACTTTTGAAATTTTCTCGAAGTACATAAGATCGGAAGGGATCGCGATCGCTATGCATCCCAATGATCCTGAACTTATTTTCCGAGATCGTTACCAGTTTTGGCGTGTCAATTCATCTTCATAAATTCACGCGTAACGAAATACATATTTTAATGCAATTCGTACAGATATTACAATTGACCAAACGCCGACTGTCAATCAAAAACATCGATTAGCCAATGGACGATCACAAAAATGTTATGCCCCAATTGTTCATCGTTGCACGTGGTTTTGTATCGATTTATCGACAGACAATCAAAACAATCGACATACGAATGGCAAAGAATTTTGTGCTAACAATAGACTAGGTTCACAGTTATGTTTTGATAAACCGCGTCGGTGTTGTTATAAAATCTCGTAACAACGGCTTAAACAAAGCCGTAGTTACGAGATTTTATAACAACAACTACGAAATACTACATTGTTTGTCCGAATTTAAGTCACGATTAACTGGATAAAATCGTTCCCTATTACCGACCACATGCACATTGTTTGCCTTAAATTCTATGTTGGGCGGAGCGATCTGTCGATTGGCGTTTGGTCAATTATCAGCAATATACAACAAACTGTCACTGACTATCTTCTCAGCCACGCCAATTAAATCGTTACAGAAGGTGTTATAATCTTTCGACCACACTGTTATCTGGGTAATTAAAAGTCCGATTATCGATTTTTGTCTATCAATTAAGGGCCAGCGTGTATGTTATTAACAGCTGCTGTCAACTTTACACTCGATTAGCAGAACTTTTGAAACTTAACCCTTTACTTGAAATTCTCTACACTTATATAGTGCATAATCGGGAATGGAAGACTTCCGGGACATTTGCTTTATGTACGGGACGGCATTTCGATTTCCAGGACTGTCCCGGACGTTCCAGGACATATTGAATGTCTGATTTAAGGTAAAAATTCCATTAACTTAAATGTCAAGAGTAACAAATCTGTGCCTAGAGGCTGATATTATGGTCACAGAGGTATGTGCAAAGTTTCAGAGCAATAGCATTAGTAGAAAAAGAGATTTGAGAAACTTGAATGTGAAAACTTAACCAAAGCATTCACCAAAGCCCCGGTGACTAGAATAGCCCCCCTAATCTACAAATAGAGGCGCTGACTAATTAAATGATTTAGATTAAAACCAATACCTTGCCACTGTCTTCTCAAGCTGCTCATTCTCCTCGCGCAACTTGTACACAGATTCTAGCCTAAAATGAAATGGATTTATAAAAACATTTAACTTATAAGCAAGAATAACGTAAACTATAAAACTATTTGACTTGATCACTTTCCACATTATGCTATATTCCTAGACAGTGAACAGATAAGCGAATTAATAACAGCTATGTTGAGGTCCCCACAGAAAGGGTTTGACAATAAAACAGATTCCTGACAGTTGACCTTTTCTAAAATCAACTCATTACCACACAATGACTCTTTATGACTCACAACAAGATAATGCCTTTGGAAAACATTGTGTAAGATGAAGAAATTGCTTGTAACAAGCAATTTCTTCATTTCCCATAAAGTTTTCTATCCAAAATGACAAAATAAGTTTAAAATTTCATTCATTTCTAATTGTTGTCTGCAATATCTTTGAATTTGGAGTAGTCTACAATTTTGCCGTTTGGGGAAGGGTTAAATGGCAAAAATGGTGTCTGCTCCAATTTGAAATCTGCTGCAGACAACAAAATGGATGTTGATAACAAGAGGGCCATTTACTTACGACTCCATTACTCTTTTTAATTCGTCATCTTTTTCTAAAAGATTTGCTTCATTTTTTTTCAAATCATTCTCCAAACTTTTTCTCCTTTTTTTCATCTCTTCTAATGTATCTTCTTGCATACACAACCTGAAAGTACAGAATTAGAACTTAACAAACAATGAAAGAGAGAAAATTGCTTCGTTTTCATTGCATTTTTTTTTCTTTTCTTGCCATGTTTTCGAAGCATTCCTCAGATAGGAATGTCAGCTTGCATATTCTGAACTTTTTTCTACGGAGATGATATTAGTGATTTTTTTGACATTCTTAAAATGTGACCGTCATGCTATGAGGAACTTTCCGTAAAGTATTAACCGTTTACCACACATTGACGCTTTTGGACGCCCCACAAAATAAAGGCTTTGGAAAACATTGTGGATAATGAAGAAATTGCTTGTGACAAGCAATTTCTTCATTTCCCACAATATTTTCTAACCCAAAAGACCAAAATATTTTAATTTCATTCGTTTAAAATTGTCGTCTGCAACGTCTTGGAATTTGGAACAGCCCAAAATTTTGTCGTCTGGTAATGGGTTAAACTAAATGAGTCTGCAGAGTCTGTGCAGACTGACTATGACTATGGACGGTGATTCTTGCTGTATATAATTTTTAAATCTAGGTTTTCAAGATTATCCAACAAATTCCCTGGTTATTGCCTATGTTTCAAAATTTCCCTGACACAGACGATTAACATAATTCCCTGACAATTCCGCTGACCTTGAAAAAAATTTAATTTCCCTGATATTTCTGACACATTGCAACCCTGAAAACTATAGCTTACGAAAAATGGCCTGGCAGAGCATTAGCTAGATATGCTCTACCAGGTTATTTATTGTGAGCAATACCTAATACAACACTTACCTTTCCATTAATTCAGAGTTTCTAAATTGTATTTCCTCTAACTCAGACCTGCGTTTTTCTTTCTCCTTGATTGATATATCAACCATTGTCTACAATATAATAACACCTTGTAAGTTATATGAATCCTTTCAAAATGTCAAGAATTGTTAACTAAATCTGTTTTATTTCAAATTTTACCTAAAACAAGAGGCCCAAGAGGGCCTGAATCGCTCCACTGGCTAAAGTAAAAGAATTATCTATTCATTTCTTGTAAGCCTAGCACTGCCAAATTTTGAAAAGGGTCACCCATGGAACATTTCTGTCAAGTTTGGTCTGAATTGGCATATTGATTTATTTCATGGTTTCTCCAATTGTGATAAGCCCTGCCCTGCCACACCCACATTCATAGACCAATCAAAATTTCACTAACACTTAACACTAACACAAGTATTACCCAAGAAACATTTCTGCCAAGTTTTTACTAAATTGAAAACAATATTTGTTTTTAAAGAATTATTTTGTGATTACAATTTAAGTATTTGGCCACCCAAGGAACATATCTGCCAAATTTGGTCGAAGTTGGCTTTATTGCTGATTTTTTAAGAATTTTTCGAGATTTCTCTCATTCTGATAAGCCCCGCCCTGCAATGCCCACATTTATGGACCAATCAAAATTTCAGACAACTTAAGTAAAGGGTCACCCAAGGTACATTTCTGCCAAATTTGATATAAATTGGCCTGATGGTTGATTTTTAAAGAATTATTTTGTAATTTCTCTAAGTCAGATAAGCCCCGCCCTGCCACGCCCACATTTATGGACCAATCAAAGTTTCACTGACAATTTAAGTAAAGGGTCATCAAAGGTACATTTCTGCCAGGTTTGGTCAAAATTGGTCAAAATGGTTGATTTTTCAAGAATTATTTTGTTTTTCTTCTAAGTCTGATAAGCCCCACCCTGCCAAGCCCACATTTATGGACCAATCAAAATTCTTTGAACAATTTAAGTAAAGGGTCACGCAAGGAACATTCCTGCAAAGTTTGGTCAAAATCGGCCCACTGGTTTCAGAGGAGAAGATTTTTAAAGAATTATTTTTTGATTTCTCCAAGTCTGATTAGCCCCGCCCTGCCACGCCCACATTTATAGACCAATCAAAATTTCACTGACAACTTAAGTAAAGGGTCACCCAAGGTACATTTCTGCCAAGTTTAATCAAAATTGGCCAAATAGTTGATTTATCAAGAATTATTTTGTGATTTCTCTAAGTCTGATAAGCCCCACCCTGCCACGCCCACATTTATGGACCAATCAAAATTCTTTGAACAATTTAAGTAAAGGGTCACGCAAGGAACATTCCTGCAAAGTTTGGTCAAAATCAACCCACCGGTTTCAGAGAAGAAGATTTTTAAAGAATTATTTTGTAATTTCTCCAAGTCTGATAAGCCCCGCCCTGCCACGCCCACATTTATGGACCAATCAAAATTTCACTGACACCTTAAGTAAAGGGTCACCAAAGGTACATTTCTGCCAAGTTTAGTCTAAATTAGCCATATGGTTGATTTTTCCAACTCAACTTTTTCCAACTCACCTTTTTCAGTTGCAGGTTTTCATCCTTTTCATGATATTTGATTTTCTGCTTGTGGTTTGAATGGCCTACCAGGTCTGTATTCTGCTCCAAAAGCGTCTTGTTCTCCTCCATTAAGGTTTTGATTGTCTGAAAAAAATTTACAGACATAAGTGACTGGTCTCGCTAGAAGTGTCCATCTGAAAAGTTCTAGTCAATCTATGAAAACTAAAAAGAGCGAAAGATAAAAGTGGTGAAGACATCCTATTTTTTTAAATCCAAATCCTATGTTGTGGGTACTCATTTGAATTGCCTCTTGGTAATGGTTCTAATTAAGTGCTATCAGAGATGATGGAAACAGTAGTTTTAGTAGTTTTTTCGAGTAGACCACCCTAAAATTTCATTGCCTAGAAGCAGATATTATGGTAACAGAGGCATGTACAAAGTTTCAGAGCAATAGCATTGATAGAAATAGAGATATCATATGACAAATTTTCACATAAAAACTTAACCAAAGCATAATGACACCGGAGTAGCCCCCCCATTCTACGAATAGTTAGGCGAAAAAAATTAAGCTGAAACTGAAGCACAACTTACACCGTGTATAATCATGTGACTCAGAATTTCTGATAATGTTCAATATCATTTTTAATACTTGACAAATTTGAGTTCGATTTAAAGCCGCCAGGAATAAGCTGGACGTGTTGGATTTTTGAAAAATCAACCACGTCCATCTAATCCATGATGTCTGTACACATTCTCTGCTTCAAACCGAATTCAAATCGGTACAGTATTTACAAAATTATTGAAGATTTTCTGAAAATATTGTATCACATGATTATCCATCGTGACTTACAGTTGTATGATTCTGTAATTGGATTTCCATTTCAACCCTTTCCTCCCTATCTTTATTGGCTAAAGTGTGGAGGCTGTAAAAGAATGAGAATTACTTGTTTGACTAAAAACAAATTGTACTTCAAATATTAATGAGCTAGGATCTTCCAAAAGGTCTGCAATAGCAATTCAGAGCAAAATGGATCAGATCTGCTTGTTGATACTGGATACACATGTTCTCCATTTGCCTAAGTAGTGTCTGTGGTAAATGTTAGACAAAGCCCATGTTTAGCAACATCATTTTTGTTGCCAGAAGCATTATGTTGGAAGAATTGAAATTTTCGCCATTTAGTAAAGGGTTAGACTTGATTTGAGTTTCTGTAGTAAACTGAGCAGAGCATTGTGGGTAAAATTGACAATTTTTTTCAAACAAGAGGACCATGATGGTCCTATATCGCTCACCTGAACCAAAATGATATGAGCCACAATTTTGTTCAATTAAATTAATATTTACGACTTTAAGACAGAAAACAAACTTATGGTCAATAACGTAGTGAAAATCGAACTCATCTGAGATCTTATGGTGCCCAACATTGTGTCCAAGTTTTGTCTTGATCGATAAATAATTGCAAATTTTAGAGTGTAAACAAGGTCGAAAACAGCCGAAAAAGGCAATTTTGTCAAATTCAAGGGCAAGTAACTCTCAATTTTCTGATCAGATCAGACTGAAAATCGAAATGATCTTAAAATCTCCAACGTTGTGTCAAAGTTTTGTCTTGATAGATTGATATTTGTAGATTTTAGAGTGTAAATGAGGTCAAAAATACCGAAAATGGCAATTTTGTCAAATTCAAGGGCACATAACTCTCAACTTTCTGAAAAAGATCAGACTGAAAATCTAACTCATTTAAGATCTTATGGTCTTCAACATCATGTTCAAGTTTTGTCTTGATTGCTTCATAATTGTAGATTCTAGAGTGTAAACAAGGTCGAAAACAGCTGAAAATGGCAATTATGTCAAATTCAAGGGCACATAACTCTTTACTTTCTTAACCGATCAGACTGAAAATCAAATTCATCAAAGATCTTAGGGTCCCAAACATTGTGTTTAAGTGTTGTCTTGATTGATTCACAGTTGTAGATTCTAGAAGGTAACACGGGTGGGCATCAGGGGAGCTACCTCGAAAATGTGTTAACGTAAATTTGTTCCCACGCCACATCCGGGAATGTCGAGGTAGTGGAAATCCTCGTATTTTGACAAATGGACAAAGGTGAGCTCTCCCTTTTATTTGTTTTTTCTTTCAAAGAGCGCATTACTTAAAAATCTGGCGATGCAGTGCAATGCTACTATGTTTTAGCAATGCATGAAGACCAAAAACCCCATTAAATAGTGGAAAATAAAAGCAGGACGACATAAATTCCAGGACTGTTGGATTGCATTTTCGCCCTGTGTTGACATATCGACAGGCATCTCAAAGGAGATATTGTACTTTATTTTCAGTTTCTGACCACTAGCACATGTTTTGATGCAACACGTAGCCAAATTGACCACAATGACGCAAAAAATAAGAAGTTCTGGTCTCCTGAACAGATTACCTGCCCAAAACCCATTTGTGTTTTTCTCAGACCATCGAGGTAGCGGTAATTTATCGAGATATTTCCCATGCGTCCCAAACATGTAACCTTCTGATATATTGATGTGTTGATACACCTTAATGATTCTGGACAGCGACCTAATGGCTACTTGGCGAAAATCAGTTCCGCTAGTCACAGAACTGTGATGCACGTGCAATATCTAATTATAGCAGATTTTTTGAGAACTTATGAAACAATGAACAGGAACTGCCGCAATCACAACATAAATCCCAACCTGAAACCCAAGTGGGAAACAACAAAAATTACATTTAAGTACCAATACAAAGAGAACATATTGTAAGTATGGTTAGCATCTTTTTCACAAGAGTTTGTCACTCAGTCGCCAGAACTAAAATGAACGTGTTTGGACACATAAAATGACCGAAAATCATAAAAATCTACAATTTAACTTATTCATTTTTTCAGGAACATCTACATCGAAACAAAATGCAGTACTGCTTACCCTCAGCCAGAGACCTACACCTAAAAATCAAGTTACAGTACCGATTCCGCCAAACCCAAATGTACCTGCAGAAAAGAGAAATTTTCTCAGCTGTATTGTTTCTACGTGGGTTTGTAGGCTATTTACAGAGGACTTAATTCAAGATAGGCACTTCCGGTAATCTGTGAATTAAGATTAATAGTTGTCTCTGTTCTTCATGAATGGGTTTCAGGTTGGGATAGGATTTATGTTGTGATTGCGGCAGTTCCTGCTCATTGTTTCGTAAGTTCTCAAACAAATCTGCTATAATTAGATATTGCATGTACATCACAGTTCTGTGACTAGCGGAACTGATTTTCGCTCGATAAATTCCCGTAATTCATATAAAACGCACGCTTTTGGCTGCTATTTTCTATTACAGAATTAAAGAAAAATACCTTGTCGATTTTTAAATCCGTGTATAACAAAATCCAATCTTTTGTTTGGGATAGAGTTAGCGATGGGAATAATGTTCGGACGTTCGATTTAAAAAAGAATAAACTATGGTACGAAAATGCAGTATTTACGTGGTTATTGCATGAAGAAGCGGTGAGAAAAGCATGTTTCCAAATATAGTTGCTACACGCGGGGCGTTTGATGTTTGTTTGAAAGACGCCGCGACATCTATCAGTGACCTTTATGTCGGTGACCTCGGTGAACTTGAAAAGTCACACGCGCAAGCTTTGAACACGTCAATCACTTTCGGGTGCAGCTAAGGGGCGGAGCAAACATTTTTCTGAGGCGCTATTGGTTCGATATCCTGTCAACAAATTAGGAATCATGCGTTCGTTCATCCATAACTTTAAAGTGACGTAACAATAACATATTATGTCTGCAGTTATGAGATTGTGGAAGGGAACAGGAAATTGTAGAACCTCATAGTTTGAGTTTGAGTTTATTGGGGTTTTACGCCGTTTTCAAATGCCAGGGTCATATCGCAGCGGCCTCATAGTTTGAATATCAAAATAGATAATGGAATTTACTATTTCGCTTCCAAAGAAGGTAGATCTACTTGTTATCAGTTTCATTTTCGTATGCATGAGTTATTTAATATTCAGTCAAAGCCTCTTTTATTTAAAATGATGCCTAGTATGCTTACATGACTTTTGAAATTTTCTCGAAGTACATAAGATCGGAAGGGATCGCGATCGCTATGCATCCCAATGATCCTGAACTTATTTTCCGAGATCGTTACCAGTTTTGGCGTGTCAATTCATCTTCATAAATTCACGCGTAACGAAATACATATTTTAATGCAATTCGTACAGATATTACAATTGACCAAACGCCGACTGTCAATCAAAAACATCGATTAGCCAATGGACGATCACAAAAATGTTATGCCCCAATTGTTCATCGTTGCACGTGGTTTTGTATCGATTTATCGACAGACAATCAAAACAATCGACATACGAATGGCAAAGAATTTTGTGCTAACAATAGACTAGGTTCACAGTTATGTTTTGATAAACCGCGTCGGTGTTGTTATAAAATCTCGTAACAACGGCTTAAACAAAGCCGTAGTTACGAGATTTTATAACAACAACTACGAAATACTACATTGTTTGTCCGAATTTAAGTCACGATTAACTGGATAAAATCGTTCCCTATTACCGACCACATGCACATTGTTTGCCTTAAATTCTATGTTGGGCGGAGCGATCTGTCGATTGGCGTTTGGTCAATTATCAGCAATATACAACAAACTGTCACTGACTATCTTCTCAGCCACGCCAATTAAATCGTTACAGAAGGTGTTATAATCTTTCGACCACACTGTTATCTGGGTAATTAAAAGTCCGATTATCGATTTTTGTCTATCAATTAAGGGCCAGCGTGTATGTTATTAACAGCTGCTGTCAACTTTACACTCGATTAGCAGAACTTTTGAAACTTAACCCTTTACTTGAAATTCTCTACACTTATATAGTGCATAATCGGGAATGGAAGACTTCCGGGACATTTGCTTTATGTACGGGACGGCATTTCGATTTCCAGGACTGTCCCGGACGTTCCAGGACATATTGAATGTCTGATTTAAGGTAAAAATTCCATTAACTTAAATGTCAAGAGTAACAAATCTGTGCCTAGAGGCTGATATTATGGTCACAGAGGTATGTGCAAAGTTTCAGAGCAATAGCATTAGTAGAAAAAGAGATTTGAGAAACTTGAATGTGAAAACTTAACCAAAGCATTCACCAAAGCCCCGGTGACTAGAATAGCCCCCCTAATCTACAAATAGAGGCGCTGACTAATTAAATGATTTAGATTAAAACCAATACCTTGCCACTGTCTTCTCAAGCTGCTCATTCTCCTCGCGCAACTTGTACACAGATTCTAGCCTAAAATGAAATGGATTTATAAAAACATTTAACTTATAAGCAAGAATAACGTAAACTATAAAACTATTTGACTTGATCACTTTCCACATTATGCTATATTCCTAGACAGTGAACAGATAAGCGAATTAATAACAGCTATGTTGAGGTCCCCACAGAAAGGGTTTGACAATAAAACAGATTCCTGACAGTTGACCTTTTCTAAAATCAACTCATTACCACACAATGACTCTTTATGACTCACAACAAGATAATGCCTTTGGAAAACATTGTGTAAGATGAAGAAATTGCTTGTAACAAGCAATTTCTTCATTTCCCATAAAGTTTTCTATCCAAAATGACAAAATAAGTTTAAAATTTCATTCATTTCTAATTGTTGTCTGCAATATCTTTGAATTTGGAGTAGTCTACAATTTTGCCGTTTGGGGAAGGGTTAAATGGCAAAAATGGTGTCTGCTCCAATTTGAAATCTGCTGCAGACAACAAAATGGATGTTGATAACAAGAGGGCCATTTACTTACGACTCCATTACTCTTTTTAATTCGTCATCTTTTTCTAAAAGATTTGCTTCATTTTTTTTCAAATCATTCTCCAAACTTTTTCTCCTTTTTTTCATCTCTTCTAATGTATCTTCTTGCATACACAACCTGAAAGTACAGAATTAGAACTTAACAAACAATGAAAGAGAGAAAATTGCTTCGTTTTCATTGCATTTTTTTTTCTTTTCTTGCCATGTTTTCGAAGCATTCCTCAGATAGGAATGTCAGCTTGCATATTCTGAACTTTTTTCTACGGAGATGATATTAGTGATTTTTTTGACATTCTTAAAATGTGACCGTCATGCTATGAGGAACTTTCCGTAAAGTATTAACCGTTTACCACACATTGACGCTTTTGGACGCCCCACAAAATAAAGGCTTTGGAAAACATTGTGGATAATGAAGAAATTGCTTGTGACAAGCAATTTCTTCATTTCCCACAATATTTTCTAACCCAAAAGACCAAAATATTTTAATTTCATTCGTTTAAAATTGTCGTCTGCAACGTCTTGGAATTTGGAACAGCCCAAAATTTTGTCGTCTGGTAATGGGTTAAACTAAATGAGTCTGCAGAGTCTGTGCAGACTGACTATGACTATGGACGGTGATTCTTGCTGTATATAATTTTTAAATCTAGGTTTTCAAGATTATCCAACAAATTCCCTGGTTATTGCCTATGTTTCAAAATTTCCCTGACACAGACGATTAACATAATTCCCTGACAATTCCGCTGACCTTGAAAAAAATTTAATTTCCCTGATATTTCTGACACATTGCAACCCTGAAAACTATAGCTTACGAAAAATGGCCTGGCAGAGCATTAGCTAGATATGCTCTACCAGGTTATTTATTGTGAGCAATACCTAATACAACACTTACCTTTCCATTAATTCAGAGTTTCTAAATTGTATTTCCTCTAACTCAGACCTGCGTTTTTCTTTCTCCTTGATTGATATATCAACCATTGTCTACAATATAATAACACCTTGTAAGTTATATGAATCCTTTCAAAATGTCAAGAATTGTTAACTAAATCTGTTTTATTTCAAATTTTACCTAAAACAAGAGGCCCAAGAGGGCCTGAATCGCTCCACTGGCTAAAGTAAAAGAATTATCTATTCATTTCTTGTAAGCCTAGCACTGCCAAATTTTGAAAAGGGTCACCCATGGAACATTTCTGTCAAGTTTGGTCTGAATTGGCATATTGATTTATTTCATGGTTTCTCCAATTGTGATAAGCCCTGCCCTGCCACACCCACATTCATAGACCAATCAAAATTTCACTAACACTTAACACTAACACAAGTATTACCCAAGAAACATTTCTGCCAAGTTTTTACTAAATTGAAAACAATATTTGTTTTTAAAGAATTATTTTGTGATTACAATTTAAGTATTTGGCCACCCAAGGAACATATCTGCCAAATTTGGTCGAAGTTGGCTTTATTGCTGATTTTTTAAGAATTTTTCGAGATTTCTCTCATTCTGATAAGCCCCGCCCTGCAATGCCCACATTTATGGACCAATCAAAATTTCAGACAACTTAAGTAAAGGGTCACCCAAGGTACATTTCTGCCAAATTTGATATAAATTGGCCTGATGGTTGATTTTTAAAGAATTATTTTGTAATTTCTCTAAGTCAGATAAGCCCCGCCCTGCCACGCCCACATTTATGGACCAATCAAAGTTTCACTGACAATTTAAGTAAAGGGTCATCAAAGGTACATTTCTGCCAGGTTTGGTCAAAATTGGTCAAAATGGTTGATTTTTCAAGAATTATTTTGTTTTTCTTCTAAGTCTGATAAGCCCCACCCTGCCAAGCCCACATTTATGGACCAATCAAAATTCTTTGAACAATTTAAGTAAAGGGTCACGCAAGGAACATTCCTGCAAAGTTTGGTCAAAATCGGCCCACTGGTTTCAGAGGAGAAGATTTTTAAAGAATTATTTTTTGATTTCTCCAAGTCTGATTAGCCCCGCCCTGCCACGCCCACATTTATAGACCAATCAAAATTTCACTGACAACTTAAGTAAAGGGTCACCCAAGGTACATTTCTGCCAAGTTTAATCAAAATTGGCCAAATAGTTGATTTATCAAGAATTATTTTGTGATTTCTCTAAGTCTGATAAGCCCCACCCTGCCACGCCCACATTTATGGACCAATCAAAATTCTTTGAACAATTTAAGTAAAGGGTCACGCAAGGAACATTCCTGCAAAGTTTGGTCAAAATCAACCCACCGGTTTCAGAGAAGAAGATTTTTAAAGAATTATTTTGTAATTTCTCCAAGTCTGATAAGCCCCGCCCTGCCACGCCCACATTTATGGACCAATCAAAATTTCACTGACACCTTAAGTAAAGGGTCACCAAAGGTACATTTCTGCCAAGTTTAGTCTAAATTAGCCATATGGTTGATTTTTCCAACTCAACTTTTTCCAACTCACCTTTTTCAGTTGCAGGTTTTCATCCTTTTCATGATATTTGATTTTCTGCTTGTGGTTTGAATGGCCTACCAGGTCTGTATTCTGCTCCAAAAGCGTCTTGTTCTCCTCCATTAAGGTTTTGATTGTCTGAAAAAAATTTACAGACATAAGTGACTGGTCTCGCTAGAAGTGTCCATCTGAAAAGTTCTAGTCAATCTATGAAAACTAAAAAGAGCGAAAGATAAAAGTGGTGAAGACATCCTATTTTTTTAAATCCAAATCCTATGTTGTGGGTACTCATTTGAATTGCCTCTTGGTAATGGTTCTAATTAAGTGCTATCAGAGATGATGGAAACAGTAGTTTTAGTAGTTTTTTCGAGTAGACCACCCTAAAATTTCATTGCCTAGAAGCAGATATTATGGTAACAGAGGCATGTACAAAGTTTCAGAGCAATAGCATTGATAGAAATAGAGATATCATATGACAAATTTTCACATAAAAACTTAACCAAAGCATAATGACACCGGAGTAGCCCCCCCATTCTACGAATAGTTAGGCGAAAAAAATTAAGCTGAAACTGAAGCACAACTTACACCGTGTATAATCATGTGACTCAGAATTTCTGATAATGTTCAATATCATTTTTAATACTTGACAAATTTGAGTTCGATTTAAAGCCGCCAGGAATAAGCTGGACGTGTTGGATTTTTGAAAAATCAACCACGTCCATCTAATCCATGATGTCTGTACACATTCTCTGCTTCAAACCGAATTCAAATCGGTACAGTATTTACAAAATTATTGAAGATTTTCTGAAAATATTGTATCACATGATTATCCATCGTGACTTACAGTTGTATGATTCTGTAATTGGATTTCCATTTCAACCCTTTCCTCCCTATCTTTATTGGCTAAAGTGTGGAGGCTGTAAAAGAATGAGAATTACTTGTTTGACTAAAAACAAATTGTACTTCAAATATTTATGAGCTAGGATCTTCCAAAAGGTCTGCAATAGCAATTCAGAGCCAAATGGATCAGATCTGCTTGTTGATACTGGATACACATGTTCTCCATTTGCCTAAGTAGTGTCTGTGGTAAATGTTAGACAAAGCCCATGTTTAGCAACATCATTTTTGTTGCCAGAAGCATTATGTTGGAAGAATTGAAATTTTCGCCATTTAGTAAAGGGTTAGACTTGATTTGAGTTTCTGTAGTAAACTGAGCAGAGCATTGTGGGTAAAATTGACAATTTTTTTCAAACAAGAGGACCATGATGGTCCTATATCGCTCACCTGAACCAAAATGATATGAGCCACAATTTTGTTCAATTAAATTAATATTTACGACTTTAAGACAGAAAACAAACTTATGGTCAATAACGTAGTGAAAATCGAACTCATCTGAGATCTTATGGTGCCCAACATTGTGTCCAAGTTTTGTCTTGATCGATAAATAATTGCAAATTTTAGAGTGTAAACAAGGTCGAAAACAGCCGAAAAAGGCAATTTTGTCAAATTCAAGGGCAAGTAACTCTCAATTTTCTGATCAGATCAGACTGAAAATCGAAATGATCTTAAAATCTCCAACGTTGTGTCAAAGTTTTGTCTTGATAGATTGATATTTGTAGATTTTAGAGTGTAAATGAGGTCAAAAATACCGAAAATGGCAATTTTGTCAAATTCAAGGGCACATAACTCTCAACTTTCTGAAAAAGATCAGACTGAAAATCTAACTCATTTAAGATCTTATGGTCTTCAACATCATGTTCAAGTTTTGTCTTGATTGCTTCATAATTGTAGATTCTAGAGTGTAAACAAGGTCGAAAACAGCTGAAAATGGCAATTATGTCAAATTCAAGGGCACATAACTCTTTACTTTCTTAACCGATCAGACTGAAAATCAAATTCATCAAAGATCTTAGGGTCCCAAACATTGTGTTTAAGTGTTGTCTTGATTGATTCACAGTTGTAGATTCTAGAAGGTAACACGGGTGGGCATCAGGGGAGCTACCTCGAAAATGTGTTAACGTAAATTTGTTCCCACGCCACATCCGGGAATGTCGAGGTAGTGGAAATCCTCGTATTTTGACAAATGGACAAAGGTGAGCTCTCCCTTTTATTTGTTTTTTCTTTCAAAGAGCGCATTACTTAAAAATCTGGCGATGCAGTGCAATGCTACTATGTTTTAGCAATGCATGAAGACCAAAAACCCCATTAAATAGTGGAAAATAAAAGCAGGACGACATAAATTCCAGGACTGTTGGATTGCATTTTCGCCCTGTGTTGACATATCGACAGGCATCTCAAAGGAGATATTGTACTTTATTTTCAGTTTCTGACCACTAGCACATGTTTTGATGCAACACGTAGCCAAATTGACCACAATGACGCAAAAAATAAGAAGTTCTGGTCTCCTGAACAGATTACCTGCCCAAAACCCATTTGTGTTTTTCTCAGACCATCGAGGTAGCGGTAATTTATCGAGATATTTCCCATGCGTCCCAAACATGTAACCTTCTGATATATTGATGTGTTGATACACCTTAATGATTCTGGACAGCGACCTAATGGCTACTTGGCGAAAATCAGTTCCGCTAGTCACAGAACTGTGATGCACGTGCAATATCTAATTATAGCAGATTTTTTGAGAACTTATGAAACAATGAACAGGAACTGCCGCAATCACAACATAAATCCCAACCTGAAACCCAAGTGGGAAACAACAAAAATTACATTTAAGTACCAATACAAAGAGAACATATTGTAAGTATGGTTAGCATCTTTTTCACAAGAGTTTGTCACTCAGTCGCCAGAACTAAAATGAACGTGTTTGGACACATAAAATGACCGAAAATCATAAAAATCTACAATTTAACTTATTCATTTTTTCAGGAACATCTACATCGAAACAAAATGCAGTACTGCTTACCCTCAGCCAGAGACCTACACCTAAAAATCAAGTTACAGTACCGATTCCGCCAAACCCAAATGTACCTGCAGAAAAGAGAAATTTTCTCAGCTGTATTGTTTCTACGTGGGTTTGTAGGCTATTTACAGAGGACTTAATTCAAGATAGGCACTTCCGGTAATCTGTGAATTAAGATTAATAGTTGTCTCTGTTCTTCATGAATGGGTTTCAGGTTGGGATAGGATTTATGTTGTGATTGCGGCAGTTCCTGCTCATTGTTTCGTAAGTTCTCAAACAAATCTGCTATAATTAGATATTGCATGTACATCACAGTTCTGTGACTAGCGGAACTGATTTTCGCTCGATAAATTCCCGTAATTCATATAAAACGCACGCTTTTGGCTGCTATTTTCTATTACAGAATTAAAGAAAAATACCTTGTCGATTTTTAAATCCGTGTATAACAAAATCCAATCTTTTGTTTGGGATAGAGTTAGCGATGGGAATAATGTTCGGACGTTCGATTTAAAAAAGAATAAACTATGGTACGAAAATGCAGTATTTACGTGGTTATTGCATGAAGAAGCGGTGAGAAAAGCATGTTTCCAAATATAGTTGCTACACGCGGGGCGTTTGATGTTTGTTTGAAAGACGCCGCGACATCTATCAGTGACCTTTATGTCGGTGACCTCGGTGAACTTGAAAAGTCACATGCGCAAGCTTTGAACACGTCAATCACTTTCGGGTGCAGCTAAGGGGCGGAGCAAACATTTTTCTGAGGCGCTATTGGTTCGATATCCTGTCAACAAATTAGGAATCATGCGTTCGTTCATCCATAACTTTAAAGTGACGTAACAATAACATATTATGTCTGCAGTTATGAGATTGTGGAAGGGAACAGGAAATTGTAGAACCTCATAGTTTGAGTTTGAGTTTATTGGGGTTTTACGCCGTTTTCAAATGCCAGGGTCATATCGCAGCGGCCTCATAGTTTGAATATCAAAATAGATAATGGAATTTACTATTTCGCTTCCAAAGAAGGTAGATCTACTTGTTATCAGTTTCATTTTCGTATGCATGAGTTATTTAATATTCAGTCAAAGCCTCTTTTATTTAAAATGATGCCTAGTATGCTTACATGACTTTTGAAATTTTCTCGAAGTACATAAGATCGGAAGGGATCGCGATCGCTATGCATCCCAATGATCCTGAACTTATTTTCCGAGATCGTTACCAGTTTTGGCGTGTCAATTCATCTTCATAAATTCACGCGTACCGAAATACATATTTTAATGCAATTCGTACAGATATTACAATTGACCAAACGCCGACTGTCAATCAAAAACATCGATTAGCCAATGGACGATCACAAAAATGTTATGCCCCAATTGTTCATCGTTGCACGTGGTTTTGTATCGATTTATCGACAGACAATCAAAACAATCGACATACGAATGGCAAAGAATTTTGTGCTAACAATAGACTAGGTTCACAGTTATGTTTTGATAAACCGCGTCGGTGTTGTTATAAAATCTCGTAACAACGGCTTAAACAAAGCCGTAGTTACGAGATTTTATAACAACAACTACGAAATACTACATTGTTTGTCCGAATTTAAGTCACGATTAACTGGATAAAATCGTTCCCTATTACCGACCACATGCACATTGTTTGCCTTAAATTCTATGTTGGGCGGAGCGATCTGTCGATTGGCGTTTGGTCAATTATCAGCAATATACAACAAACTGTCACTGACTATCTTCTCAGCCACGCCAATTAAATCGTTACAGAAGGTGTTATAATCTTTCGACCACACTGTTATCTGGGTAATTAAAAGTCCGATTATCGATTTTTGTCTATCAATTAAGGGCCAGCGTGTATGTTATTAACAGCTGCTGTCAACTTTACACTCGATTAGCAGAACTTTTGAAACTTAACCCTTTACTTGAAATTCTCTACACTTATATAGTGCATAATCGGGAATGGAAGACTTCCGGGACATTTGCTTTATGTACGGGACGGCATTTCGATTTCCAGGACTGTCCCGGACGTTCCAGGACATATTGAATGTCTGATTTAAGGTAAAAATTCCATTAACTTAAATGTCAAGAGTAACAAATCTGTGCCTAGAGGCTGATATTATGGTCACAGAGGTATGTGCAAAGTTTCAGAGCAATAGCATTAGTAGAAAAAGAGATTTGAGAAACTTGAATGTGAAAACTTAACCAAAGCATTCACCAAAGCCCCGGTGACTAGAATAGCCCCCCTAATCTACAAATAGAGGCGCTGACTAATTAAATGATTTAGATTAAAACCAATACCTTGCCACTGTCTTCTCAAGCTGCTCATTCTCCTCGCGCAACTTGTACACAGATTCTAGCCTAAAATGAAATGGATTTATAAAAACATTTAACTTATAAGCAAGAATAACGTAAACTATAAAACTATTTGACTTGATCACTTTCCACATTATGCTATATTCCTAGACAGTGAACAGATAAGCGAATTAATAACAGCTATGTTGAGGTCCCCACAGAAAGGGTTTGACAATAAAACAGATTCCTGACAGTTGACCTTTTCTAAAACCAACTCATTACCACACAATGACTCTTTATGACTCACGACAAGATAATGCCTTTGGAAAACATTGTGTAAGATGAAGAAATTGCTTGTAACAAGCAATTTCTTCATTTCCCATAAAGTTTTCTATCCAAAATGACAAAATAAGTTTAAAATTTCATTCATTTCTAATTGTTGTCTGCAATATCTTTGAATTTGGAGTAGTCTACAATTTTGCCGTTTGGGGAAGGGTTAAATGGCAAAAATGGTGTCTGCTCCAATTTGAAATCTGCTGCAGACAACAAAATGGATGTTGATAACAAGAGGGCCATTTACTTACGACTCCATTACTTTTTTTAATTCGTCATCTTTTTCTAAAAGATTTGCTTCATTTTTTTTTCAAATCATTCTCCAAACTTTTTTTCCTTTTTTTCATCTCTTCTAATGTATTTTCTTGCATACACAACCTGAAAGTACAGAATTAGAACTTAACAAACAATGAAAGAGAGAAAATTGCTTCGTTTTCATTGCATTTTTTTTCTTTTCTTGCCATGTTTTCGAAGCATTCCTCAGATAGGAATGTCAGCTTGCATATTCTGAACTTTTTTCTACGGAGATGATATTAGTGATTTTTTTGACATTCTTAAAATGTGACCGTCATGCTATGAGGAACTTTCCATAAAGTATTAACCGTTTACCACACATTGACGCTTTTGGACGCCCCACAAAATAAAGGCTTTGGAAAACATTGTGGATAATGAAGAAATTGCTTGTGACAAGCAATTTCTTCATTTCCCACAATATTTTCTAACCCAAAAGACCAAAATATTTTAATTTCATTCGTTTAAAATTGTCGTCTGCAACGTCTTGGAATTTGGAACAGCCCAAAATTTTGTCGTCTGGTAATGGGTTAAACTAAATGAGTCTGCAGAGTCTGTGCAGACTGACTATGACTATGGACGGTGATTCTTGCTGTATATAATTTTTAAATCTAGAAGGTTTTCAAGATTACCCAACAAATTCCCTGGTTATTGCCTATGTTTCAAAATTTCCCTGACACAGACGATTAACATAATTCCCTGACAATTCCGCTGACCTTGAAAAAAATTTAATTTCCCTGATATTTCTGACACATTGCAACCCTGAAAACTATAGCTTACGAAAAATGGCCTGGCAGAGCATTAGCTAGATATGCTCTACCAGGTTATTTATTGTGAGCAATACCTAATACAACACTTACCTTTCCATTAATTCAGAGTTTCTAAATTGCATGTCCTCTAATTCAGACCTGCGTTTTTCTTTTTCTTTATTAACCATATCAACCATTGTCTACAATATAATAACACCTTGTAAGTTATATGAATCCTTTCAAAATGTCAAGAATTGTTAACTAAATCTGTTTTATTTCAAATTTTACCTAAAACAAGAGGCCCAAGCGGGCCTGAATCACTCCACTGGCTAAAGTAAAAGAATTATCTATTCATTTCTTGTAAGCCTAGCACTACCAAATTTTGAAAAGGGTCACCCATGGAACATTTCTGTCAAGTTTGGTCTGAATTGGCATATTGATTTATTTCATGGTTTCTCCAATTGTGATAAGCCCTGCCCTGCCACACTCACATTTATAGACCAATCAAAATTTCACTAACAAAGTATTACCCAAGAAACATTTCTGCCAAGTTTTTACTAAATTGAAAACAATATTTGTTTTTAAAGAATTATTTCGTGATTACAATTTAAGTATTTGGCCATCCAAGGAAAATATCTGCCAAATTTGGTCGAAGTTGGCTTTATTGCTGATTTTTTAAGAATTTTTCGAGATTTCTCTCATTCTGATAAGCCCCGCCCTGCAATGCCCACATTTATGGACCAATCAAAATTTCAGACAACTTAAGTAAAGGGTCACCCAAGGTACATTTCTGCCAAATTTGATATAAATTGGCCTGATGGTTGATTTTTAAAAAATTATTTTGTAATTTCTCTAAGTCAGATAAGCCCCGCCCTGCCACGCCCACATTTATGGACCAATCAAAGTTTCACTGACAATTTAAGTAAAGGGTCATCAAAGGTACATTTCTGCCAGGTTTGGTCAAAATTGGTCAAAATGGTTGATTTTTCAAGAATTATTTTGTTTTTCTTCTAAGTCTGATAAGCCCCACCCTGCCACGCCCACATTTATGGACCAATCAAAATTCTTTGAACAATTTAAGTAAAGGGTCACGCAAGGAACATTCCTGCAAAGTTTGGTCAAAATCGGCCCACTGGTTTCAGAGGAGAAGATTTTTAAAGAATTATTTTTTGATTTCTCCAAGTCTGATTAGCCCCGCCCTGCCACGCCCACATTTATAGACCAATCAAAATTTCACTGACAACGTAAGTAAAGGGTCACCCAAGGTACATTTCTGCCAAGTTAAAACAAAATTGGCCAAATAGTTGATTTATCAAGAATTATTTTGTGATTTCTCTAAGTCTGATAAGCCCCACCCTGCCACGCCCACATTTATGGACCAATCAAAATTCTTTGAACAATTTAAGTAAAGGGTCACGCAAGGAACATTCCTGCAAAGTTTGGTCAAAATCAACCCACCGGTTTCAGAGAAGAAGATTTTTAAAGAATTATTTTGTAATTTCTCCAAGTCTGATAAGCCCCGCCCTGCCACGCCCACATTTATGGACCAATCAAAATTTCACTGACACCTTAAGTAAAGGGTCACCAAAGGTACATTTCTGCCAAGTTTAGTCTAAATTAGCCATATGGTTGATTTTTCAAGAATTATTTTGTGATTTCTTTAATTCTGATAAGCCCTGCCACACCCACATTTATGCACCAATCGAAATTCTTTGAACAATTTAAGTAAAGGGTCACCCAAGGAACATTCCTGCAAAGTTTGGTCAAAATTGGCCCACTGGTTTGAGAGAAGATTTTTAAAGAAAAAGTTAACGGACGCACAGACACACGCACAGACGCACGACGGACACAACGCCATGACAATAGCTCGCTAGCCTTCGGCCAGTGGAGCTAAAAATTTATCTGCTATAACGTGCATAAAATCGACTTGTAATGGTATATAATTCATCATCTGTAGCAGCATTCGAAATGTGACAGTTTAAAAGTTCATTGTTTAGAAATGGGCCATGCTACCTATCTCCCTGCATAGCAAAAACTATTGCAATATTTTGTTTTGACATTTACCGAACAGCCAAGATTTGGACAGTTCCATCATGAAAGCTGCTAAGAGGTGACAAAATTGATAGGATTTTTGTATAATATAGCACAGAAATCATTGAGGCAAAAGGAGAAAATACTTCGTAACAGGGATGTCAAAGCAGGTCATGTTTGGGAAAGGGTTAAAATATTACAATTACCTGTGCTTGCTCATATATTTTTCTGGTGTTTTCTTCAGATTCATGACTTATTCTCAGCTTTTCTTGCAACTCCTGACTCTCACTTTTCAACTTTGTAATTTCATCACACTGTTCTAAATATTTGGATAAATTTTCCTGAAATAAGAAAGATCAATATGTTTTCCTTAAACCAGAAATAATTAATCTAAACTAGAACTGTCACAAAGCGGACAAATACCCCCCACTAGGGCCTTGTAACTGAAACAGTGCTATCGGTCAAAATGTTCTTGACTTAGAGCATGGAAACGGATTTTAAACTAGAACTGTCGCAAGCGGACAAATACCCCCCACTAGCGCATTGTCACTGAAAAAGTGCTAAAGTTCAAAGTGGCATAACTCTGAAACTACTGCCTGGATCAAAATGAAAATTGCAGGTGCACAACTTCATATGAAAGGAAACAACCTGCTAAAATTTCAGCAAAATTGGTCAAAAACTGTGGGAGGAGAAGAGGACACAAAATTATGTCCACGGACGGACGGACAGACGGACGGACAACCTGAATCCAGTATACCCCCCCCATAACTTTGTTGTGGGGGGTATAAATATATGTGACAAAATCAGTGTATAGCAGTGACTTGGGTTTGAGTTTGAGTTTATTGGGGTTTTACGCCGTTTTCAACTACCAGGGTCATATTGCGGCGGCTGGAGCACCTACTCATGGATTCCTGTTGTTTCTCAAAACCAGTACTACCACAACACTCTTACCGAGCCTCCAGCTGCTCGCCCACTTAGGTTAACGATTTCAAACCCAGTGACTTGGAAAAGCCTGCACCATGTGACATAGGCACATGAAAATCCAAGATGTCATATCATTTTTAGCTTTCGAGTGCGCCCAAAAAAAATCCAGAGTACCTGGTTCAAAATATTGCTGTGGCTATATGAATCTGACGGGGTACATTTTCCCCAAAACTGCACTGACAGCTAAAAAGGCAATGTCTTTGCAACCGACAGAGTGATGAACAAGAAATTCATGAAGCCAAAAAAAAGCAGTAAATTTTTTGTTAAGTTGTCCCATTGACTTTCAAAACATCCCAATGAATTGCCTGCCCAAATCATCATTGTCACATTGCAAAAAATTCTTTCTAAGTGACTGGTATAACATATTGTCAATGATCGCATTGGGTATGTGGAATCATACGGAAATGAAGTTCTAAATCCAACAATAGCGACATGCAAGCAAGTTGATTCTGCCAATTAAACTCGCCTGCATGTTCAAAATGGTGGATTACTGTACTATAATTGGATTTAGCCATCCAAATTTGTACATTATCTATGTCATGGTGGGGAATCATTTGACACAGCCATGAAAAAAAGTATTCATTGACTTTAATAATAATGTGGTAGATTTGAAAATGGTTTGAAGCAGAGAGGCAGACAGACAAAAGGGTAAAGATGGATATGGTTTTTGAAATATAAGCTTTCAATTGGTCAATAACTTTTTTATAAGCTTATTTTTGAAGTATCTAACACATACAGCTAGTTCCTTGCATTTTCAAACCCCTGCTTCAAACCGAATTCAAATTGGTCAAGTATCAACATAATTATTGAAGATTTTCTGAAATTGTTGTGTCATATGATTCCCCGCCATGTATTTTTGTGTTGGTAACTGCCAGACCAGTACCTGGGTACAGATTAGGAAAAAGAAAACTTACTTCATGATTTCCCTCTGTACTCATGATCTTTTCTTCCATATTCTGTAAAGCAAAAAACTGACATTTAGCAGTAAAATTTAAGGTATACCACCCCCAATGAGATTTACGTGACATTGGAATTATTCGTGCGACGTCGTTTAACATTCGCTACGCATCCGAACCTATTCGGGCGACCTTCCATCGCCGAATGTTTTTGACGTCTCCCGAATAATTCCAACGTCGCGTGAATTCTATTAGGCGTGAACTACCTTAAAACAATCAAATAGTAAAATTTTAGAGCGGTCCAAAATCAAAGATGTTGCAGTGGCAGGTGACAATTATTGGTGAATGAAGTTTTAGTTTCTGGTTTTACTTGGTAAACAAGAGTGCTATGGTCACAATATACGCCGCCACTTATAAAACTTGAGACAAAAAAATGACATTGACAAGGATTTATAAATATTCACACAAAAACCTGTAAAAAGTTGTGTTCACAAAAAGGTTTTTATAAATATACAGTCAAAAACCTGGAAGGAATTGCGTTCATGAGGCTGAAATATCATTAAGCCCCAGAGACTAAGGTTGAAGGGGGCATAACTCAGGCAAAAATCAATGTACCATAAAATCCTTACTTCATGCACATCTACCAATTTAGGTAATAACATCCACCAAGTTTCATTAGGATCCAGTCAGAATCTTAGAAGAAGTTGTGTTGACAAGGCTGCAATTTCAATCAGCCCCAGAGACTAAGTTTTAAGGGGACATAACTCTGGCAAAAATCAATGAACCATAAAATCCTTCCTTCATGCACATCTACCAATTGAGGTGATAATGTTGACCAAGTTTCATTAAGATCTAGCCAGAAACATAGGAGGAGTTGCGTTGACAAGGCTGCAATTTCAATAAGCCCCAGAGACTAAGTTTTAAAGGGGCATAACTCTGGCAAAAATCAATGAACCATAAAATCCTTCCTTCATGCACATCTACCAATTGAGGTGATAACATTGACCAAGTTTCATTAAGATCCAGCAAGAAACTTAGGAGGAGTTGTGTTGACAAGGCTGCAACTTCAATAAGCCCCAGAGACTAAGTTTTTAAGGGGCATAACTCAGGCAAAAATCAACGAACCATAAAATCCTTCCTTCATGCACATCTACCAATTGAGGTGATAACATTGACCAAGTTTCAAGAAGATCCAGCCAGAAACTTAGGAGGAGTTGCGTTGACAAGACAAGGGCCGTCAGAGACGGACAATGCTCCCCGAATAAGGCATTGTCACAATAAATGTATGCCATTGAGAGCACTTTATTGTCAAGGGCATCTGATTTGCTACTCAAATATGAAATTTCATCAAATTCTGACCATTAGACTAGGAGAAATTAGAGAAAAACTGTATTTTACCTTAAGTCCCCTTTTCCCATGACGAGGCCTCAAAGCCAAAAATGGGGAAAGTACATCGGCATTATGTCATAGGGAGTTCACATGGTAAGTTTCATTTGATTTGGCCCAAGGGTTATAGAGAAATCACTTCGGACGGACGGACGGACGGACGGACGGACGGACAGACAAAGCGGCGACTATATGCTCTCCCTTCGGGGAGCATAAAAAGTGGACTAACGTACGGACGGATGGACGGACGGACGGACAGACGGAGAAGATGACGCCAATATACGTCCGCCTCCGGCGGCGTATAAAAACTAAAACTAGAAATGTCACCAAAGGGATAAATTGATTGATAATAATTGGGTTTAACACATCTTTCAACTACTATGGTCATATTGCAAAGCTGGACCATTTAGCAAGGATTCTTGGTATTTCTCTCACCAGTACTACAACAATATCCAATCCGAGCCTCCAGCTGCTTTCTCACATAGATGATTCAGATCCATTGGTGAAGGACAAATGACTGTTGTCAAATGTCAGAATAGAAACTGGCCAAGCCCCAGTTCCAACATACAACCAATAGGTTGACTAACTCTGACGTTAATGACTGAGCTATCCAGGCTAGGCAAGAGTCAACTGGAAAAGGGTTAATTCAACATAAAAAGTAAAATCAAACTACATTACTTTTTGGACTGCATTCAGCTGCTCTATTTCCTTATTTTTCTCATTCACCATTTCCTCCAGTTTCTGGGACAGGTCCCTGTGGAAAAGCGATGTCGACTTTTCTTTATCTAGGTCATTCTGGAATAAAAAGTGTTTTTGAAACATCAATGCCTTCATAGTAAATATTCCATTTTTTTTAAAAGAATGACAGACTGACTGATTACAGTAAAACAAGTTGCCCCAATCTTTTGATTAAGGGGATATTAACTCTAAACAATGTGCCTCTCGATTTGATGTCCCTATCAAAAAATGTTTAGGAAAATACTGATGCAGAATTTTGCCATTTGGGTAAGGTTTAATTAAGGGAACAAGCGAAAGTGTTCTAAATATAAATGTGGTCAATTCCATTGTGTACCTTTAATTCTTCCTTTTCTTCAATAGACTTTTCAATACTTTTCTCCATCTCCTCCACTCGCCGCTCCAGCTTTACAATCTGAAAGTCAAAATCACAATTAAATTTTGCCATCTTATAATGGGTTAATCCATTAACAGAGTCCCTAGGGGATTATCCTAGGGAGCTCACATGTTAGGTTTCATTGAATTTGGTCCAAGGGTTGCTGAGATCTGGCTGTGAATGGACGGACAGTGTGACAAATATTTCAGGGAAATTTTTTCGGGGAGCATAAAAACTTTAGACTAGTCTAAATCCAAAGTTGTTGCAGACATATATATTTCAAGAGAGTGAAATTTCAGAATTTTTTATCAATCTGTGTGGAAAACATTGTTGAAAATGAAGAAATTACTTGTCACTAGTAATTTCTGGATTTCCCGTAGTGTTTTCCATAGCCACTATCGTGCAGTGATGAGAATCTACACATCAGATTTTTTCAGGTGATGTCATAAACATTTGGCATTAGAAAGTGCAGATTTTTCTAACTCCTAATGTGTCAGTACAGATCAGATATCTTCTGAATGTTTACAATGTCGCAACAAAAATTCCAATGTCTTGTGAATCTCTTTAGGGTTGGACCACTTAAAGGCCGTGATTACCCTACCTGGTTGGAGTATTATTCTTCCTCCTTGGAGGCTGAATCACTAAGCATCTAGTACTTTTTTGCTATCTGGTTATGGGTTATTTTTCTTACACACATCAGATTTTTTCCAGCAGTTTTTTAACTATTTGACAGAGGAAAGTGCCAATTTTTCCCTAATTTCATTGATACATGTCCATAATTATAGATCATATATATTACAACAGTAACAATGTTTCACAAAAAAATTCAATGTAATGTCAATCTCATTAGGGTGATCAATCTTATGGTCATAATTAATTAATTACTCTACCTGATTTGAGTATTAAAAAAGCACCGAATGGCACCGTAAACATACCGAACACAAACCGTTTGTGGAAGGAACCTTTAACGAATACACCGAAATAAGTTCGGTACGCATTCGGTGTAAAAATTCGGTTAGGTGGGACAGGCCTATAAAACAATGCCTAGTTTCGACTTCCCTTATTGAGTTGCTCACCCACATAAGTTAAGATCTATAAAACCATTGGTGGTGACAATTTTTTTGACAAACACAGGAAGTGCTGATTATTTTCTCCTTTTGCCTCAATATTTTCTGTGCTATATTGTACACTTATCCAGTCTTTGTCAATATCTATTTTCAGTTTTGTCATAATTTATATATTGCCTTCGATGTTGGATCACTCTAAAATTTGTTTTTTGGGGGAAGGGCTTTACTAAAAATATTGTACATCAATTTGAAAGTGTTATTTATCAGTATTTATACCTCACGATAAATGACCTGGCAGAGCAGCCCATGCTAATCTAATGGAAAGCTCTGCCAGGTCAATTCTCGTCCACTATACTTCTTCTGCCTCAATGTTTTCACAAGCTCTTTCTACTAGAGACATCAAAACCATCTCTTGTTTTGTAAAAGATTGACTCTTTTCATAATGTTCACATCATTTTCTTGTTGTGAACCAAACATTTGCAAGCAGTAAAGACTAAGATCCGCTTACACACTGTGACAGATGTGTAGTTTGATCTTTACCTACATACCCTGCTTTCTACTCAATTAGTGTGCCAAAAACAGCATTGTCTCTGATGGTATTTTCTACTTTAATAATTTTCTCACCAATTCCTTGCTCTTTTCTTTATTCTTTCTTCTGATGCCTCAATGTTTTCCCAATCCTTTTCTTCTAGAGATGTCATAGCCTTTTCTTTTTTCTTTTTGAAAAGGATTAATTAGGATTAACTAGAACTGTCGCAAAGCGGACAAATACCCCCCACTAACACGTTGTCACTGAAAAAGTGCTAAAGTTCAAAGTGGCATAACTCTGAAACTACTGCCTGGATCAAGATGAAAATTGCAGGTGCACATTTTCATATGATAGGAAACAACCTGCTAAAATTTCAGCAAAATCGGTCAAAAACTGTGGGAGGAGAAGAGGACACAAAATTATGTCCACGGGCGGACGGACGGACAGACGGACGGACGGACGGACAACCTGAATCCAGTATACCCCCCCATAACTTTGTTGTGGGGGGTATAATTACTTACAGGACATTTTTACAGCATTGTCTCTGATTGTGTTTTCCAATTGAATAATTTTCTCTTTAGTCGCCAATTCCTTACTCTTGTCTTTATCTTGGTCCTTAAAACATAAAATTAACCCATTACATGTCACCGATGCTATTGGAGGCTTAGGAAAACATTGTTGAAAATGAAGAAACATGCAATTTCTTCATTTTAGTTGGGTCCAATACCCCAATCCCGTGACCATTCTCTGGCTAACATGTTTTGACGATTGATTTGACATCTATAGACCTTTTAGAAAAAATTTAGAAACCATACCCCTCAAGATTTTGCTGGCGTTTTTTGCTACAGGGCCAAATCCAAAATGGTCGCCGGCGCCATATTGAACAAGAGTTGTCCGCGGACAACGTAGCTCGCCTATACGGGTGCTTGTCACAAAAACAGCTTAATTTTTAAAAAGAAGGTCAAATTCCAAGGTCAAGGTCACAAGGTCAAAGGTCATGGTCCAAAATGAAAGGTCTTGGCAGGAGGTATCCATGTGTGAAATATCAAGGCTGTATCATTAAAAGTGCATGAGATATTGGCCAGGTTAAAGTTTTTTAAAAGTAGGTCAAACTCCAAGGTCAAGGTCACTAGGTCAAAGGTCATGGTCCCAAATAAAAGGTCTGGTCAGGAGGTATCCATGTGTGAAATATCAAGGCTGTATCTCAAATAGTGCCCGAGATAAAGACCAGGTTAAAGTTTTTTTTCAAGTGAAGACGCGACGCTGACGCTGACGCCGACGCTGACGCCGACACTAGGGCTGTGACATTAGCTCCCCGGACTTAAAGTCCCGGCTCGCTAAAAATTAACTTTTGAACCAGATCACCTACAATCAAGTGTAAATACACTTTTCAGACTGAATTTATCACAATAAATCCGTTTCTGACATAAGTCTTACACTAAAATGTTGTTTTGAGCAAAATTTTCAAGATGGCCCCCAGTGCAATGTTGAAAAAATAAAATGTAGATAACTTTTGAAGTAAATAGCCTAAAGTCAAGTGTAAAATACACTTTCCTGACTGAATTAATCATGTTGAATCTGATTCTGACATAAATTTTACGTATAAGTCTTTTTGACCAAAATATACAAGATGGCCGCCAACGCACATTTGAAAAAGTAACTTTAAAATGATAACTTTTGGACAAAATCATCTACAATCAACTGTACAATTACACTTTTCAGATTGAATCTGTCATGAGGAATCCATTTCTGACAATAATTCTACACTAAAATGTTGTTTTGACCAAAATTTTCAAGATGGCCACCAGCGTTACGTTGAAAAATTAACATTTAAATAACTTTTGAAGTAAATAGCCTAAAATCATGTGTAAATACACCTTTTTGGCTGTATCTATTGGAATAAATCTGACCTGAAATCTATTTTACACTAAAATGAATGTATTTTCTACCAAAATATACAAGATGGCCGCCAATGCAAAGTTGAAGAAATAACTTTAGAATGATAACTTTTGATCCATATCACCTACAATCAAGTGTAAATACATTATTCACACTGAATTGAATATGGGCAATCCTATTCTGACACAAGAGTGATGCTAGAATGTTGTTTTGACCAAAATATCAACGTTTGTGCTATAAGATTGAGTGAACAGAAACATAAAATGGCACCCTGGCAATTCATTGTTCATGATAACAAGTTCTATCTATCTTTAGTAACTGCAACTACATGATATGAAAACAAACTTCTGAAACAGTGAAATTTTATAATGTGAATAGGAGCTTTCAGAATCACTGTATTCGGTAAAATCAGATTCCGCCGAATTATCGCCCCCTGCTCATTACTTCACACGTCATCATCTGATTTCCACTCGCTTTCATAAGCTTCCTCCAGTACAGGCAGGGAAACTGGAAGGACAGGCATGCATTGCAGTCAGGGCGACAGCGGCCATCGACCAAATCCCATCCATGTTCGAATGGAGATGGATGAGATGGATGCTGCTTGAGAGGCCAAGTAGTTGACACGCAGCACACGCTGGTGGAGGCTATCTCCATCAGCAGGAAGTCGCATGAATTACTTCTTTTTCATAGTATTCCATTTAGTGGCAGGAGCCTCAGCCATAGAGGGGCTTTTCTTATCCCCCTAGACCACTTCTAGCGTAAACTGGAAGAGTCCATCTATCATTTCTCCCTCCATGATGAGATTTACTCCGCATTGGCCAAGCTGCTGTCTCGCTAAAGGGCTCTTTGCCACCTTGTCATTTAGGGACATCTTACCCTTGCCGTATAAACCGGAATTTGCATCAGAATCGGTCATACTATGCAACTGCACAATACAGTCTGTCATCTCGTCAGCAACCAGTACGTACTCTACAAGAGAACATATCTTGTTTTCTCTTTATGCAAAGCATGTATATTCCTAAAACCCATATGCAATTGGACGATCAATTCCTTTCTGCTAGATTATTGAAGACACTGCTGTGTAGCAGTAGCAACAAGGTTATGACGCAAGCATTGACATGCAGCTACCTGACCGATATAGCACAGAAAGTAAATAAAGAGATTGTGTACTCCGTTGGTACCCGCTGTACGAATCTGTCAACCCAGCAACCAATGGATGACTACAGCTTTGATCAATCAGAGGTGGATCCTATGTTATTCTAGGCAAGGGTAAGATGCAGGGATTATTCTGGCTGGAAAAATGTATGAGAGAAAATGTTCCAATTCCTGAAAACCTATGAGAGATTTTAAATTTCTATGAGATTTTTTCTTACGTTATTTTCAGGAAACTAACTTTATAAAAATATATCTTATATCAAACAAAAGTGTTATCATTAAAAATCAAGCTTTTTAAACAATTGAATAGAGAGCTCTCCAAAATCAGTTACCACAATAAATGGTCACTGTGTGTATTGCCCCTGGACAGTGCTTGGCCCCTGGACAGTGCTTGGCCCAAAGAGACAACGAGCGAACGAGTGTCTGATTTAGTGCTTTAATCTGACATAAAACTCGTAAAAAGACCATAGTGCAGTCCCTGAAAGTAGAAAATTAGCTATGTCTCGGTTTCGTGCTCAATGAAATTAACCCTTTCTCTAATGACCAATTAAAACATAGCTGAAGGCTCTAGAAAGTGTATAAAGAAAGCTAAATTGAAGTACAAATTTAATATTATGACAGAAAACATTGAGGAAGGAGTAGAAATACTGTAACATCATTTCTTCTTTTCCCTCAATATGTTAAGATTCTCAATTGCAAGGATTGACCACGTGCCAATCGGATGTCTCGCGAAAACTGATTACTTTTTAACAAATAAGATGTATTATAGCTTGAAACATTATGAACATAATGCAAAATAGATATATGGCAATAAAGACTTTGATTCACTTGGGTTTCTAGTTGTTTACACACCTTAAACTGTTCGAAAACGTGAATTTGCATCACTTTCTGTGGCGTTTCAAAGCTGCCCATGCTTCATGGGGATAACTAAATGCAACCCGAAACAAGAGCTGGACATCTGCTTTATACCGATACGCGACACTGTGCAGGGTACCAAAAGGAAGGCGGTCCCAAGGAAAACGTTACTTTGATAGTTAGGAAATAGACATGGACAAATATTCGCACCAATTACTTTTGGAGACAAAGTTGTATCGTCCAAGCAGAAACTGCATAAAAATATAAATGGTCTGATGCAAACTATTGTAGGTACATAAAGACTTGTATGTAACTACAGCTATTTTGCTTCAGTCGCTCAGAAAATTCAAGGCCTGAAATACTGTTCCAGTACACTCCCCGTCTGATATTGCCAAATAATATGATAATAGGCAAAGCCTAAACTTGAAAGCAAGCAGCTTTTCATAGTAGATCTGTTTACGGTAATAAATTGATAAGGAAACAGTTTAGAAGTTGAAACAAAGATGTACATAACCGTTTTACAAATACATGTTGACTTTTATGGTTTGATGAAAGTTAGCAAGATTCTGACCAAGAGTCCAAAAAATGATTTCCTTCCACTCTGATTAACTTAGTTTAATACTGAGCCACACATTAATTTAATTGTCACACTATCTAATCATATTACCAGAAAGGTGATTCAAGTTGTACCCATCTAACAAAGTATAAGACTAAGTTTACGTCTCAAGTTACTAATTGTATCAAATTGGTATATTGTATGTTTAAACTTTAGTTGTAATCGGATACATATGGGTCAGTATAGACTAGTATTTGACTTCCAGCACCTAATACACCGATTAACAGTTTTAAACCGGAAACCGGAAATGACGCATGCGCAGAAAAATCGCGAGTAAGAAATCTACTCGCGTATATAATTACAATAGCGAGAGAACCATCAGCGACAAAATTAAACATTTTCTCTGTTTAAATGGCATAACTATTTTACCCAAACATTTTTTGTTGTTGTATGATGATCGGAAATACTGATTTAGTGCATGAAATATTATGACACGCAAAATAATTACGAGAAAAAGAGAAATTGTTTCCAGCTAACGGGCCCTTAGAACTATCTTACATTTGCCATGAAGTGCGAGTGAACCAATCGTGATAAATAAAGCATTTTCTCTATTTATTTGGCATAATAATTTTACCAAAACAATTTTTTGTTGTTGTACGATGATCAAAAATGCTGATTTGATGCATGGAATATTATGACACGCAAAATAATTACGAGAAAGGGAGAAATTGTTTCCAGCTCACGGGCCTTTAGAACTAGATCTCCGATCTCAATACAAAAAATATACTTACTTTTCTTTCAAGCCATTGAAAAGGAAAATTAAATCCAAACGACTTTAATTTCACATTTTGTTAACCCATTAGCATGTACTGAAAGAGACACCTTTCGTTAATCCAATCTCAACACAGATAGTTATGACACATGTGACCTCTTGAAAGCACCGGGCACATAATGAACACGATTACCGCACCCTTTTCATCTTTACCCGAAGGATATACACCCTTTAAATCTTTGATCTGTGTCACATGGATTGGCTACAATAATTTTCAGACAAATCATAAAACATACATTAGAAAATTTCTGGAATATCCAGCAACCGTATTTACTTGTTTGAAACCTAAAAAAATCGGCTTACATTAATATAAATTAGTAGTTAAAATATTAGACATCTTATCTAATAGCGCATCACTAGTAATCAATGATTAGATGCAGATTTTGATTTATTTTCTTTAATGAGATGTTTTACGGGCCGAATTCAGAACTGAGGTTGAAAACAGCCCTTTTCTATCATAAACATTATCAAGACAGCAGTTTTCTAACCTTAACATCATCATTCCTTTTATTAAGAATATCAAAATTTGTTGCATACATGCAATTTATTTTAGCTGTATGATTATTTACTACATTGAAAATAAAAAAGAGAACAACAACATTTTATGTAAATTTCAAAACAATTTAAACACTTTTTATGGAACTTTGCGAAGAAAAGGAAATATTTGTACTTTTGTTGATTCGTTTGGAACAGTCCCCAATCTTCTACCACGTCATAGTTAGTGACCTTCAATTAAGTTGTTTGGCAAAGGATTAACGGTTTGACGATTGACATGTTATTCCAATTAATTTGATACAATATTTTAATTCTCCCGACAAAGAGACAAGACAATTTCAAATGACAGTATACCACTACCAGAATGAGATTATGGGAAATTGCAATCACGTGTCAACACGTGATCTAATTAACACAACAAATCACAATCTGATATCATATATTTGGTAATTTTATGGCAAATTACGTACCTACTTTAAAGTGAGATAGATGTGGTGCTTTTTATTTTAGATGTTTTCGTATTTGATTGAATTATATTTGGGAAATATTGTATGCGAACAGGTAGGACAAAAATGATTGAATAAATGACCAAACGCATTAATAATTTTTGCTCTTGAACGCACTCGCATATAAAAACATTTTTTTCACGACCTACAAGATAAAGACGTTTGAAAATATTGTGGAAATGAAGAAGTTGCATGTGATAAGCAATTTATTCATTTTCCAAAGCATTTTCTAGTTTCCCGATAGACCGATATGAGATCTCCATGTTTATCTAGAGATTTTTTCCCAAAGCAGGTTTTAAAAGTTAGAAACAACAAAAATCTTTATTTTCTATTCACATTCTCAGAATCAATCTAATAAATATCATGACTTGTGATCATTGCATGTCAAATCACGCTTTTCCAATCTCCAAAACTTTGGCCATTCAAGCTAGGTAGCTTGCACCATTCCCTCAGTTATCCAAAGCAAATCCTGTTTAGGACATCAAAACTAGACGTTTTTTGGGGAAAGGATTTATTTAAAGGATGCATGTATACATAACAAGAACACAATAAGCAAATAACCGATATCAAATACGGGTTTCTAACTTTCACGTAGCCCGTAAAGCTAACGTTCTGGGCGGGTGCCGTGTTAGAAAACAAATAATTATTGTGATATTTCCGATAATTACGGATTAAAACCTAAACCCGCAGTGGCCATTCCCAACTTTGTTATTTGTTTTGATGAATCACGGCTGTATTTTCCTTTTAATCAGCCAGAAAACGTCCTTTGAAGCGCTATTTTACGCTACGCGTATATGACATTATAGCGGATGAAGAAATTTTACTCGTACTTTTCCGGGAGGTATTTTACGGCTCGCGCATGCGCACTTCAAAACTGTTAGTTGGTGTATACTCCAGTCCTTTAATAATCCCTTTCCAAAACAATACCTGTTTTTGACGCCCGTAATAGGAATTGCTCGGGAAAACATTTAGACAAAAGAAGAAAATGCTGATCATCAGCATTGCTCCTTTTGCCTCAATATTGTGCTTTAATGTATGCAGATCCCATCTTTATCAACACCTATTTTGTCTTTTGCAGAAGCTTTAACACAGGACATTCCCAATTTTTGCCATTTGGGAAAGGGTTAAGTAAAGGAGTATTAGGTGATGGGAGTCAAATTATAGACCCTTGTGGTAGGATACAGGTATTTGCATTAATTTCGTGATAATTATATAGACATAGACATGTGGTTCAGTAGGTTAGCTCAGTGGTTAGAGTACTAGACCTAAGGCCCAAAGTTCAAATACTGGTTGAGCTGCGATAGTTTTCTTTTCCTGCTATTACATTATAAATCTGCGATATCTTAAATTTCAAGGCAGGAACCTTCCGGACCGTTGCTAAATAGAAGTATGTGGCATTTATCTACAGGGTTCTCCGCAAAATAATGTGAGGATGTTGTCTATACAGTAGAATTCCAGAGTGCTTTAGGAACAGAGTTGTAGTCCTTCAAATGAGTTCTAGTAAAAATTATTATAAGTCTCTTCTAACAATGTTTATGTATCCAGAGAAGAGGGGAAATGTTGAAATGCGTTGAAATTAAGACCACTAGTGCAGATGATTTTAATGTGCATAAGTGCACTTTCAGCGGATCTACGTGTTGTCAAGCCTGGACCGTTGTAGATTGGCACACCCAAAAGGTGTAGGCGGACATACAGAATTTGATGGGTAGTTGTGTTTGCAGACAATTTGCTGATAACCAATATTTTCTCCGTTTGCTGCAGCTTTTTACGTGACAAAACGCACACTTATTGTTTCTTTGTCAACACCCAGTTTGTCGCCTGTAGTAGGTTTGAAATTGAACAACACTGAAATTTCGAAGTTTTGGAAAACGTTTACTCAGTGACTGAACCATTTGCCATACGCAATATGATCTATTCAGTGTGAGTAAATTAGGTTCATTACTTCGAAACAAATTTTATGATGGATTAAAATTTTAATCAAGAAAACAAGAAAAAATCACATAGGGTCTACTCACGACGACAATGATCCTGTGAAAACCATGCCGACTTTGGAGCCCACACAAGTAGCACCGACAGATAAATGGTCTTACTGTTAGGGGAGCATGACATTCCCGTTTTTTATACGCCCGAAGGGTCGTATTATGTTATGGCCCCGCTCGTCCGTCTGTCCGTCCGTTAGCAATTTCTTGTGTGCGCAACTCCTACAGTTTTGATCGGAATTTGATCAAACTTGCCACAATAAATCTCCATGGTGTCTAGTTGTGCACCTCGCTTACGGAATTCAGATAACTCTTTTTTTCTTGAATTATCTGCCCTTGAATTTAAAAAAAAATGCCCATTTCCTTGTGTGCGCAACTCCTCCTACAGTTTTGATCAGAATTTGATCAAACTTGCCACAATGAATCTCCATGGTGTCTAGATGTGCGCACCGTAACGCTTACGGAATTTAGATAACTGTTTTCGTTCTTGAATTATCTGCCCTTGAATTTAAGGAAAAAATGCCCATTTTCTCCTGTGCGCTACTTCTACAGTTTTAACCAGAATTTAATCAAACTAGCCACAATGAATCTCTATGGTGTCTTGTTGTGCAAACAAAATTTTGATAACTTTTCATGTTTGAATTATCTGCCCTTGAATTGAAAAAATGGCCAATTTTGACAAGCCCCTCTCGGGCGTATATGCGCCGCTCTGCGAAGCTCTTGTTCGCTTTTAAGCATCAAAAGAAAATAATTGAGCACCAAAGTTGAACATTCACCTGTTTTTGTCCAAAAATCCTGCTCTCAGAGACAGAGCAACACATGGCCGGAAGCGCCCCAGAGGATTTGAACGGCAGAGCCATTGGCTCTGTCTCTGTAGTTTCCTAACCGTGACTTAGGAATTAGGACGGTTGTGATAAAACTAGATTGATACAGGGATAAATCTGTTGATATACAGTCGACACTTGTTGTGTGGAAGTCAGAGGGGTCATCAAATACCTCGATATATCCGGAGTTCGAGTAAACCGGTTTGGTCCAGTTTCTTCTTAAACAACAGTTTGACCTATTTATCGGTAAACAAGTGCGTACCTAATTGAAATATAATAGGAAAAGGAAAGCTCGAAACGAGCAATTTCTATCCTTTTCCTACTATATTTCACAGGCTATATTTTTTAAAAATTACTTCATTGGTTTTTTTATATATCCATAGATGATGACGGGTCTAGATTTCCACTTATACTTAGGCGGAAATTCGCCTTATCCGATGTTGACATAACGAGTGTCGACTAGTTGATACTTACAGTATCTGAGGGAATGTATGCAGATGTATGTTATAAGCTACTTTCAGCTTCCAAATGCCCTTTTCGTTATTTACCGTTTTTCCTGGTTCCTCATTTCGTCAGTCTTCGTCTTTCGGCTCAGAAATTTAATGCAGGAAAAATCTCATTCAGCCAAAACTTATGAGAATAAGTTTTCAACGGCAAATTGTACCAAATCCTTTGTCATTTTTTTTTCTGAGAGATTTTTCTCATCTTGATCTAGCCATTTGAGTGAAAATTTTGGCATATTTACAAAAGAATTTTTCCCTGCATATCTACTTAGGCCTAACATTTGGTAAAAGAGGGTAGCTTTAACCCTCTCCCAAACCAGCAGTTTCTCCTTTTGTCTCAATATTTTCTGTGCCATATTTTACACAAATCCTATCTTTAATAACATCCATTTTGTCATTTATGGCATTTTTTGAAGTGGATCACCCCAAAATTTTATTGTTTAGGAAAGGGTTAACTCTATAGATTTTATATCATAACTCTTTCCGAAATAAGCGCTGATTTTACGGAAAAGAAAGGGTTCAGGAAAACATTGAGAAAAAAGAAAATACTGATAATCAATATTTTCGTCTCAACATTTCATGTGCTAGATCACAATTTCCGTCGGGAATCAAATTTTCAGACACAAACATAGAAATCTTAAAGCCCTTTCAACTGTTTGTACATTTCCGTATTGGAAAGAGTTAAACGGCAGGGGCCCGTTTTACTAACGAACTTACGCAAGAATTTTTTCGTAGATTTGAACAAATTATTTGCGTGAACTTGTGCGTTTTACTAAAAATGTTCGCAGCTAAGATTTGCGTAAGTTTTTGCGTAACTTTACGATCAAAAAAAGTTTGCGTAAGTTTTTTCGTAACTAATGCCAGTGCATCAATTTACCTTTAAAGCGGCCCGTAATGCATGTTAAATGATTCAGAAACCTGAAAATTTTATTTAAGCCTAATTATTGTCATTTCTTTTACCCTCGATTAAATTTCTTTAATGAGCCCCTGTGCACCCCAAAAATCTATCGTGTGTTGTGGTGACGTAATATATCGGCATATGCTGACCTCATTTATAACGTGTAAAACAACCGATGTAAACAACATAGAAAAGAATGGATTTTGTTGACAGGCAAGGATAGAGATGAATATGTAGTCAACTTATTTCAAGGAAATGATAGGCCTGTATTATGATTCGAGGCCATTGTTATCTTTGGAATTTGCCACCTTACCAAACACAACATTTGACGATTTCTCGTGTAAAAACAATGGTAACTTCACTTGCACAAACACTATTCAGGGACAATTTGGACTGGGGGAACTTAGGAAAGTGATTGTCGAATTCTTTTTATGAATTTATCCGACAACCAAATGGATTATCGATGGTATGTTTTATGTAGTTGTTTGAGTTTGATCCGTTTTCCTGTTCAAGTTTTGAACAAAATGTTAAATTTGTTCTATGTTTCTAATCCCAGTCCACACTGACAACACACGCCCCGCGACACGGGCCCAGCCCAGAGATAAATCGCTCAATTCCACGCTCGTTTTAAGTTAACATTATTTCGTCAGTACTTGCAAATCGAAATTATGCTTTGAAAATTGAAATGAACATTCTTGAGGTTGACTTGAATGAACAGATAGCGGCAGCCTCGGCGCTTTTCGAATGTTCACGGCCGAGTGCTGCACTCAATGCTGTGCAGGCCTGTTTCAGTATTTTGCAGGCTTTTTTCCATTGTTTATCAACTTCTTAATGCTAGTTATGAATAAAAAATACTATACTGCAAAGATAACTTTACAAGATTTGTTATTTTTGTCGGAAAACTAAACCGAGATGAGCATGATGAGAGCAAAATGTCCGCCATTGTTGTTTCATTTTTAACTTTACGACAATTTTTTTCTTACGTTCAAAATTTTCTTACGATCGTTTAGTAAAACGCACTTAAAAACTTACGCAAATTTTAGTATAAAACGGTACCCAGGTGGTTTTATGAATTATCACTTGTTGTCCTGATTTGCTCATTTTACATCAATATTTCCCCTATTTTAACTCAATTAATGAAACTGGAGGAAAACTGCAGACGTGTAGATTCTATTGCATTGTAAAAAAAACCTTTCAGTTCATCGAAATATACGGAAGGGACAAGACTTCACGATAGAAAAAAAAATCATGAACGACAGAACGAATCTGGGTCAACATTTTACCATGGAATGTACAATTACGTCATACGAAATATCCCGCGCTCAGTGCGTGTGACGTCATCAGGCATAGTTTTGTGTAAAGAATTTTCTGAAATGTTTTCTTTTTGTGCTATAAACATTACTATCGAGTATCTTTTATATATAGCGTAACTTGAATTTATTGAATTCTGGAAATACGAAATTTGATTCAGAATTTTAACACTGCTGACTGACTTTCGTGTTTTGTGAGATTTATGGTGTGCTTTTGCGTGAAAATCGAGTCCAGTCTGAAACCGGAACTTGAGCTCCAGTGGGCATCATAAAAAGAAAATTTCAAGATGGCCGAAAAAAGTCTCATAGGGTTTAGGAATTGAAATTTTGAAATTGACTTAAACGGTTAGTTTGTGCTTTTATCTTCCTATACTCGTACGTGTAACCTATAGGCGATCAAAAGATCGCGGCTTCGCCGCAATCTTTCGCTCGTATCATTATCTCACAGTAACTAACTAGACATGTGACAAACAATAATGACCAACAGTGACACTATTAAGACAGATTTAAGAAATCTCAATTAAGTTGCTAACTGACTAGATCTAGCACTGACTAGAAGGTTTAGGTAAACTGGCTTTTCACATTCCTTATAATGAATGGATATAAATCACTGATCAATAAGTCTTAGTCCTCTAGAAGGAGAATTAAGTCTGATATTGGGCGCGTATAAGTATTAGCTTTTCCGTCTTTCGCGACCCTAACTTCAACTTTGCGAACCTGGTCGTCACTTTGACTTTTTATCGCATTACACACGACACCTACTTGCCAATCGGAACGCGATAAATCTTTATCCTTAATAAGGACCACATCCCCAATTTTAACGTTCTGAGTACGCGATTCCCATTTCTGACGCGATTGTAATGTTTGAATGTACCCTTTTTGCCATTCTTTCCAAAAGATATCTGACAAAGCCTGAACCCGTCTCCATTGAGCCTTATAAATGTCTTTTAAATCAAAGCTAAGGTCTTGCATGAGATCTCTTCCTGACTTCTGATTAAGAACAAAGGCTGGACTGATAATGAGGGGTGATTCAGTATCAGTGGAAATGGGACCTATGGGTCTAGAGTTCAATATAGCACAAACCTCACACATCAGTGTAACCAAAGTCTCATGAGTAAGATTTTTACCACTTGGACCTAACAACATGGAGTCTAAAACCTTGCGGGCCAAACCTATCATGCGTTCCCATACCCCTCCCATGTGGGATGAATGTGGAGGATTAAACTTCCACACAATATTAGACCTAGAAAGATAACTCTGAATGGCCGGGTCTTTGACGTGAATGGTATCTAACTTCAGTTCCCTTGCAGCCCCTATAAAATTTGTTCCGCAATCCGAACGGATTTCCTTAACATTTCCTCGAAGGGCAATGAACCTACGAAGGGCGTTAATAAACGAAGATGTGCTCATCTCCTCAACTACTTCTATATGCGAAGCTCGTGTCGCAAGACAGGTAAATAAGATAGCCCATCTTTTTGAATTAGCAGACCCTCCCCTGGTCTTTCTTGTAACTATTGACCAAGGTCCAAAGGTGTCAACCCCTATATTAGTGAATGGAGGGCTGGGTTGGATTCTCTCTATCGGTAAATTTGCCATCTGTTGCCATTGAAATTGACCTCGCAACTTCCTACATTTGACACACCTCTTGATCATTTTTCCGACAAGACGTTTGGCGCCGGCTATCCAATACCCACTGGTCCTAATTGCACTCTCTGTGATTAATCTCCCTTGATGATAAACCCTTTCATGTTGATCCAAGGCAATCAGATGTGTAACATGGCTACTGTTTGGTAAGATGATAGGGTTTGTATCTTCTATTGGCAAATAACTTGTGTTCAGTCTACCTCCCACACGCAGTACACCTTTCCTGTCCAAGTAAGGACTTAAATCTTTGATAAGACTTTTCTTGAGTTTCTGTCCATCCTGCAATAGGCAAATTTCCTGTTCAAAGGCTTGTTCCTGAACCATTTTGATAACCGTCAACTCAGTTTCTTGCTTAAGGCATATGTCTTCATTCATACTGTTGCTACTTCTTGATTTAAAGTTTCGTACAGCTCTTTTTAACACACAAATGGCCCTTATAAGACTTGACCAGCTTGAAAACTTGTTGAACCTTTGTATCAAATCAGAATGGACAACAGTCTTCTTTGTTTTAACTTCTGGTCTTATCTCCTTATCTTCTGTTGGCTGAAGAAGAGGATAGGACAACTCTGTCTGATCAGGATCTCTTTTCAACTTATCTGGTCCCTTGACCCACAAGCTTACATCAAACTTCTCTACTGTCATCGATGTTCTAGTAGCTTGGTCTGCAGGGTTCTGTTGACTTGCTATGTAGCTCCACTGTTGTGGGTTCGTGTTTCGCAGAATCCGATATACCCTATTTGACACATATGTGTAGAATCTGCGCGTTTTGTTGTTTATGTAGCCCAAGACTACGCGACTATCGGTGTAGAAGAAGATTTTCTCTAATGGAATGTCAAGAGCCTCACTCAAGTTTTCACCCAATTCTGTGGCCAATACTGCGGCACATAGCTCCAATCGCGGTATGGTATTACCATGCTGTGGTGCCAGCTTTGTCTTTCCCATAGTAAACCCTGTGTATATTTGTCCATTTGAGGCTAATTTAATGTACCCCACTGCTGCAACAGCCTTTTCTGAGGCATCAGAGAAAATGTGAAGTTCAACCTGCTCCGCTTGATCAAGTGATACTGGTACTATCATCCGGGGAAACTTGAACATATTCAGCTTCATCATTGTTTGCTTCCAAGCATCCCAACCTTTCAAGTTTGCATTTGGAATTATTTCATCCCACGGTGAGTCTGTAGTTAGCTTCCTTAGTAATAGCTTACCCTGAATAGTAAATGGAGATAGAAAACCCAATGGGTCAAAAACACTGTTCAAAATCGACAACATCTGTCTGCGGGTAGACGAGTCGTCATTCATGTTGACTTCGAAGTCGAATGTATCCGAGTTCAAGTTCCAAGTCATCCCAAGGCTGCGTTGGGTAGGTAACGAGTCGTACTCCAAGGACTTTAAACCATCACTTAGGTCGTCTTCTGGAAAGGCTTTCATAATATCTGGACTATTTGAAACAATTTTATGCAGCCTGATATGCCCATTATCTTCAAGTGTCCTTTGGCTCCGTTTCAGAATATCCACTGATTCAGCCGCACTACTGCGGGAGGTCAACGCATTATCCACATAGAAATCCCTGTTTACGAATTGCTGAACGTCCAGGTCGGCACTTGCTACAGCGCGTCTGAGCGCAAAGGTCGCGACAGCAGGCGATGGACTATTTCCGAAAACATGGGCACACATCCGGTATTCAATAAGCTCAAGTTCGGGATTGTTATCCCGATACCAAAAAAATCGGAGAAAATCTCTATGTTCCTCATTCACAAGAAACTTGTAGAACATCTGTTCTATATCTGCACATATAGCATATTTGTTCTTCCTAAATCTGAGGAGTATTGACACTAAATTGTTAGTCAAATTTGGACCTGAAATAAGTATGCTGTTGAGGGAAACCCCACGAAATTCTGCTGAGGAATCAAAAACACCTCGTATTTTACCCGGCTTCTTAGGATTGTAGACCCCGAAAAGTGGCAAATACCACACTTCACCTCCATTGGTCACTGGCGCGACTTCCGCAGCGCGAGAAACAAAAATCCTCTTCATAAACTCGACAAAATGGCACTTCTTCACTGGATCTCTCTTTAAGCTTCTGTCCAATACTTGTGCTCTGTTCCATGCCATTTGTCTATTATTTGGTAACCTTTGCCGCTGGGCTCTAAAAGGAAGAGGCGCAGTCCAAAATCCCTGTTCATTCTGTTTGCATTCAGCACTCATCAAACTTTCAAACTCTCTGTCCTCAATAGACCAACCCAACTTCTCATCATCCGGAGTTCTTTCAAATATCTCAGATTCTAAAATTTCCTTCACATCTAGCCATTTTTCACATGGCTCAAATATGGTCCGTCTACCATCATGAAGAAGATAGGTCTTAAAACATTTCACATTCGACATCAATGGCCTATGGATCTTCCCAAGACATGTTACGTTCCCTACTACAACCCATCCCAGGGGCGTTTTCTGAGCAAACGGCATATCTCCGTCACCCGTCAACTGCTTCAGAACATGGTGTGCCCTGATAAGGTCTCTACCTATAAGCAGGTCAACATTACAAGTGGGATCCAGGGGAGGGATATGCTGAGCTGCTTCTGTTAAATGGGGGAACTGCTCCGCCAAACCGGGTGTAGGAATTTCCGATGGGTCATTGGGGATGTCACCACACTCTATAAGAGTGGGTAACTTTAAAGCGCTTTCCCCATCTAATGATTCAATCCAGAAATCAGACGATCTGCGTCCGGCAGCCGTGACGCTGCCGGCACAGGATGATAAGGTGTATTGTGCTTCCGGGCCATGAATTTGGAAGTAATCCAACAATTGCGGGCTTAATAAAGACCTGTTACTCTGGTCATCTAACAGAGCATATACCTTTTTGGAACCTCCTGCTCTATTGTCCAAGTAGACCTTGACCAGAACTATCTTGGCGCATGACTTGAGACAAGAAGAGGAAGAGATCCCAGTACGATATGATTTGGCTCGCTCCCCGCCTTGATCCCTGTGGAGACAAGTGGGGTGTTTACCCTGACAGACAGAACAACTTACTTTGACATCACATTTCTTAGCTAAATGAGCATCACTTTCCCCACATTTATAGCAAATACCCTTTTCCCTGATAAACTGCTTTCGCTCTTCAAAACTTTTACTGTTAAAAACCTTACAATCATTCAAAGAATGGGGTGCATTGTGAATTGGACACTTTATTCTATTGTCACAGCTTGACTCATTGTTAGCAGCCTTCGGTTTAGTTACCTGTTCTATCTCAGTCTTCTCACCCTTAGTTCAGCTTTATTTGTATGTGAATTCGTGCTTTTACCCTTATAGTCGGACACGACCAGATTAAGACCAGGGTCATTAAGAACGGATGACATTTCTGCTATAAAGTCAACAAAAAACTCAAAGGGGGGAAGACAGTGTGATTTTTCCTTTTGTAACCTGCCGCTTTGTATGTCCATTTCATTTGGAGCCTGGCTGGCAACTTTGCTACAAGTTCATTAATGCCTAAAGGCGAGTCATAATACGCCAGTATTACCGAATACTGCGGATTGCTTTTTATGTTTTTTAATTCGTCTAAAATATCGAGAAATTCAAATAACTTTGAACTATCCTGAGGTGTGATTCTCGGAAAATAAATGATCTTGTTTTTCAAAGCTGCCTCTATGGCCTTTGGACTTCCGTACCTCATGTCAAGTCTTTTCCATAAGGTAAGCAAACCCTCAGAGGGATTAGACGCATTTGAACTTCGAATGCTACATGCATGGCGACTAGATGTTGGTCCCAGCCATTTTACCAATAAATCTATCTCTTCAGAAGCAGAAATCTTAGACTCTTCCATAATACTCTTAAAGCTAGCTTTCCAGGAAAGGTATGTGTCTACTTGGTCATTAAAATTTGTTAATCGACTGATTGCTAAATCTCGTCTCATGAAAAAGCTATTCAAATCTATTTGATTCAAGATGGTGCCTTGACCATTATGGTTTGACGACAAATTCTCTTTGCAAGAATTGAACAAGTTTTGACCACGATAGCCCTCCTGTGGGGACTTAGCAGGCATTTCTTGGTCCCGTTCTACTTTGACGGGAACAGGAAAAACTTGCTTGTCCTCATGGCATTGACTTAGAAAACCATTCAAAATCTTAGACTTCACTTTTTGTGAGGATTCAGCAAGACTCTCTTGTTCCTGTTTAATTGCGACAGGCTCAGGAGAAATTTGCCCATCCTCTTTGTCATCAGAGACTTTTTGTGTGCTTGCATGATTGTGACATTCACTTTGTACACTATAACTGCAGCATTCTGTGTTTAATTCTTGAAGTTGAAGGTCTTCGATGTATTGTTTCGTTCTTTCCAGATTATTGGTGATCGACGGTGTCAAAAGTCTTGAAGACGATTCGCTTTCATACACTTCAGCTTCCGCCAGCGTCTCGGCGAGAGTTCTTTCTTCCTTTATCAAGTCGATGTCCACCGCTAATTCTTTTCTTTCTCTGTCAGATTTTGCTTTGGCAAGTGTCTCTCTCTCTTGAATCTCCGCTACCCTTTTCCTTAGCTGTGCCTCTCGGCGGAGATAATCTAAGGAAACTCTAGCCGCTTCGGCTTTAGCCCTAGCCTGTATCTTTTGCTCTATGATTCTTTGAGAAGTCCATGACGATATACTACTCGGCCGTGTTGACCTTGCGATTGCCTGTGTGTCTTCAGGTTGGATTTCGTCCAGCGTTACCATGTCCTCAATCGCAGACATATTGGGCTCACTGGTGTCAGCCATATTGTGCTCGCTGGTGTCAGCCATATTGTGCTCACTGGTACCCGGAATCTTTATGGTCTTTTTACTGTATTGCCCCTGGACGGTGCTTGGCCCAAAGAGACAACGAGCGAACGAGTGTCTGATTTAGTGCTTTAATCTGACAAACAACTCGTAAAAAGACCATAGTGCAGTCCCTGAAAGTAGAAAATTAGCTATGTCTCGGTTTCGTGCTCAATGAAATTAACCCTTTCTCTAATGACCAATTAAAACATAGCTGAAGGCTCTAGAAAGTGTATAAAGAAAGCTAAACTGAAGTACAAATTTAATATTATGACAGAAAACATTGAGGAAGGAGTAGAAATACTGTAACATCATTTCTTCTTTTCCCTCAATGTGTTAAGATTCTCAATTGCAAGGATTGACCACGTGCCAATCGGATGCCTCGCGAAAACTGATTACTTTTTAACAAATAAGATGAATTATAGCTTGAAACATTATGAACATAATGCAAAATAGATATATGGCAATAAAGACTTTGATTCACTCTGGTTTCTAGTTGTTTACACACCTTAAACTGTTCGAAAACGTGAATTTGCATCACTTTCTGTGGCGTTTCAATGCTGCCCATGCTTCATGGGGATAACTAAATGCAACCCGAAACAAGAGCTGGACATCTGCTTTATACCGATACGCGACACTGTGCAGGGTACCAAAAGGAAGGCGGTCCCAAGAAAAACGTTACTTTGATAGTTAGGAAATAGACATGGACAAATATTCGCACCAATTACTTTTGGAGACAAAGTTGTATCGTCCAAGCAGAAACTGCATAAAAATATAAATGGTCTGATGCAAACTATTGTAGGTACATAAAGACTTGTATGTAACTACAGCTACTTTGCTTCAGTCGCTCAGAAAATTCAAGGCCTGAAATACTGTTCCAGTACATTGTGATTGAAATGTTTTTCTGTGTAGCAAATTTCCTCTGTCATAGTGAAAATTTAAAGATTAGGTGACAAATGGAGCAAAAGTAATTTCGCTTTTCCCAAAACGATTTCTGTCAAAAAAATAATCATAATAGAAGGGTCATGTTTCAATGTCGGGACTGGTTTTCAACTGGGGAAAAATGATGCAATATTATGGTATAGATTTGTAAACAAGACACGGAGAAAAATCTTTGGTTAATTGCAAGTTCTTTTTATCGTAATTCTCGAAAGAAATGTAAAAACATTTCATTTTTGCGTACTGTATTGTCCCTTTGAAAAGCGCTGCCATCGTTGACAGACATTATATTAGGCTCTGAACGCTATTGACATGCCGGTGTGCATCGTGTTTTGATTGAAAATTGGTGATTACTTCCTAAATAAATGATTTGTTCATCTAATTTTCATTCCTTTGGTTGCATTTTCCTTTAAGAAACATAAAAGCAGACGCCAGTTCTTTCTATTTTTTTGTTCATCTACGCAACTTCTCGGCTCAGAAATGATAAGGAAAAATACCGAGTAGTCCAATTGTTACGAATATCCGGTACCCTGCATTCAATTTTGTGAACTGGTACCCCGTCTTCTCTATGTATGACGTTGACGGTCGTAATTTTGACCGTGGAGATATAAGCTGTTACCGGCCTTAAATCCGAAGTAGATTTCAAGGGCGGTAACCAGTCTACTTTTTTGACAGCTGAGTTTTCGTCCGTTTCTTCGGTGCTCATCGATTTCAAATTGGTATGCGAGATTTTGTTCTATTTGGGGAAAGATCTATGCGATATAAGGCATTTATATGCGAGAATCTCGCGATTTCGCGGCCCAAAATTATCCCTGAAGATGTCCCTATATGACAAAAGCCCTTTAGCGAGACAGCAGCTCGGCCAGTGTGGAGTAAATCTAGAGGTAGAAATGATAGATGGACTCTTCCAGTTTACGCGAGAAGTAGTCTATGGAGATAAGAAAAGTCCCTCTATGACTGAGGCTCGTGCAACTAAATGGAAGACAATGAAAAAGAAGTAATCCATGCGACTTCCTCCTGATGTTACTCTCTTATGAACAGAGCACATTATCTAGAACTACATTCCATTTCGATAGAATGAGCTCTGTTCTCGCGGGGTCATTTCACGTCTAATCTCGGGGCCTTGGCGGGATTTCAGTATCCAATCGTTGGCGATACACAACAAAACAATTCAAAAAGCTGATACAAACTTTCATTGGCTGACGCTTTAAATTACCGGCTTCAGCCAAAAATAGAAGCGACGTAATGTATACGTAATCAAACCAGATCAAACTGAATGATTTTGATTCGATAATTCAAAAGTTACCGGCTTCAGCCAAAAATAGAAGCGACGTAATGTATACGTAATGATCATGCAAGATAAAACTAAATGATTTTGATTCGATAATTCAAATGGTGTGCTATGATTAGATTATGACGACCAAATAGGCTGTTGGCGTACCGAAAACTGCAGAGGTCATATTTGATGGTTTAATCAATAGAGCTCGGCAATGGAGAGTACCTGATGTGGATAGCCTCCGCCAACATGTACTGCGTTCTGCTTGGGGTCGGCGGGGGGTTGATTGGGTCTGGACCCCCCTGGCATTGACCGAAAATTATAATAATAATAATAATAATAATAATAATAATAATAATAATAATAATAATGATAATAATAATAATAATAATAATAATAATAATAATAATAATAATAAAGACTTTATTTAACGAGGCTACACAGTTGGGATAATACCCAGTCTTCCCTGTGGGCCTCTACAAATATTTACAAGACAAAGCATAAAACAAATGTAAATATGTACAACAAAAAAGGAAAAGAATCTATGCAATTCTGTAATGCAATTTTGTGGAAGTTACCCATATTAAGCTCTTCTCAAACAAGACCAGTTTTGAAGCACAAGAATAAAACTAATGGTAATAGAAAAAGTTGTTATCAGCATGTTCTCCTTTAAAATGGATACAAAATGGATACAAAAGAGACAAATTCATATTCTTATAATAGACAGAAAGTATTAGCAAGGGGCAATTGGACATTTAATACAATTTATTCCTCAGCCATTACCTCTGTACATCATTCATATCGTAATGTATATAGGGTAACAATTTGAATGTAGAAAATAGTAATAATTACAATGAAAATACAAAGTTCAGATTCTTAAAAGAAGATTACTGAACAAATCACATACTGTCGGCTGTAATGGAAAACATTGTAACAACAGCTAATCAAAGCTGTAGTTACAACATATGCCTACACTTCCGACGATATGATAAATTTCAATTGTTATTCATGTATATACAAGCATGTTTTTTCCACTAGAATACCACCATGCTAAGTAGGCAGATTTGAATCTTTGTACATTTTCACTTTCTCTTACCGAGATGGGGATCTGATTCCACAAGAGCCGTCAGAGACGGACAATGCTCCCCGAATAAGGCATTGTCACAATAAATGTATGCCATGGAGAGCTAACATAAAGCTAACAAACGTTAAGCCCCCTTTTTCTATGACACATTTTTACACGCAAATTTCAATTAGTTTATGGTCTAGGGCATCCGATTTGCTACTCAAATATGAAATTTCATCAAATTCTGACCATCAGACTAGGAGAAATTAGAGAAAAACTGTATTTTACCTTAAGTCCCCTTTTCCCGTGACGAGGCCTTAAATCCAAAAACTGGGAAAAGTGCATCGGCATTATGTCATAGGAAGTTCACATGGTAAGTTTCATTTGATTTGGCCCAAGGGTTATGGAGAAATTGCTTCGGACGGACGGACGGACGGACAGAATGACGGACGGACAGGACGGACGGACGGACGGACAGACAAAGCGGCGACTATATGCTCTCCCTTCGGGGAGCATAAAAACCGTCGAAATATCAATTTTGTCAAAATCAGTAGCATATAACTCATGATCTTTTTAACCGATCAAGCTGAAAATTGAATCATCCGACATCTTATGATCCTTAACATTGTGGCAAAGTTTTGTCTTGATTGGTCAATAACTGTAGATGCTAGAGAGTAAACAGTCAAAAACAGCATTTTTTTCAAATTCAAGGGCTCCTAACTTTCTAGTCCGATCTGACCAAAAATCAAACTCATCCAAGATATTATGGTCACTAACATTGTGTTAAAGTTTTCTCTTGATTGGTCAATAATTGACCAAACGCCAATCGACAGATCGCTCCGCCCAACATAGAATTTAATACAAACAATGGCCATGTGTTCGTTTATAGGGAACGATTTTATCCAGTTAAACGTGAAGTAAATTCGGACAAACAAAATAGTATGTCGTAGGTGTTGTTATAAAATTTCGTAACTACGGCTTAATTCAAGCCGTAGTTACGAGATTTTATAACAACACCTACGGTTTATCAAAACATACGGAAAACCTAGTCTATTGTTAGCACAAAATTCTTTGCAATTGGAATGTCGATTGTTTTGATTGTCAGTCGATAAATCGATACAATAACACGTGCAACGAAGAACAATTGGGGCATGACATTTTTCTGATCGCCCATTAGCTAATCGATGTTTTTGATTGACAGTCGGCGTTTGGTCAATTGTAGATGCTATCGTGTAAACAAAGTCGAAAACGGTAAAAAACGACAATTTTGTCAAATTCAAGGGCAGATAACTCTGGACTTTCTGATCTGATCAAACCAAAAATCAATCTCATCCAAGATCTTATGGTCACCAACATTGTGTCTGACTTTTGTATTGATTGGTCAATATTTGTAGATGCTAGAGTGTAAACAATGTCAAAAGTAGCTATTTTTTACATTCAAGGAAGGATAACTCCTGACTTTCTAGTCTGATCTGACCCAAAATCAAACTCATCAAAGATCTTATGGTCACTAACATTGTGTTTAAGTTTTGTCTTGATTGGTCAATAATTGTAGATGCTATAGTTTAAACAAAGTCGAAAACGGTCAAAAACGACAATTTTGTCAAATTCAAGGGCAGATAACTACTGACTTTCTAGTCCGATTCGACCCAAAATCAAACTCATTCGAGATCTTGTGTCCAACTTTTATATTGATTGGTCAATATTTGTAGATGCTAGAGTGTAAACAATGTCAAAAGTAGCTATTTCTTACATTCAAGGGCAGATAACTCCAGACTTTCTGGTCCGATCTGACCCAAATTCGAACTCATCCGAGAGCTCACGATCATACATGTTTTGACCAAGTTTGGTTAAGATTGGCTTATATTTGTAGATGCTAGAGTGTAAACACCAAATTGTTGACAGACGAATGGACATACGGACGGACATACTGACGGACATACGGACGGACGACGGAAAAAAAGCGATCACAATAGCTCACCTTGAGCACTTCGTGCTCAGGTGAGCTAAAAACACATTATAAGTTAACAAATTTGTCAAAGAGATAAGAGTGACTGAAATACCTGATCAATATTTAGTATAGAATAATCATTCCTTCATTCTCCTTTTAACACATTGGATAAAGTTACAAAGCTAAAAAAAAGTTACAACTTGGCTCTATGTTTAGGAGTGGTAACGAGTGTGTCACAGTAACAATACACCATATATTTTTTAATCAGAGTCTGATGTGATCAGATGTAAGAAAGAGTAATACAACAAATCCCTGACATTATAAGCACAGTATCATTATATTCCGTTTAAAATTGGTACGAATCTGTCCAAAATTATAAGAGTTATAGTCCAAGATTTGGACATACATAGAGATTGAAAGACAATGGAGTCAATTCTGTAACATACAACTTTCAACATTATTTTAAGTCTGTGAATTGTTTCAAATTGGAACATTGTAAAATTGTGCCAATTATACCTTTTCTATCTAGTTCAAAAATAATTATTTCCTGAGAGAAATCTTATTTTTCAACCGTTTCCTAAACAAGACCTGGTTTAATGTCACAAATATAAATCATTTGGGGAAAACATTTAGAGAACCGAGAGAATTGCAGAAAATCAGCAATTTCTAATTTTCCCTTCACATTTTCTGTCTTATAACATACATAATTATTTTCTACTTTTAAAAAGAGGACCATGATGGTCCTAAATCGCTCATCCTAAACCAAAAACCAAACTTTTAGACTGAATATGAACTTAAAGTCAATAACGGTGTGAAAATCAAACCCATCCGAGATCTTATGGTGCCTAACATTGTGTCCAAGTTTTGTCTTGAATGATACATAATTCTAGATTCTAGAGTATAAACATTGTTGAAAACAGCCAAAAATGGAAAGGACCTCTACGGATAAGGCGAGAATTCTCCCTAAAAGGCTCAGCTCGATGGGTCAATTCTAAAAACTAACAAATTGAGAAACAAAATTAAGCTTTATGGTTAGGTAGACAAATAAAGGAAATAAACACCGATTTTTATGTCATTTTAAAAGTTCTATAGGAGCAGATAACTCTTGATTTTAGTACCCACCTAAATGGTTTCGTTTTCTTACACTACCGGTATTCAAAGAGGTAAAATGAAGATTCTTTTATTCTTATTTGCAATTTATAATCTACAGATACAGGGATAAATGGTGTTGACATCATATGGCAGCTTTGGTTTTGTCCGTATTGCGCATGCGCACCATTAAAACAACTTTAAACGCGCACTTTCCCGTCAAAAACCGAGGCATACCTACCTTCCCAAGGCTGGCTAACATCGTTCCCCCCTTGATCCAGCTTCCCATTAGCATATGTTGTGTAACTGGATCATAGGCTTCCTTGATAAAAAGGATTTGCTGGGTCACGGGGGGAACATACTTTTACACTAAAAATAGTACTCATATACCATATGCCATAATTTTGGCGGGAATATTTGGCCTTTAAACTCGTTTCAATGATGCGCATGCGCATTAAGGACAAATCGAAAAATGGTTTATGATTTCAACACCCATTGTCCTTACATTTACAGAAAATTATTTGCTTATAAAACTAAGGAAAACTTAAATCTGGTTTAATGAATAACGGTGGGGTAAGAAAATGTAATTTTGGGGGTAGGTACAGAAACCAAGAGTTATCTGTACCTGTCGAATCGTTATGATCGTACAAAATCAGTTTTCATATGATTTAGATACATATCTAACAATACAGTTCGAAATAATAATCAATTTGCATGTTTTGAAAAATCACTTTTCCATCTGAGCCTTTTAGGGAGATTTCTCGCCTTATCCGTAGAGGTCCTTTTATCAAATTCAAGGGCATATAACTCTCGACTTTCTTGTCAGATCAGACTGAAAATCAAACTTATCCGAGATCTTATATTCTCCAACATTGTTTCCAAGTTTTGTCTTGATTGGTTGATAATTGTAGAATCTAGAGTGTAAACAAGGTCGAAAACAGCCAAAAAATGCAATTTTGTAAAATTCAAGGGCAGATTACCCTCGTCTTTCTGTTCAGATAAGACTGAAAATCAAACTCATATGAGATCTTGCGGTCTCCAAGATTATGTCCAAGATTTGTCTTTATTGATCAATAATTGTAGATTATAGAGTGTAAACAAAGTTGAAAACAGCCCAAAACGGCAATTTTATCAAATTCAAGGGCACATAACTCTAAACTTTCTGATCAGATCAGACTGAAAATCAATCTTAACCAAGATCTTATGGTCCCCAACATTGTTTTCAAGTTTTGACTTAATTAATAGTTGTAGATTCTAGAGTGTAAACAAGGTCGAAAACAGATGAAAACAGTAATTTTGTCAAGCTCAAGGGCACATAACTATTGACATTATGAACAGATCAGACTGAAAATCACACTCATCCAAGATTTTATGGTGCCCAACATTTTGTCTAAGTTTTTTCTTGATTAATTAATAATTGTAGATTCTAGAGTGTAAACAAGGTCGAAAACAGCCAAAAATGGCAATTTTGTAAAATTCAAGGGCACATAACTCTCTTCAACCTTATAAGATCAGACTGAAAATCATCCAAGATCTTATAGTCCCCAACATTATGTCCAAGTTATGTCTTTATTGATTGATAATTGTAGACTCTAGAGTGTAAACAAGGTCGAAAAACAGCCAAAAATGGCAATTTTGTCAAGTTCAACGGAACATAACTCTCGTCATTCTGATCAGATCAGACTGAAAATCAAAGTCATCCAAGATCTTATGGTCCCCAATATTATGTTCATGTTTTGTCTTGATTGATCAATAATTGTAGATGATACAGTGTAAACAAAATTAAAAACAGCACTTTTTGACATTCAACGCACAATGTGGTCCGATAAGGCCCATAATCGAACTTGTCCAAGAACTTAAGATCCTACTTGTTTTGGCCAAGTTTGATCAAGATTGCCTAACTATTGTCGATGCTAGAGTGTAAACACCCCAATTGTTGATGGGCGGACAGACAGACGGACAGACAGACGCCGGAAAAGAAGTGACAACATAACTCACCTTGAGCACTTCGTGGTCAGGAGAGCTAAAAAGAAGCTGTTTACAGCACTTCATTCTTTTGTCTCAACATTTTCTCAAACCTTTTATATATCAAGAGTTGTAAAGAGGCATCATTGTTTTGATAAGGGTTAACTTCCAATCAATTTAACCTTTCCTAAATGAAACGATTTTGGACTAGTCTTATATCTTTCTGCAGAGTTAATCAAGTTTTAACACCAGATAAAAGGTCTTTTCTTTACAACTGGTTTGCATTGTTTTAAACCTTTGAGAGAATATTCTCTTGGAATTAAAACATCTTTTATAGAAAGTATAATTATTAAATGATTTAAAAGAATGTTAAACTGAAACTGAAACTGTTTGATTTACTTAAACGCCTAATTTTACGCAAAGCATATTCACTGGCGTTGTACAAAAGTTAAGTGTGCTAAAATAAAAATGTAAAAAGGATACATAAAGGATACGCATGCAGCACTACTCGCGTTCAGTTGAACAGAGCATCGAAGTCTTTAAAAAACAGGGTTTTCAAGCCTTTCTTGAAAGAATCAATGGTGCTGGATTGTCGTAGGTCCTGCGGGAGCCTGTTCCATAGTTTTGGGCCTGCTGTTTTAAAACCCCTGTCACCGAATATTTTGCGTTTGTTGAATGGTATACTGTAACAAACTGCAGATGAGCTAGTGGATCTCAAATTTCGCTCTGGCGGCAGTTGTTCGGTAAACAACTCGGTCAAATAAGTCGGAGCGCGTCCCTTGGAACAGTTGAACATGACAGTTAGAATTTTGAATTCAATCCTTGCTTTGATAGGGAGCCAATGTAGGTCATAGAGTGCTTGTTTACTACTGTCATATTTGTTTCGCCTTAAAACGAGCTTTGCGCACATGTTTTGAATCCTTTGCATTTTTCGTATGACGGTTTGAGAAGCACCATAGAGAATCCCATTACAATAGTCTAAGTGAGAGATCACAAGCGATAGAATGAGAGTTTCTGTTGCGTCTTCAGTAAGATATTTTCGTATGCTTTTTATTCTTAGATAGTTGAACATTGCAGTTTGGCATTTTTTCTTAACATGTTCGCTGAAAGTTAAATGTTCGTCTAGGAACGCACCAAGATATCTTATGCACTTAACAGACTTGACATGGTCACCAGCAATATTGATTTCATTTGTTATACACTTTTTTAGTTGTTGTTTGCTTCCGAAAGTTATGAATTCAGTTTTTGAAGTGTTCATTTTTAGTTTATTTTGTTTCATCCAGTCATTAATTGTCACAGCACAACTTTCTAATTCTTCTATGGCTATTCTCTCGCTGTCTGCAGACGGTTTGAATGATTTTGTCGCAATATGGTCGTCCGCGAAACCGTAAACGGATATAGATTTTGGGATGACGTCAAACAAAGTTCCGGCGTACGTAAGGTATAACCATGGACCTAAACAGCTTCCCTGAGGAACACTACAGTTCAAATTGCGTGGAGTTGAAATGGCCGATTCTACATTAACACTACAGCTCCGAGGCCTTAGATACGAGTCAATCCAGTCAATTGCTTTTCCACAGAGTCCATATTGAGACTGCAGCACTTTAATCAAAATGTCGTGATCTACGGTGTCAAACGCAGCACTAAGGTCAAGCGCTAAAAGCGCACTGACCTGTTTATTTTCCATGCAATCTAAAAGATCGCTAACCAACCTTAGAAGTGCTGTCTCGCACGAATGACACTGTCTGTACGCAGATTGATTCTTTGGGAGAAGTTTGTGCTCACCCACATGCTCATTGAGTCTGAGAAGAGCTGATTTTTCGATTAGCTTTGAAAGAAATGATAAATTGCTTACAGGACGGTAGTTTGAAAGCACAAGTTCGAGTCCAACTTTTTTCAGCAGGGGTCTCACTACCACGTGTTTCCAGTTTTTTGGGAAGATTCCTTGGCTGAGCGATAGGTTCACTAACTTCGTAATTGACGGTAATAGTTCATCTATGTGATTTTTTTTTAGTATTTTTGTGGGAAGTTTGTCAAGTTCGCATGATTTTGTTTTCAGTTCATTAATGAGTTTCTTAACTTCGTCGCATGTAAGATGACGGAAGGAACCGAAAGCAGGACATTCCTTGTTGTTCGGTGTATAGCTTGCATAGTCTTTGAGAGATTCTCGGATTTTTTCAATTTTGCCTAAGAAAAAGTCAGCAAATTTTTCAGCCAACGAGGAGTCACTTTCACCAGATGGTAAGGGGGTTTCTGTTTTTGTACCCGTGAGTTCAGAAACTAACTTGTATAGTTGCTTAGAGTCACCTTTCGAACTGAGTACTTTTTCACTAAGAACGGATCGTTTTTCATTACAGATAGCATAATGGTATTTCAGACGAAGCTGTTTGACAAATTCTAGTTGATTCGGTTCTCTATATTTTCGCCACACTCGTTCTGCTTTTCAAAGTGATTGTTTCTTTTTAAGTATTTCATCGTTAAACCAAGCTTTTGGTGGTCGACACGTGATGGTTTTTAATTGGACGTCCGAAAGGACGTACAATTCTTATAACCACTTTTGGACAGGCGAAATGGGTTTTCATTACCAAAAAACCCTTTCTCAGACTCAATTGCCAGTTGACCAAAATTCAAAATAAATTTTGCGACCATACAGGAAAACTGTCGTATCTTTTCCTACTTTCTATATGTTCTCTAACAAATACTATAAGATTCATTGGCCGATTCAATTCATGCCACGTCTTAACCAACTTTACGATCTTTTTTCGATTTAATCATTTTCTTGTAGTTTTTTGACTTTCGTAATATTTATTGTGTAAAGGGTAAGATCTTTAGAAAGCGATACATGCATACACTATGGTTATAATGTAAACAGACACCCTATATCATCAGCAGCAACGATAGCTCAAACGGGAAAGGATTAACCTCGCAACCTTTTTTCAGTTTGAAATTTGGAACGCCGTTGGTTCAAAACCAGTTCGGATTATTTCTTCTGTAAAACGTTTGTTTTTCTTGGATGTGTTTACTGAAAACACACATTTTAGAATGATTACCCAATTTAATGCACGTATTGTGTATGATAGGTTCCTTTTCTTTGATCATTGTTGTTTAAGTCTTTGACATATTTAAAGGAACGGGGTTTCCACGAGACGTACTTTGGAACCAGGGTTTTGAAATTGATTATCGGGGAGTGAGTTCATTTCGCAACTCGGGTTCGACTCGATGACAAATCGGGGTTCCATCTGAACAGCCTCAGATGAGACACTAGTGAAATCCACCTATTCAGAAAAATAGTTGCTCTTACGAGTTTTTTTTTCTCCAGCATCTGTATCACTGATATTCGACAGTATCATGACCTATTTACATACTGATCGATGATCATGACAACAATGATTATTACTAGTATAAGACTAAGTGACAGCGATCTGTATTTATTTTGTTTAAGAGACCCGTTTACGTGTATTGAGCTAAGAAGATGAAGCAATGGGTCTGCAGCAGATGGTACCTGGATGATCGTATGAATATGTTTACAGATAGGGACATTGCTATTCTCAAATTTTCATTGATAATGATATGAAGATTTAAATTGCTTATTGTACTCCACTGCCATTTTCCCGACGGCGCGTTCCCAATTTCTTCTTTTTATGCACATCTGTAGATGTAAGGATGCTGCGGTAGTACTTGTATGAGGAATCCATGGCTAGGTGCTCCAATTCATCTGGTATTTTGTTTCAGGAAAAGTATGTATTGAATTTGTTTTGTAACCACAACCAGGGAAAACTGCTACCGTGTTTTTTTTTCTTTTTTTACTCTAAACAGGAATAAAAATCAAAGTGCTTGGAGCACTATATTTAGACGCCTCTCTTTGATTGAGCGGAATTGTATGTAAATGATCGGCGTTTCATTACTTTATTTCGTTGAATTTGTGTTAAGATCGATTCTAAATCACTGCGGTCGTTTTTTCGCCAACGATGGTGGAGATGGAAGTCGAACAGTGCCATGGTCACAATATACGCCGCCACTTATAAAACTTGAGACAAAAAAAAAATGACATTGACAAGGATTTATAAATATTCACACAAAAACCTGTAAAAAGTTGTGTTCACAAAAAGGTTTTTATAAATATCCAGTCAAAAACCTGGAAGGAATTGCGTTCACGAGACTGAAATATCATTAAGCCCTAGAGACTAAGATTGAAGGGGGCATAACTCAGGCAAAAATCAATGAACCATAAAATCCTTACTTCATGCACATCTACCAATTAAGGTAATAACATCCACCAAGTTTCATATAAGGATCCAGTCAGAATCTTAGAAGAAGTTGTGTTGACAAGACTGCAATTTCAATCAGCCCCAGAGACTAAGTTTTAAGGGGGCATAACTCTAGAAAAAATCAATGAACCATAAAATCCTTCCTTCATGCAAATCTACCAATTGAGGTGATTGACCAAGTGTCATTATTATCCAGCCATAAACGTAGGAGGACTTGCGTTGACAAGGCTGAAATTTCAATAAGCCCCACAGACTAAGTTTTAAGGGGGCATAACTCTGGCAAAAATCAATGAACCATAAAATTCTTCCTTCATGCACATCTACCAATTGAGGTGATAACATTGACCAAGTTTCATTAAGATCTAGCCAGAAACTTAGGAGGAGTTGTGTTGACAAGGCTGCAATTTCAATAAGCCCCAGAGACTAAGTTTTTAAGGGGTATAACTCAAAGCAAAAATCAACGAACCACAAAATCCTTCCTTCATGCACATTTACCAATTGAGGTGATAACATTGACCAAGTTTCATTAAGATCCAGCTAGAAACTTAGGAGGAGTTGCGTTGACAAGGCTGCAATTTCAATAAGCCCCAGAGACTAAGTTTTTAAGGGGCATAACTCTGGCAAAAATCAACGAACCATAAAATCCTTCCTTCTTGCTCATCTACCAATTGAGGTGATAACATTGACCAAGTTTCAAGAAGATCCAGCCAGAAACTTAGGAGGAGTTGCGTTGACAAGAAAAGTGGACGGACGTACGTACGGACGGGGACGGATGGACGGACGGATGGACGGACGGACGGACAGACGGAGAAGATGACGCCAATATACGTCCGCCTCCGGCGGCGTATAAAAAAAGATGATTAAAAAGAACAATGTCTGAGTAGAATTCGAACCCAGGGCCTTCCAATACAAATACAAATTCTTTATTTCACTCAGTTCCTGTACAGGAATACATGAGGTAAATGTTTACAAATGTGTGGAGGGAAAAATACAATAGTGTTAGATGTACAAAGGGTTTTATAAAAGAAATGGAAATGTGACGTAGCGTTGCATCCCCTCCCACAAAATTCTGTGTCTAAGAATTTTGTCGAAGGAGGTACACCGCACGTATTACACTAAGAGATTGTAGTTAGTTACATGGAAATATGTATAATTTATCAAATCATCAAGATCTTTCATTTTTGGCAATATCTTTATTCCAGCACTGCTCGGACTGACAGATTCTTCCCATACAAATGATAAACCCGTATGGGAGAGAACATGTCACACCGGGTTGGCTACGTAGTGCGTACTTGAGTGTTTATGATACCTCGCTCCATACCGAAACGAAATGTATGGAGGTGGGATCATACCAATAAAAAGTTTGTTAGATCGCTGAGTATGCATGTAAATTTACAACAAACTAACCCTTATCCAAACTGCAAAATGTCCGACTGGATAGGAACAAAAGAAATTGCAAAAGATAATATAAATGCTACAAAAATGGCAATTGTGTATGTTAGGGAAAAGAAAGTCTTTGGAAAACGACCAGGGAAAAGAATGAAATGTTGTTATCATCATTTTCTTCTTCTTCTCTCTCGGGACATTGTTTGGAGCAGGGTCAGTGCATTTCAATCATTTCACAATAATTGAAATTACGATAATCTGTAATCTTGGCTTTCACAAACTTCCGGATATAACATGTGTAAAGAGTATAAGGTGAGTGCTCGGCTAAGTGAGCTATCGCGGCTTTCATTTATGTAGCGCTTTGGCTTACATTTTGAATAAATTGCTTTGTAGCGTACTTTATAAAATCAATGAAAAGTATAACTGACGACAATACTCATAGTAAACCGAAACAAGAAGACAAAAGTGCTAATCGCATGGCCTTAATTGAATTTGGTAATCAAATTAATAGTGATTATTCATAGCGACAAATCAGTTGTCTTGAAACGGCAATCAAATCAATTTGAAGCCTGAGAAGGGTTTTCTGGTATTAAAGCCGATTTCGTATGTCCGAAACCGATCTTATAGAATTAAACACAGAAGAATGAATAAAATATCTTTCGTTCATGTACAATCCCGCTCAATCAATCAGAGACGTCCAATTACAGTGCTCTCAGCACTTTGATTTGAGTTAAGGGGGCATGTTTCTCCAGGATAGATTCTAGTTCCGATTCGAATTGTTCGACGAACAGATCAACATGATCAGTTTCAATTTCTATTGCCCCGAGATCTTTTGAGATATCGTCAGAGTCAATTTGTTTTAGATTACGAAATTCAATTCTTTTACTTATCACATCTTCTTTCTGAATGTTCAATATTGACTTGACAACTTGATGAATTTCTGTAATTTATACCTTAACTATACAGCCCTGGCAGTCTGGAAGCGCTCCACAGGACTGATTGTTTGTTTGTCTTGTTGAATGCAATTTCAAGTGTTCAGGCTGCGCAAACAAGCAAATGCATGACCAGGCTGAAAATTACAAGAAAATGAGATCCTAGTACTATGGTCAGTAAGATTCTGTGAAAGTTCTGTATTGATTAGTCAATACTTATGGTTGTAAAAGTGAAATTAAAGCCGAGAATGGCAATTTTGTCAAATTCAAGAGCACATAACTCATAATGTAAAATTTAGATCAAGCTGAAAAGTATACCAACTCAAGATCTTATAGTCAGCATCATTCTGTACTAGTTTTGTCTTGATTAGTCAATATTTGTAGTTGCTAGAGTGAAAACAAAGTCAAAATAAAGCCGAAAATGGCAATTTTGTCAATTTAAAGGGCACATAACTCATATGTAAATTTAGATCAAGCTGAAATTATACCAAGGCAAGATCTTATGGTCACCAACATTCTGTACAAGTTTTGTCTTGGTTAGTCAATATTTGTAGTTGCTACAGTGAAAAAAAAGTCAAAATAGAGGCAAAAATGACAATTTTGTCAATTTCAAGGGCACATAACTCATGATGTAAAATTCAGATCAAGCTTAAAATTACCAAAAGGCAAGATCTTTTAGTCACCATCATTCTGTCAAAGTTTTGTCTTGATTGTTCAATATTTGTAGATTTTAGAAGAAAACTAAAGTGAAAACCAGCTATTTTTGACATTCAAGGGCAGATAAGTCAGGTTATTCTTATTCAATTAAAATGCTTTGAAGGAATCTGAGAGAGGGTCACCCAAGGATAATTCCTGTGAAGTGTGATTGGAATCCATCCGTTATTTTCTGAGAAGAAGATTTTTAAAGAAAAAGTTTACGAACGGACGAGCAGACGAACGACGGACACACCGCCATGACAATAGCCCGCTGGCCTGACAGCCAGTGGAGCTATAAATTAATAGACTGAATGAGGTATTATAACACTTTTAACTGCATTTGGTCATATTATGGCATCTGAAGTATGTAACAAAGTAGTAGAAGTGCCACTAGTACCATCACAATACCAAATCCAACAATACAACTGCTATCTCACATCCATTGGTTTAGAGACAACTAAATCTTGTCAAATGCCAGAAAGGATATGGCTTAGTCAGGGTTCAAAGCACCAACCCCTGGATTGATAGACTCCAACATTACTGACTGAACTATCTATAGTAGGCATACACCTGATAAAATATACTTTCACGAACGAAGGCACTTTAGCTTAGTAATTAAAATGGGTGAAATTATAAGAATGTATGCATGTATACTTACAAGAACGAAAGAATCGTTTCTGAGATCAATGGGAGCATATTGAGGTGACTGTAGTATACATAACAACACTATCTGTATAACAAAACCTTGTTCCCCAATACTGTTACACCCAGTGTCTAAAATGTAGAAATATGAGATGAAATTAAATGAAATATTTGACATTTTATTTTACAAATTGCATTTTTTAGGAAAATCAGTTCAATCTCTGATAAACCCTGATTCTAACAACTCTAGAAACCGTTATCTTGGAAACATAAGAGTACAAGAAAGAAAACTCAGATAATCAAAGTTTTCTTGTTTTCCACAAAGGTTTTTTCCCCTTTTTAGAATGGCATATTTGAAAGTCAAATTTTCACAACTATCAACTTTCCCATTCAGAGTAATCTAAAATCAGATTGTGCATGCTGATCTCTGTCTATACTATCTATACTGACTGACTTTAAAAACGCATCACTAAATTTCATCCGGCAATAATATGCAAAATTATTGATCAAATTTGTAGTATTATATATTAAACAGCAGCTCGATATCTTCCCAACATTCCCTGAAAATTTCAGAAAAAAGTTCGATTAAATGACTGAGATATAGCCATTTAAAGAGAGGTGGTGTGAGGAATTTGACTTTTTTCTCTATTTAATAACAAGTAATTCCGCTCTGAGTATGAAAAACGTTACACAATCGTGACCTCGTCGACCCTTGAGTTGAAACAAAATCTTTATTCTTTTGGGCTTTAATTATCTACCATATATTGCTGGAGAGTATTCAAAAGTTTTGGCGTCCGTTTTACATCATGTCTAGGCCAAACGCAATCTGATCTGATGATGACTTTCTGTAAGTATCTGTTACGGGCATAACCGCCAGTAGTGAAAACCACAATATCATATTCGTTAATTCATTGTTATGGCAAGAGTTCGTCAGTAGCAACATTTTTTAATTACAATTGCAGTTGAAAACGTTGTTGTAAACCAATTACGTATTTGACGTTGACGTATGTTATTTTCTTGACGTAAGCTCGTTTTAAACGGTTGATCAGGACGCTGATGCTCAGCAGCAATCCCTGTAAATTGGCTACGTTAAGGAAAGTGAAAAATTGTCGATTTGTTTACATTTAAACGTCTTGTTCGTCCTCGTTGACAGACATCCGCTTAGAATAATTCAGAACTTTGTGTGTGCTCAACGAAATTTGGTCTCTTGGCTGTATTTTTTGTTTAATCAAATTGATTGAGAAATAAAAGTTACTCCTGACCATTTGAATATGGAATATGAAAACAAAAATTCGGTTGGTCACCTAAGGTGTAGTTACGTAAACGTTATCCATATTTTGCACGTTGACGTCGTGCGAAATAACGTGGAAACTGACTGCAAAATTTTTTATTGGATATCGTGTCTTATTGGTTGAAACATATATAAGAAGTACAAATTTGATCCTCTTGAATTTAACTACGAAAATATTTTGAAAAATATGTGATGCGTTTTTAAAGTCAGTCAGTATAGTAGAGTGAATACAACCAGAGTTTGAGTTTATTGGGGTTTTACGCCGTTTTCAACTACCAGGGTCATATCGCGGAGGCTGGAGCACCTACCCATGGATTCCTGTTGTTTCTCAAACCAGTACTACCACAACACCCTTACCGAGTCTCCAGCTGCTCGCCCACTTAGGTTAACGATTTCAAACCGATTGGTGGGTGACAATTTTGTCAGAAAGGGTATTAGCCGCGGCCGGGTATCGAACCCAGGACCTCTCGAATGACGGTCAGATGCGCTACCAACTACGCTAAGGCCGCGGCGAATACAACCAGAAATCAGCAAATTAAAGTTAGAAATCACCTAACATGTTTATTACTTTTAAACCAAAGACATAACTGAAATGTTTAAATAAGGCATCACATATCATCTCCCTTTAACCTGTACATAACCAATTACTTTGTATGAATGAATGTAAATTCGCAACTGGTATTCAGTTGGGTACAAAATAGCACATGTAATTTCAACTGTGAAAAAGATGAATCTTTACTTTTTGAAAACCCCAAACACAAATTGGTTTGGAAAACATGCAAGAGATCCCAGCCTCTTCCCATTTTCACTCAATGTAATCTAGGCTATATACATTTGTTTTGTCTTCTGCTGTAGTTTCAAAGAAGAAAAGTCAGAAATTTTGTCCTTTCATGAATATCAAAATATCTTACACCTTTCCCATTGAACTTGTTTTCCTGTGTGATTTTGTTAAAACATTAATCCCTAAAAGGTCCTGAGAATTTGTCTAAGTTTGGTAAAGGGTTAAATAAATTGACTCACTGTTGTCATGAGTAAGGTTCTCGTAATATTGCTAGAGAGCAGCTATATATGACCCAAGCAAATGATTCCTTGTCCACTTTTCCCGTGGAATTTGATTCCGTCACGGTATAGTTTTGACATCCTTGATAGAAAAGGCTTCAAAAAACATTGAGGCGAAAGAAGAAAATGCCGATTATCAGCAAATTATGCTTTTGTCTCAACATTTTCTAGGCTATTTTGTATCAAAATTCTATCTTTATTTACATTAATTTTTGTTGTTTACTATACAGCAGCTATAAAATTGGCTGACCCTAACTTTTTGCAGTTTGGGAAAGTGTTAATTAAATTAATCGACTCACCGTTGTTGTAAGATTCAAGAGGACTCGTAATATTGCTAGAGAGCAGCTGTATATGACCCAACCAAATGATTCCTTGTCCACTTTTCCCGTAGAATTTGATTCTGTGACAGGATAGACGGACAGGTCTGACACATCTGTAATTATCTGTAAATGGATGGGTAAAGGTTGTATAATATTGAAACATAATACTTGAATTTATTGTCTTTAAAGTTCAACAAAAAAGGTAGATAACATTGGAAACCATAATGTGTCTGTGAAACACTGATGCCCTTGTAATGGTTATCTTTCAAATATATTACCTCTAAATTCGATGTTGACCCGAGGCCTTCACAGATTACCATGATATAAAGAAAGGACCTTGTAACCAGGACGACACTTTTTAAAAGATATACAATCTGTCACTAACATTCCAAAAGTTAAAGTCAATTTTTAAACCATTTACCAGACAACAAATTTTTGAATGGGCTGAATAAAAAGATGTTTTAGACAACAATTTCAAGCAAATGTTATTTATCATTTCTTGGTCTTTGTAGGTAGAAAACAAAGAAATTGTTTGTCAAAAGCAATTTCTTCATTTTCCACAATGTTTTCAACAACGTTAATTGTGTAAAGCATCACAAGGTGTCCTCATGTGGGAATGGGATATGTTTTAGCACACAAACTGAGCTCTATCAATAATGTAAATGTGACCCATCACACTAAAAGGAACCTTATGGGAAGTGCAATCTGCTGAGACTGACTAGAAACGATAGTTTTCACCCTTAGGTAATTTTCTGAAACATAGTTTTTTTTTCTTTACCAATATCTCAATCTTCTTATAACAACATCTGGCTGATCTCTGCTGGGTCTGGTCTGTTTCTCAAAAACTGGGTTAATACTTTATGAATTTCACATGAGGTCCCTTTTAGCAAGACAGGTCACAAATGAACAAGTGTATGTTGTATTGCGATGCAATACAGGAGTCCCCCACCGGATAACAAAAAATCCTTTCTTATAATATATCTCCTACTTACTAGATCTATAACTGTATACAAAAGTTGAAGTTGCTAGCACATTAGGTTTTGGACAAAATGTCCCAAACAAAAATATAAGGGTAAAAACAACCAAGGGCAATAACTACAAAAGTGGGCAGAGAAGAATGATTCTTGTACATGACACTTGTCCTCAATGAGATCTATAAGTGTGCCGAGTTTGAAGTTGCTAGCACTGATGGCTCAGTAGATATGGTCCGGACAAAAAAGTAAGGATGAAAAACAACAACGGACAATAACTAAAAAAGTGGATGTGGCAGAGTAACAGTTCTTGTGCATTACACTTCTTCTCAGTGACATCTACCAGTGTATAAAATTTGAAGTTGCTAGGACTTATGGTTTAGGAGATAAGTTCGGGACAAAAATGTAAGGACAGAAACAACAAAGGGCAATAACTCAAAAAGTGGACATGGCAGAGTGACAGTTCTTGTACATGACAATTGTCCTCAATGATATCTATAAGTGTAGCAAGTTTGAAGTTGCAAGCACTTATGGTTTAGACGATATGTTCCGGACAAAAATGTAATGGTAAAAACAACAAAGGGCAATAACTCAAAAAGTGGGTGTGGCAGAGTAACAGTTCATGTACATGACACTTGTCCTCAATGAGATCTATAAGCGTACAAAGTTTGAAGTTGCTAGCACTTATAGTTTAGGAGATACGATCCGGAAAGTAAGACTAAAAACAACAAAGGGCAATAACTCAAAAAGTGGACATGGCAGAGTAACAGTTCTTGTACATGTATGACACTTGTCCTCGATAAGATCTAATAGTAATAGTATACAAAGTTTGAAATTGCTAGCACTTATAATTTAGGAGATATGATCCGGACAATAATGTTAGGCTAAAAACAACAAAGGGCAATTACTCAAAAAGTGGGCGTGGCTAAGTTATGGTTCTTAAACATGACACTTCTCCTCAATGAGATCTATAAGTGTACAAAGTTTGAAGTTGCTAGCACACATAGTTTATGAGATATGTTCCAGACAAGAATGTAAGGGTAAAAACAACAAAGGGCAATAACTCAAAAAGTTGGCGTGGCAGAGTAACGGTTCTTAAACATGACACTTCTCCTCAATGAGATCTATTAGTGTACAAAGTTTGAAGTTGCTAGCACACATAGTTTAGGAGATACGTTCCGGACAAGAATGTAAGGGTAAAAACAACAAAGGGCAATAACTCAAAAAGTAGGCCAGGGTGTCCAAAAACCCCCAAATGGGGGGTTTTTACCCCCTAAATCAATTTTGTACCCCCAGTTTTTGCAAGCAGCCTTCTATGTCTCTTATAGAGGGGGTACAAGCATGCTGTAAAAGTATGGTTTGTACCCCCAGAAATGAAAGTCGGTGGACACCCTGGTAGGCGTGGCACAGTAACGGTTCTTGAACATGACACTTCTCATCTTAGTGTTTATTTGTGTTGACTTGTTTATTATTTTTTTAATTTTCCCAAATCTGTTAATAATTGATTGAGAAACAGGGCTTCCCTATTTCTTTTCTAAGTATTGTTGTTTGTTTGTGAATCGTTGTTTAGTGAAACAGGGCTTCCCTATTTCCACTTGTAGATTCTTGATGTTTCAAATGAGTTTGTATTTGCACGAAACAGGGCTTCCCTATTCCGTTTCAAAAGGTATTATTTTTATTTTCTAATTTCAAATAATTTCTGTTTTAACCAGGGCTTCCCTATTTAAATACATCAAAATATAACTTTCAATTTGTATTTAATTGTGATTTCTGATTTCAAATAATTACTGTTGTGAACAGGGCTTCCCTATTTACTTACAGCAGATTGTAACTTTCAATTTGGAATTTGAGATACAACAGTTTTTGTAGCCAGAGTTTGGAAAGTTTTGTGCCTTGATGGACCCGTCTGGTACCATGTTGAAATTATGTCTGTATTTGATGTATCGTTCCCTCCTTTTTTTGCAAGATTTTAGCAGGTCTTCGATTTTTGGTGTGTCGTATCTGTTCAGTTGATCTAGATTATCGTTGTAGTAATCAATTGCTTGTACAAGTTTCCTGTCCTGTTCTTTGTATGTATGTAAGGACGATCTTCGACAACCCTTAATAGTGTTCCACTTGCATATAGAGAAGTATGGGCAGTTTATAAATATAACTTTTGCACCCCTGTTTTGTTTTTATTCGTCGTCTAAATTCACGGTACTTTTCAATAATATCGTCAACAACCTCATAATTATTATCATGTAATTCGATAAATCTTCCTGTCTTGTAAGCTAACTCGCATGTGCCTAATCATATCATAACAATAGGATTGTGTGAATTTTTGATAGTTCTCAATACATTCAGTTTAAAATTTACACTGTCCACTTGAACACCTGCTCTGTGAATGATATTTAAATATCTGTAGTCTTCTCTCCTAATTTCATTGGCTAAATATCTACCCTTACTGTCTGAGAAAAGGAATGTGTTTATGTTGTTTAAGTGTCTTGTTTGTTCATTTTGGTGTTTGATTTTACTGTATTCTCTCCTTACTTTAGATCGTGACATTCTGTGTTATATTTTTTTCTATCATTTTTCCTCTATCATATAATATATACAATCCTTTATAATCACTTTTATTCACTGTAATATGTGTTTTTAGTTGTTAGATAACTGTCTGTATTGTTTCTTTAACACGGAGACTTTTTCCGCATGCGTGAAGAGAACAACATCCGACTTTAGCAGCTCCGCGAAAATATTTTGATCTACGAGTTTCCACGCTCGACCATCCATACTTTTGGTGCTAATCAACAGATTTTGATCAGAAGAAACCACAGAACTGAAATCCAACATACGATCCATTCAGAAAAACCTCGAAACAGTCTCCTCCTGAAATTTGACATCGTGACGTCACAACCCGAAGTTGGGTTTGTTTACAATATACATGAGCGAAAATGCCGAGTTTGTCTTCTGGAGTCCTATTATTTGTATTTTTATCAACATTTATCAACTGGCAGCATACACTGACCCCAGCTAGACCTGAATCACCAACAGACATCAAGATTTACCCAGGTATATGCCCCATAAACAGCCTGACAGCGAATAAACACGCCTTCTGTACTAAATACAAAAAATGCTCATCTGGCCATTTTCTCTACTTGTTTGGGCTGATGCTACTGAATGCTTCTGATTGCCACCCGAACCCCGGACCCAGAGCTCCTAAATATCCATGTGGTGAATGCGGCAAGGCATGTGTGTGGTCTAAGACAATTAAATCAATTGAATGCACAGACTGTGGAAAATGGTATCACAAATCATGTATATATATGCCTTCTGGCGTATATGAAGGACTTGATGGGAACGATATATCTTGGAACTGTTGCTCGTGTGGTATGCCACAGTTTAACTCTAGCTTATTTATGGATTTTGAAGAAATTTCCTACTCGTGTACATCACCGACATCTTCCCTGTCAGACTCCATCACAGGCTCCCCCCTCCTGACATCATCTCCACTTGCGAATTGCCACCGTACCCCAACTAAGAAAAGAAAACTGCGTGTTATACTTACGGGTGTGTCACAATCAGATGTGCAAACTATGTTTTACCAAGGGTGATTTTTCAAAGTCATTGAATACAAAAGAGACAATATTTTTCTGAAAGCTAAATAATATATCTTCATGAAAATAATAATATTCCTTCCACAGATTTAAGGATTTAAATTATTTTATATGTTAAACTTGGAATTTTAGAGAGAAAAAAAGTAAGTTGCATATAATTTCTTACACATATTTGGAAATATCAATTTCATTTGAAATGGAGAAAATATTTTACATCATAACACTCACAGACTAAGCTTTCAAATGACATGCAAAACGAAGTGACCATGACGTATTTATTTTGAACAAAGTCTGATTTTCTCACATTTTATCTAAATTAGGCATGAAATGACATCTTTCAGTTTTCTATTTTCATTCAGTATTGTCTGTACAGCCCTGAAAGTAATAAATATTGACAGGAATTTCAATTTTCTTTAGAATGATATATACATGTGTTATCCTAATACGAATACTTACAGAAATAATGACTGTTGAAGTTGGTCGTATTTGCATAGAACATTGTCTACGGACTGGACATTTTAACAATGATTACAGTTCAACGGTATTAATATCATATTTAATTGACAATAAACAACACCAAAACTTTTCATTTTTTAAGGGAATAAACTTTAAACAAGACAAGTACAAATTTCGAGCAGTTATTGAACTGTTGAATAGACATTCGGACAACCGGACAGACGACGGACATTGATAGCTCGCAATACCTTAACTAGAGCACTATACGGCCAGATGAGCTACAAATACTTAGCTATTGTTTAAGACACAAGCATAAAAATTCACATATCAATTTAAACTTAAAAATACAGCATTAATTATTTTAATGAATATGAATGTTAACCATTTCCCGAACAAGATTGGGTTTTGACGCCTGTACTAAAAGAGCATGAAAAACATGACAAAAGAAGGGAGTGCTAGCAAAACAGATTATTTCTTATTTTTCATCAATATCTTCTTTGCTATGTTTTTTTACAAGAATTCCAACTAAACGGTCATATATCATATCGTCTACATCAAAAAGTCAAAGTTGTGATTTTTTGGGATATTGTAAATGGAATAGCGTTTATGGGAGTTGGAATTTTAATTGAGATACATGTATGGTAGTAAATACAGGAGGGAGGGGGGGGGATTGGGGAACCGCTGGTAAATAATCTATTCAATATGCTATTTATTTGCCTTTGGTGTTTCAAAACCTTTCTCCTTTTCTCTTTTAGAGAGCTAAACATCAGAAACATTTATCAATTTATATAATTTATTATTAAAAGTTTAATTTAAAAAGATAGAACAGGTTAAGAAAGCAAAATATGGTGTTTATCAGCATTAAATTGTTCTTTATACCTCAATGTACAGTACCCAATTTGGAAAATGGTTCTTGTGAAGGTTTCTTTTTATTGATTTCGACTGTTGGATGCCAACAATAATGAAATACACATAAAAAATGATGATTAAAATGCGGCATGAGGTACTCATAATATCTGTTATGAAATTCTGTCTTGTCCGTAGACGCATTTAATTTTGCCTGTGAGTCTTTATTTGACCTTACTTTCACTAAAAATACAGTTCTTTCAAGGAAAAGCACAATTATTTAGCAGAAACATGTCTACAATTTCAGCTAACAAAGACTGTGTCCATTTAAGAAGCTATTTTACACCTGTCTACGGACAAGACATTTTGTCTACGGACAAGACATTTCTGTTATTGTACATAAAAAATAAAGTACTCAATACAATTTGATAAAATTTCACGCCATTATAATTTTATAGATTTGCTAACAGCTAAAAAATCTTTTGTCACAATCTGTGGTGATATTGCTTAAAAATCACGTTGTTAAAACGTGTCTACGGACAGGACATTTTAGGTCAACGAACTTCTTGCCGAAATAGTTTAGTTACCCTTTGATTCATTATGAACATTTCAATTTAAATGTTTATTTACATGTCTTTTTTCAAAAGAAAAATGAAAATAAGAAAATTCTGTAAGTCATAAGTTAACTTTTTTTTGCACTATAAAAGACCATCTACGAAAGTGAAATTATATAACGAAAGGGTGGTCTCGGTATTTTTGTAATAAATCAATAAATTCTGGTTACATCTTCATAAAGTAACCTGCAGATAAAAGCTGAATGATTTCTCTAACTGGATGCTGCATGTCAGGTAGAATAATAGAACAATTTCATACACAATTCTAAAGTGTAAAATAAGGAAAATTCAAATGAAACATCATTTTTTCATTTTTACCCCATTTTTTCAATATATTTATTGCAATAACTTTTTTACCGCTAATACATTCTTCCTAAGATTTGGTACACAACATAACAATCATTTTGCGATTAATATAAGATCAAATTTATGTTGTTATATTGATTTGTATGTCAACTGGAATCCTTTAACATGAGGCAGGTACAGGATGTACATCTGATTGTGACACACACGTTATTAACTTTCAGAGTATAAGATCGAAAAGAGAAGCATTCTGGGCTTTGTTAGAACAAGTTGATCCTGACATCATTCTTGCTACTGAAACATGGCTAAACCCATCTATTGCTGAACGTGAAGTTCTTCCTGAGAATTACAGGTTTGCAACACGTAGAGACAGGAATACTAACACATACGGAGGTGTTGCAATTATAGCTAAAAGTGACATGGAATGCACAGAGATATTTAACAGCGTTAATTGTGAACTTGTTGCTGGGGCTTTTAACACCACATGCCTAAAAAAACCAATTGTCATCGGTTGTTTCTATAGACCACCAAATAGCAACAATGATTATTCATCAGAACTCTGCAGTGAAATCAAGACACTTAAACAAAATTATAAAGAAAATGTGTTCTGGGTAGGTGGTGATGCAAACCTTCCAGATATAGACTGGTCAACAGATAGTATCATTAGCCATCAATATAACATACCAATTAATCAAAACTTCATAGACACAATAAACGACATTGGTAGTGATCAGATAGTGCACTTTCCTACAAGGAATCAGAATACATTGGACATATTCTGCACAAACCGCCCATCCTTGGTAGATAGATGCTTTCCGATGCCAGGTATTAGACACCAATATCATCCCCCGCAGACAAAAACAGCCAAAACGGAAAATTCTTCTGTGGAAAAACGCAAATATACCTGAAATGCAGTGTGAATTAAGAACTTTTAGTGATTTGTTTACCCAAAAACACTCATAAACCACCCCAGTAGATGAACTTTGGAAAGTTTTTAAAGATCAGTGCATAGATTCTATGGAAAAACATATACCTACCAAAACGACCTCACCCAGATTCAACCAGCCATAATGCAATAGACTTATTAAGAAACTTGCTAGGAGAAAGAATCGTGCTTATGTAAGAGCCAGGAAAACTAATCGCCAGAAAGATTGGATGAATTACAGAAAGATCCAGAAAGAAGTCCAGTCAGCATGCCGTAAATCCAGAAACGATTACGTGAGGAATATGGTCACCCAGCCTGGCTCCAACAACAAGAAATTATACTCTTACATCAAAAGTATGAAAAGCGAGAGCTCAGGTGTTGCCCCACTAAAGAAAGATGGCATCAGCTACTCAGAAGCAACAGAAAAAGCGGAAATCCTCAACGAGCAGTTTTCCTCTGTTTTCACCAAAGAAGATGACACCCCTTTACCTAACCTAGGCCCACAAATCTCAGCTGAAGCACCACCTTTGACCATACACCCTGAAGGCGTTAGAAAACTTATGGAGAACCTACACCCTCATAAAGCCACCGGACCTGATCAGATTCCTTCAAGGTTCCTGAAAGAGATGGCGTCCGTCCTTGCACCTTCCTTGACACTGATTTTTCAGGCTTCATACTCCAAAAGCCAGGTACCAATTGACTGGAAAAATGCCTTAGTTACCCCACTCTTCAAGAAAGGCGCCAAGAGTAAGCCTGCCAACTATCGCCCAGTATCGCTTACATCAATTTGCTGCAAGATAATGGAACACGTTATCCATAGCCACGTGATGAAGTTTCTGGACCAAAACAACCTGCTATCTGATCAGCAACACGGCTTTAGAAAGCGAAGATCTTGTGAGACACAACTCATCAGCACCATCCATGACCTCTCATTAGGACTGAGCAATAAGCAGCAGATAGACGGTATCTTGTTGGATTTTTCCAAGGCCTTTGACAAGGTCCCTCACCAACGCCTTGCAGCCAAACTCCATCACTATGGCATCAGAGGAAAAACACTTGAGTGGATAAACAGCTTCCTATCAGACCGGAAACAACAAGTGGTTCTTGACGGCAAGGTATCCTCAGCTGCCCCAGTAACGTCAGGAGTCCCTCAAGGTACTGTTCTGGGCCCTCTCCTATTCCTTGTATATATAAATGACTTACCAAACAAAGTGAGATCTACTGCACGCCTCTTTGCCGACGACTGCTTACTACTAGTATACCGGGTTATCAACACCGAGAAGGACGCAAAGGCACTCCAGAAAGACTTAGACAACCTACAGGAATGGGAGAGGGATTGGCTTATGCAGTTTAACCCCGTCAAATGCGAGACGATCCGCATAACAAACAAGCGCAAAGTGATACCAAGCACATACTCCATTCACAACCAAGAGCTCAAGGAAACATCCCATGCCAAATACCTTGGAGTTACCATGGACAAAAACTTAACATGGAACCAACATATTGACAACATATCCAAGAAGGCCAACTCAACCACTGCATTTCTGAGGAGAAACCTATCCCACTGCCCTACTGATATCAAGGCCACAACCTACAAGACTCTCGTAAGACCTCAACTTGAGTATGCTAGCTCTGTCTGGGACCCCCACACCAAAAGCAACATAATCAAGCTTGAAAAAGTCCAGCGCAGAGCAGCCCGATTCTGTAAAGGCGACTATAGACAGACCAGCAGTGTGACATCTATGCTGAACAACTTAAACTGGGAACCATTAAAAGCTCGTCGCCAAAATGCCAAGACGGTTATGATGTATAGGATTGTAAATAGCCTTGTCGACGTCAACCATACCAACATCTTAACACCAGCAGGAGTCCACACCAGAGGCCATGCACAACACTTCCTTGTACCTTTTACCAGCGTTAATTCCTACAGATTCTCCTTTTTTCCATCCGGAATACGCCTCTGGAACAGCCTTCCTGAGAACGTCATCGCATCCCCGTCCCTCGAGGTTTTCAAGACCAGGATTGGTATGTCGAGCTGGTAACTCTGGAGCAAGATGTTTTTAGCCTGATTTTAATTTTTGTTGTTCTCATCACGCATGTACATAGTCACCTTTGTGCGACAATGCTCCAGAGGAGTCCAGCACAGTACTCGGAAGAAAGAAGAAGAAGAAGGAGAAACTCATATAGAAAAAGCTCGAAAACCCATTACAATTAGTGAAACAGTCGTAATTTTCCACCTTCAAGCGCTAATTCCATCGTAATATTACATTATGCCGTCTATATTTACTGTTACGTTTATGAGTTATTGTCTTTATACTGTGGTTTTGGTGTTCTAGCACCGGGATACTCGTTCGGAAAAAGCGCGAAAACCCATTACAATTCGTCAGACACCAGTAATTTTCCACATTTTAGCACAATTTCTAATGTAATTTTAGATTATGCTGTCTGTGTTATCTGTTATTTATTTAAATACTGTAGTAGTAATGTTTGAAGTTCAATCTAGAATTGAAAAGGCCTGCCAACGACTCCGAGCGGAAAAGGAAATGCTCCCATAGACTGGTTCCCGTTCTCGCTCCTCACTCTCGCCGGGACCCAACGACTTAGACGGGCTGGGCTCCCCATGGGAGAAAACGGGGCTACGTTACCGACTCCTACATCATTCCCCTCGTGTAACGACTTATAATCAACCAAAGGCTTGTCCCTGGCGGATCTTCTCTCGGCCATTTTAGTGAACGTTTGTACTTGTTAAGAGTCTCGTAAATTATACCAGCGAAATACCGACCAGCAAAGTCCAACAATGTTCCCCGTCGGAGCCCCCGCGGTGAACACGAAATAGTTCCAAAGCAAATTAATCTATGGTTCCTACAAAGTTCGTCAAGACGAGACTCAAATTATATACTGATAGGCAAAAGAAAGTATACACGTTTTGTTTGTCAATATCTCTCTTAATTTCCATCATATCGACTCAAAATTTTGTACTTTTCATTTCTACCTATAAACCAATAATACAGTGTTGATAAATTTACCCGCAATTGCTCGACTACCTACACTTATGTTACATGTCGATTTTGCAAACTTTGCACGTGCGACTTAGTGGGGCATCAAATGTTGCCGTTAAACCGTGTATGATTTCTGTATTCTTTACCACAAAAAATCACAACGTTAAATTTTCTCTAACATTATAACCAAATTCTCGGTGGCTGGTAGAAATCGACAAATAAGCAACTTTTTTGCACTAAGGCCCATTTTCCTGTGACGCAGCATTGTATGAAAGAAATTTGACACTATATACACTTAGTCAGATGTCTAGAAACATTATTCGTATTTTTTTTTCAAAATCCGTCAATAAATTTAGAAGGAGTTATGTCAGGTATGTTGTTTTCATCAAGCCCCCTTTTGCCATGACGCATCTTAATATGGAAAAAATAACAATGTACGCATAGTCTTAGGTAATTCGAAACTTGTTGTGAAAATTTAATCAAAATCCGCTAATAAATGTAGGGGTTGTGTCACTGTCGATGCTTGCATTAATTAATCGAGTATGTCCCCTTTTTCGGTGACGCGATATGCTATCAAAAGACTTTCGCAATTGAAGGACAAACAGAAACACAGATAGGTGGAGAAGGTTACATCAATAAACGGCCACCTTCGGAGGCGATTAAAAGTCGTACATACTATTATGAATCGTTTATTCAGAAAACGTGGAATAGCTAGGGTGTATACTTATTTTTGCCTCTCAGTATATAAACGTCAGAAAATCGCCGCCACAGTGAAAACAACGATCCGTATATTCTGATTTTTTTTCGGGAGACAGGGTGGAGCCTAGTAAACGGTTCATTACATTTAAGCTTGAGGAGAAACAGCCTTCTCGCTTAGCGGTACATAGTCGGTATTATTGCAAAACATTATAACTACAGCGTGAATCAGACTGTAGTTACGAGGTTTTATAACAACTCATTTTACAATAGAACGTTCTTTAAATTTCGAAATGTGTTCATGCACGTGCCGCACGTTTTTCTCAAATATCAACCAAGATATCGAGAAGTAAACTCGTCGCATAACCTCTTCGCTTAGCCACACCCTGTGAGGTGAATAAAAATGGATTATATAAGCCCATGAATAATCGAAACAATAGATGTTTGTCCCTCGACAATCAACCAAACTGTGAGGGGAAATCGCAAATAGTGCCGGACATTGAAACGGTGCAAGAAGACAAAATAAATAGACCAATCAGAATCTTGTTATGACCAATTGAGGTAGACCGTAAATTCTTTTCGTTTTAGCTTTGAACTTTGAACTTTGAGCTTTGAACTTTTATTTACACATCCGACAAATTTTCTATCATGTACAATATATACATGTATACATGTTGCAGTATATCAATGTATCAATGTTTCGGTTTCCGGCTTTGACGATTTTTTGGTATTATTTTGGTAGTTTTTTTAAAGAAATTAAGGTAAGAAAAAAAATGTTTTGGAGAAAAACGCTTTGGTATCAAATATGAGAAGGTCATTTTACGGTCTTCGCGCGTATAGAACAGCAGAGGGTTTGATTCTGCTGTTTTAGACGTGCCAAGATCGTTTGTAAAAGATAGTATTGTCCACCAAAATTAACCCGGGACAACTTAATTTTCGTGTGCAAAGTCCGTTAGTTGAGCGTCTTAACAAAACATTGCCGAGGTTGGGTCATTACATTTGCTGATGTCCCGGGTTAATCTTGCTGGACAATAAATTATAATTATTGGGTTGCCAAACAGGCTTTACCACCGAAAACGAAATGTAAAAACCTGTAATTGGCATTTCAATGACGATATTCAAAATAAACATACAATATATTTTCAAATTAGATGATATGTCCCTTTCCCAAACGGCAATATTTTGAACTATTTCCAAAAGTACTTTAACTTGAAAAATATTCAGCAGCATGCATTTTGCATTTTGATAAAATTAAAATAGGAAATGTCAATGGAAAATAGAAAACGCTGCATTTTAGCGTTTTCTTTATTCCAACGATGATTTCTATAATATGCTTATTCGAGATGCCAAACAGATGACTTCTGTTTGGGAAAGGGATTTTTTACCGTTTTACATTTACATAATATTTATTCAGTAAATATTTTGATGAATATGACTGTAATGATCAACTTATGTGACAAAAGTTATATTTTAAAGATAAAGTAAATGAATGAATATATATTTACACATCTTCATAGTATATTATATTCATGTGTGATAATTATACAGAGTGTGACTCAATGAATCAATGAGATTATCACGCGTTCAACAATTGAACAAACGAATATGTTAAAGAGCGAAATATTGAAACTCTTATTGAAGAACCAATAGCTGATTGAATGAATACATTGTTATTATGCCCCCTTTCGAAGAAAATGGGGGTATATTGTTTTGCAAGTGTCGGTCGGTCGGAAGGTCGGTCGGTCGGTCGGTCGGTCGGTCGGTCCGTAGGTCGGTCGGTCTGTCCGTAGACCAAACCTTGTCCGGAGCATAACACAGAAAGTATGTAAGGTAGAATCATGAAACTTCATAGGTGGATAGATCTCATTATGGAGAGGTGCAGTGCACAAGAACCGTAACTCTGCCGAACATTTTTTTTTGAGTTATTGCCCTTTGTTGATTTTATAACTTGATTCTTGTCCGGAGCATAACTCAGAAAGTATGTAAGGTACAATCATGAAACTTTACAGGTGGATAGATCTCATTATGGAGAGGTGCAGTGCACAAGAACCGTAACTCTGCTGATCAAATTTTTTGAGTTATTGCCCTTTGTTGATTTTATAACTTGATTCTTGTCCGGAGCATAACTCAAAAATTATGTAAGGTACAATCATGAAACTTTACAGGTGGATAGATCTCATTATGGAGAGGTGCAGTGCACAAGAAACGTAACTCTGCTGATCAATTTTTCTGAGTTATTGCCCTTTGTTGAATTCATAACTTGATTCTTGTCCGGAGCATAACTCAAAAATTATGTTAGGTAGAATCATGAAATTTTACAGGTGAATAGATCTCAGTATGGAGAGGTGCAGTGCACAAGAACCGTAACTCTGCCGATCATATTTTGGAGTTATTGCCCTTTGTTGATATTCAAACTTCATTCTTGTCCGGAGCATAACTCAAAAAGTATGTAAGGTAGAATCATGAAACTTTACAGGTAAATAGATCTCATTATGGAGAGGTGCAGTGCACAAGAACCGTAACTCTGCCGATCAAATTTTCTGAGTTATTGCCCTTTGTTGATTTTTACACTTAATTATTAACCTTGCCTATATCTCATGTCCTTTTACACAAACAGCCTTGATATCTCACACATAGATACATCCTATCAACATCGTTCACATTTAACCATGACCTTGGACCTTGTGACCTTGACCTTGGAGTTTGACCTACTTTAAAAAAATTAAACCGGGCATATATCTCATGACCTTTTACAAATACAGCCTTGACATTTCACACATGGACACATCTTACAAAGACCTTTCACAATTGACCATGACCTTGGACTCTGTGACCTTGACCTTGGAGTTTGACCTACTTTTAAAAAACTTTAACTTGGCCGATATATCATGTCCTTTTACACATACAGCCTTGATATTTGACACATGGAAACCTCCGACCAAGACCTATCACATACGACTATGACCTTGGACCATGTGGCCTTGACCTTGGAGTTTGACCTACTTTAAAAAAAATTAAACTGGGCCTATATCTTATGTGCTATTACACATACAGCCTTGGTATTTCACACATGGACACATCTTACCAAGACCTTTCACATTTGACCATGACCTTTGACCTTGTGACCTTGACCTTGGACTTTGACCTACTTTAAAAAAACTTTAATCTAGCCGATATTTCATGTCATTTTTAAACATACAGCCTTGATATTTGACACATGGACACCTCCTACCAAGTCCTTTCAGATTTGACCATGACCTTGGACCTTGTGACCTTGACCTTGGTGTTTGACCTACTTTAATAATACATTAACATGGCCTATATTTCATGTCATTTTACATATACAGCCTTGATATTTCACACGTGGTCACTCCCAACCAAGATATTTCACTTTTGATCATGACCTTGGACCTTGACCTACTTTTAAAAAACTTAAACTAGGCCTATATCTCATGTCCTGTTTCCTATATAGTTTCAATATTTTACACATGGACACCTCCTACCAAGACCTTTCACATTTGACCATGACCTTGGCCTGTATGACCTTGACCTTTGATTTTTACATACTTTTAGAAATCTTTAACCTAGTCTTATGTCCTATTACACCTACAGCCTTGATATTTCACACATAGACACCTCCTACCAAGACCTTTCACATTTGACCATGACCTTGAATATTGCAACCTTGACCTCGGAATTTGACCTACTTTTAAAAAGACTGAAACCAGGCATATATATCATGTCCTTTTACACCTACAGCCTTGATATTTCACAAATGGACACCTCCAACCAAGACCTTTCACATTTGACCTTGACCTTGGCATTTGGGCTACTTTTAAAAACTTTAACCTGGCCTATGTTTCTTCTACTTTTACATATACAGCTTTGATATTTCACACATAGACACCTCCTACCAAGACCTTTCATATTTGACCATGACCTTGGACCTTTTTATCTTGACCTTGGACTTTGACCTACATCAAATGTAGGCCCTTGAGGGGGCATATATGTTTTACAAACATCTCTTGTTGGGAATGTGTTTAACGATTTGTAGAGTCGATGTATAACTCATCGGCTATAAAGGTAGAGTTGTATACAAACACTTTACTCCTTGTTGTTGATAAATGGCCTAACACAAACACTTCCTGTTTGGGGAATAAAATAATTAGGACATTAATTCGCGCGTATAGCTTACCATAAATGGTTTGGTAAATGTTAAAACTATATGTATTTGTTTTTTAGTGTTTGTATACAACTCTACTTTTATAAGCGATGAGTTATAAAACCACCCTAAATCAAAATGAAAGCCGTATTTATATACCATATTTTTTATTGAAATTTATGAGTAAAACGCTATTAGGGATCAAAACCTCGCAACCGCAGCTTCGTCAAGCTGTAGTTACGATGCTTTGACTCCACGTTAACGAAAAATCAAAAGTGGTTCGTATTAATAGCAATGAATTTTGTGCTAAAAAAAGACTTGGTTTACTGTTATCTTTTGATAAAATGTAAATTTTGTTAGAAAAGCTGGTGACCACGGCTTGAATCAAGTCGTATTATTGAACCGAAGTAACCTTGCGCTCATTATTGTCAATATTGCAGACGATTACGTTTGTTTATAAATATTCATAGCGCACGGTCACTTCGGTTTAACAATAGTCACAAGATTTTATAACAACACAATGTCATTCTAAATACTTTTGTTTGTCCGAATTTACACCTTTAACTGTATATAGCCGTTCCCTGTTACCAAAATAAAGTGGAGTTATCTTTTTTTGAAACTTATGTAGACCAGGAGTTTTGGCATTAAATGCTTATTTATTTATGAGTAAAGGCTTTTTATTCTTTTGTCAAAACTTTTATAAATGAAGGCTGCAAGTCCTTTTTGTGTATTTGCATTGGTGCTTTTTAAAAGTTCTACGAATTTAGCTTGGATTGGTCTATGCCAGAAATATTTGCTTATATATTTTTCTCTTAGATTTTTATACAATGGACATTGGAGGACAAAATGGAATTCATTTTCTATCACATCGCAGATTCTACATTTTCTCTCATTTCTAGGTGTTTTTAATGGTTTAGTCCATCTACCCTGTTCTATTTCTAAGCTATGGAGAGTCTTAATTTTGTTAATGATATTCTATGTTTTCTTATTGTAATTTGACTAAGGTAGTTTTGCATTTCGAATGTCTTAAAAAGGTTGTAAGTATCTGCCTTTGGCATATTTTCTAAATCTGCATCCCAATTTTGGATGAACACATCTTTCATTCTTTGGCTGAATAATTTAATGAATTCTTTTGTATTCCCTACACCTTGATTTAACCATACAAACCCGAATCCTGCATTATTAAGTATATTTTTAATTCTTGATGCCCAATTTGTTCTTCTTTCGTCTGTGTTAATGTCTGATATCATTTGATTGTACACTTGTTTAAAAATTTTATGTTCATTGCTTTTTATCATTTTTCGCTAAAATTTCACAATGATAGTAAGTCGTTGTACTTTAAGTGGCAATCTGCCTGTTTCACCGTAGATAAAATTATTTGGGGTTTGATATCTAATATTCAAGATTTGTTTGCAAAATTTCGTGTGTACACCTTCGATCCTATCACTGTCAGAAAACCCCCAGACTGGTGCCCCGTAATTTAAGATTGGTGTGATTAATCTATGTATCGTCACCTTGTTGTTTTGCTACGGCTTACGGTGTGTTTACATTCAAGGATTGTTTTTCAAGTAAAATTTTATCAAAACAGATATTAAAAGGAAGGACACTCAATATATCTAGAGGAGAGACGAGTGTTTCAGGATGATTTACTCGATTATGTAATGCATACGCAATTTAGCATGGCCGGCTTAGGGTGACGGACCATGGGGAGGCGAGGATACCCCCTCTTTTATTTTTGTTCGTGCATGTTTTTCGCGTCGACCGTAGCCTACTCGTTCTGGCAACCGAATATCTCTTTCTGTATTTTTTCTCGCCGCATTCATATTCCCTATCCGTTGTTTACAAAACATTAATGATCGTTATAATAGATTCACAATTAAACGAGAATAATTACAGTTGAACTGCTTTATCAAAACAACTGAAATTATTCTCGTTTAATAGCGAATCTATTATAAATAAATAAATAAATAATAATAATAATAATAATAATAATAATAACATATCTTTAATTTAATTTTCCGCCATTCTTCGGGGATAAAATAAAAAAATATAGTATGTTGATTCTCGGATTCGTGGACTCTGAAATATTGCATGGTGGTCTTATCCCTGTGGGGGACACAGGTTAGCTATTCTGCGGACTCTTGGCGTGGGGGGGGGGGGGTGTTCGGGCGCCGTTAGGCAAAAAATCCCTAGAGCGAAATTCATATACATGAAACGCAAATGACGTTAACGTGAGAAATCTTCTTTTATAACAGGCGTTATCGGAGGCCTATCTGACTTTTGCCGATTGGCAAATGTTTCTGTAACTCTAACTCGTCGACCAAGAAGCCCAATCGTGCAATGCAAGACGTCAAAACGCCCGAGGGCTTGTTTTTGAGTTTCCCGTATTCAAAAATGGCCCATATACGAGCTCTATTTTCCGAGCAATGTATCTGTTTCAAACGTTACTTGAAACAACAAAAAATGCCATAAAACACTTATTTGACCACCACAGACTCAGTAATCGACTACTCAACACACTGTCGATCCCAACGTCACAAACCTGAAACGTAGGGGACATGACGTTGACGTTAGGAATTTGCTCGTTTTAAAGACGTTACACGAGATCCAGTTGAGCGTGGCCGATCGATAAACGTTCGCGAAACTCAAACGCGTCGACCAAGACTCCGAATCGAGACACACAATGCGTGAAATGTCTGGCGACTTGTTTGCGTATTTCTCGCATGCGAAAATGGCCATACCGTGAGATCCCTTTTCAGAATTTAGCCTTAGCATCCTTTAATGCGGATGTTTGACTAGAAAATCTTTAAACTCCTGATTGCCTATCCACTAACACATGTTACCGAAAAAATCGTCCGCTTCAATGTATGTTTTGTTTAATTTCTCAGCTAATACTCTGTTGATTTTGACGTGATAAAGTGCACGGAACGCGCATTTCAGAGAGCTATCCCCGTTTGTAATCACTCTGCTCAGAATCCCGTGGTTTCTTCAAACATTCAAGCGAAAGTTTTCTTCGGTGCATGTGAACGCTTCCCACTTTCGTTTTGCACTTAAAAACATTTTGGCTCGAATGTTTGAAGAAACCACTTGGTTGGGAGCAGAGTGAGTTAGAGCCGGGAATAGCCCTCTCAAAGGCGCGTTCCGTGCACTTTATCTCATCAAAATCAATAGGGTATAAGCTGAGAAATTAAACAAGACATACCTTGAAGCGGACGATTTTTTCGGTGTTAACGTTTATAGTATGTAGGTGTATATAGTATTATTGTACATATATACCATTTTGGGGTTTAGTTTTAGAGAGTCACCATAGTTTTAACCTTATCATATTCAGTATAGTCCACTTGTAATATAGGCAGTTACCAAAGTTAAGTATCGTGGGTTGAGGTCTGTTCCACGGGCATATGATGTCATATGCACTTGGAGTGGTTCTGTATCCACCTTCCGACTGAATCGCAGTCAAAAGTTAAAGAATGGTTCGTCACCAGAGTCCGAATTTATCGTAGATAGTATATAAATAATAGTAAGATGACACTTGTAGCTGCTCGACGAATGGCTTAGCCTAAAGCCGAGGGTAAAGTGACCCCCTCCCAGCCTGACCACCTGGCGCGAAAAGGACCCGGTAACCAACCCGGGGGATAGCTGGACAGGATTGTGGGAGGGGGTCCCGAAGATGATGAACTTTGAATTCAAAATTTGCTTTTATGTAAGGATGTACATCTAAGCAAATAGTGTAATTCAAGTTTTGATATTTTTTAAATGCTTTTTCTATCTTGACCTCTTGTTTTCTAATTTACCAAGTACTATTATTATTTTTTCTCCATCAACTAATAAGTTCTGGTAGGCCGCGGTCTTAGCGCAGTTGGTAGCGCATCTGACCCTCATTCGAGGGGTCTCGGGTTCGATACCCGGCCGCGGCTAATACCCTTTCTGACAAAATTGTCACCCACCAATGGGTTAAAAAATCGTTAACCTAAGTGGGCGAGCAGATGGAGGCTCGGTAAGGGTGTTGTGGTAGTACTGGTTTGAGAAACAACAGGAATCCATGGGTAGGTGCTCAAGCCGCCGCGATATGACCCTGGTAGTTGAAAACGGCGTAAAACCCCAATAAACTCAAATAACTTATGGTACCTGTTTGCAGAATGAGTAAGGGAGGCAACAAATGCTGAACGGGTTAGCCTGTCCATCATTGGTTACCTCCCCTATACCACAAAATATTGTAACGTTTTGTACTATTCAATTCTGGTCACGTGACCTCGAATTTCAAATGATATATTAGATCGACTTCTTTTTCAGTTCAGTTCGAAATTGAGTTTGGTCATATGAACAAGATTATAGTGAATTATTAGTCCCCCACCGGTTACCGGTTGGGGGACTATAGGTTTGCTCGATTCCGTCTGTCCGTCCGTCCGTCCGTCTGTCCGTCCGTCCGTCCGTCCGTCCGTCTGTCCGTCACACTTTTGTCCGGGCTATATCTTCTAAACCATATGTGCTAACAACTTCAAACTTGGTACACTTATAGATCTCATTAAGGAGAAGTGTCATATTTAAGAACCGTTACTCTGCCACGCCCACTTTTTGAGTTATTGCCCTTTGTTGCTTTTACCCTTACATTCTTGTCCGGAACGTATCTCCTAAACTATGTGTGCTAGCATCTTCAAACTTTGTACACTTATAGATCTCATTGAGGAAAAGTGTCATGTTCAAGAACCATAACTCTGCCACGCCCACTTTTTGAGTTATTGCCCTTTGTTGTTTTTACCCTCACATTCTTGTCCGGAACGTATCTCCTAAACTATGTGTGCTAGCAACTTCAAACTTTGTACACTTATAGATCTCATTGAGGAGAAGTGTCATGTTTAAAAACCATAACTCTGCCACGCCCACTTTTGGAGTTATTGTCCTTTGTTGTTTTTACCCTCACATTCTTGTCAGGAACGTATCTCCTAAACTATGTGTGCTAGCAACTTCAAACTTGGTACACTTATAGATCTCATTGAGGAGAAGTGTCATGTTCAAGAACCATAACTCTGCCACGCCCTTTTTTTGAGTTATTGCCCTTTGTTGTTTTTAGCCTTACATTCTTGTCCGGATCATTTCTCCTAAACTATAGGTGCTAGCAACTTCAAACTTTGTACACTTATAAATCTCATTGAGGAGAAGTGTCATGTTCAAGAACCGTTACTCTGCCACGCCCACTTTTTGAGTTATTGCCCTTTGTTGTTTTTACCCTTACATTCTTGTCCGGAACATATTTCCTAAACTATGTGTGCTAGCAACTTCAAACTTTGTACACTCATAGATCTCATTGAAGAGAAGTGTCATGTTTAAGAACCATAACTCTGTTACGCCCACTTTTTGAGTTATTGCCCTTTGTTGTTTTTAGCCTTACATTCTTGTCCGGATCATATCTCCTAACTTTTAAGTGCTAGCAACTTCAAACTTAGTACACTTATAGATCTTATCGAGGACAAGTGTCATGTACAAGAACTGTTACTCTGCCATGTCCACTTTTTGAGTTATTGCCCTTTATTGTTTTAAGTCTTACATTCTTGTCTGGATCATATCTCCTAAATTAATAGTGCTAGCAACTTCAAACTTTGTACACTTATTGATATCATTGAGGACAATTGTCATGTACAAGAACTGTCACTCTGCCATGTCCACTTTTTGAGTTATTGCCTTTTGTTGTTTCTATCCTTACATTTTTGTCCCAAACGTATCTCCTAAACCATAAGCCCTAGCAACTTCAAACTTTGTACACTGGTAGATCTCATTGAGATTTTTGAAGTGTAATGCTCAAGAACTGTTACTCTACCACATCCACTTTTTTAGTTATTGTCCGTTGTTGTTTTTTATCCTTACATTTTTGTCCGGACCATATCTCCTGAGCCATCAGTGCTAGCAACTTCAAACTTGGTACACTTATAGATCTCATTGAGGACAAGTGGCATGTATAAGAATCATTCTTCTCCGCCCACTTTTGGAGTTATTGCCCTTGGTTGTTTTTACCCTTATATTTTTGTTTGGGACATTTTGTCCAAAACCTAATGTGCTAGCAACTTCAAATTTTGTATACAGTTATAGATCTAGTAAGTAGGAGATATATTATAAGAAAGGTTTTTTTGTTATCCGGTGGGGGACTCCTGTATTGCATCGCAATCCGACATGCACTTGTTAGTTTTATTTTATTTTTGTATGGATTAAGAAAACAGGAGGTATGTACTGTTTTAGAACGTTTAACATTCTTTTTTATTTAGTTTCATAGATCCAGATCAGACATTATTATTCTGTTTTAGACCTTAAATGATGTGATACAATCGGCTCAATTTATATGCTTGGACAGTATGGTCCCAGTCAGTTATAAACAAGCTAGTAATTATCAAGAGTCCCGATAAGATTACATATATACGCAGGCTGATCATGTTTTTATTTAAATTTTTGCTAAATAGATCCACATCAGATATTGATTACGATCAAAGTACACACCCAAGGTATACCTTAGAACTGCTGTAGATAAACTATAGGTTTTACAACAAAGGACTACACTGGCATTCCCTAGGCATACCCTAGGACTCCCCACCCATTTCTCCCTCAGGTATACCATATGAGTCCTCACCCCCACCCATTACTACCTCAGGCATACCCTAGGACTCCCCACCCATTACTCCCTCAGGCATACCCTAGGACTCCTCACCCCCACCCATTACTCCCTCGGGCATACCCTAGGACTCCTCACCCCCACCCATTACTACCTCAGGCATACCCTAGGACTCCCCACCCATTACTCCCTCAGGCATACCCTAGGACTCCTCACCCCCACCAATTACTCCTTCAGGCATACCCTAGGACTCCCCACCCATTCAGGCATACCCTAGGACTCCCCACCCATTACTCCCTCAGGCATACCCTAGGACTCCTCACCCCCACCCATTACTCCCTCGGGCATACCCTAGGACTCCTCACCCCCACCCATTACTACCTCAGGCATACCCTAGGACTCCCCACCCATTACTCCCTCAGGCATACCCTAGGACTCCTCACCCCCACCCATTACTCCCTCAGGCATACCCTAGGACTCCTCACCCCCACCCATTACTCCCTCAGGCATACCCTAGGACTCCCCACCCATTACTACCTCAGGTATACCCTAGGACTCCTCACCCCCACCCATTACTCCTTCAGGCATACCCTAGGACTCCCCACCCATTACTACCTCAGGTATACCCTAGGACTCCTCACCCCCACCCATTACTACCTCAGGCATACCCTAGGACTCCCCACCCATTACTACCTCAGGTATACCCTAGGACTCCTCACCCCCACCCATTACTCCTTCAGGCATACCCTAGGACTCCCCACCCATTACTCCCTCAGGCATACCCTAGGACTCCCCACCCATTACTCCTTCAGGCATACCCTAGGACTCCCCACCCATTACTCCTTCAGGCATACCCTAGGACTCCTCACCCCCACCCATTACTCCCTCAGGCATACCCTAGGACTCCCCACCTATTACTACCTCAGGTATACCCTAGGACTCCCTCACCCCACCCGCCACTCCCCCAGGCATACCCTAGGACTCCCTATCCATTACTCCCTCAGGCATACCCTAGGACTCCCCACCCCTACCCACCACTCCCTCAGGCATGTTTAAAAAATTCATCGAAATTCGGTAACTGTTGTAATTTTTCTACAGTTTGTTTGACTCCAATTCATCTCCTATTCACAATTTCTAGTGTTCTTCTTATCTCAATGTATATAGATTTTTTTTGTGTGATGCCGAAAGATTTATTATTTTAGTTAAAGACATATCCGACTTTTAATTAGACGAAAAAAGTTGTAATGTTTTCTAACAGGGGACATAAAAATCATAACATTCAAAAATCATTTCCCTGCTATATCTCAATACTTAACCCTTTCCCAAACGACAAAAATTGTATGATGGTCCAGGTAGAAAGCTGATACAAACGACAAAATGGATGTTGTTAGACATAGAATTTGGATATTAGGCCTTCAAAACAAAGAAAATATTGAGACAAAAGGAGAAACTGCTGGTTATCAGAAGTTCTTTTTTGTCTCAAAGTTTTCCTAAGCCTTTTCTGTTAGGGACGTCAAAACCAGGTCTTGTTTGGGAAACAGTTAAAACAAACATTTAGTATACTGACGTCCAAAAGAAACGCCTCAGTCCTAATAAATGTCCGACTATTCAGTAAATCTGATTTTAAATTACACAAACTTATTTCCATCTGTAAATTTGATTATCTGCTGCTGAAAATTATGATAAAGAAATTATCAAAGTGTTACAGTTTTTACAAAAAGGCACATTTAAATAGAGCGCTATCAGAATTTCAATTTGAAAATCAGTAGCGCGTGGTTCAAACTTTACTTGCGACGATAAAAGATAACGTAAAACGACTCATTTGGTTACCACAATTAGTGAATACTAAACGCGACGTCGATTTCAACAATTTTTTTTCAAAATTTTAATTGCATAATATTACATAATATTGTTTAATACAACAAATACATTTTAACAAAATATATAGGATGTGCACAAACATATCAAACAGATAGTGAAAATAATAGATCAACATATAAATCATACGGACTTTGTAAGTAATGGTCAAGAGTGTTGGGTAGTTTTCATTAAAAAAAAAGTATGTTTGGAATAAAATGATTCATTTCTCAAGTCAATTGTAGAGATCACGTTTCTTATTGGCTTCAAATAAAAATTTTGATAATTTAATTAGAAATCCTTTTCTGTCATTAGTCATCATTAGCTTAAAGTTATGGATGGTTGGCCATGTACGATAGAAATTAGGCAAAAAAATTCTTCCTTAGATCATAATATAAAGGACAAATAAGTGCAAAATGATATTCATCTTCAATCAAATTTAAATTACAATGTTTGCAAATTCGTTCATGTTTAGGAATGTTGCTGTATCTACCTTCTTCAATGAATAGTTTATGTGATGAGCATCTAAATTTAGAGAAGAAATTTCTATGATTAACGTTATTGATACTATTAAGATATTTTTCACTTTCGAAACAAATTTTATACTTGTTATATAGTTCAAGTTTAGTGCTCGACTCAGAAATCCAACTTTGAATGTAGTTATCTTTAATTCTTGAAATAACAAGACTTATATCGGTCTGGTCAATAGTAGGTTTCTGGTAAATATAGGATAATCCCAAATTATCTAATAGAGACATTAAATTTATACGGAATGAATTTGTATAATTACCATGTGCGTCTTTAAGGTTAAATATTTTATAAATCAGAGCATTTTGGTTTTTAAGTATTCGATACCAGTATTTAACAATAACTATTTTCCTTTGTATTGACAGTGGGTATCTTCCAAACTCTCCGTAAACACTTACCAGAGGAGTTTGTTTCTTAACACCTAAAAGTTGTCTTAAGAATTTTAAATGGACATGTTCCACATTTTCTGCTTTATGGTGGCCCCATAATACTAGCTCCGTACATAAGTATGGGTAAAACAAGGCTATCAAAAAGTTTTAATTGTTCCGATATATTCAAAGAAATTTGTTGTAATGTTTTAGTCAAGGCAAAAAGTGCCTTCAATCCCTGTTCCGACAATCTCTTTTGTGCGTTATAAAATTTGCCATTGTACGTTAGCGTAACAACTAAGTTTGTAAAAGTTTTAACATATTCTAAGAGCTCTCCATTATAATAAAGTTTAGGATCTCGACTTGGTCGACCCTTTTGACAAACCATGACTACAGTTTTACTCGTATGAACAGCTAAACCCCATTTATTACAATATATATGGAGAGAATTTAACATTGACTGTAATCCAGATTTAGTGTAAGAAAATAAAACAGCGTCATCGGCAAAAAGCAACAAAAATATTTTCATGTTATCAATAGTAAAGTAATCGTCATTATTATTCAACAAATTATCATATAGATCGTTTATAAACAGAATATAGAGCAGAGGCGATATAGACTCACCTTGCTTAACACCGCTCAAGCTCACGAAGCTCTCGCTACATTTGCCTTCAGCTTTTACACAAGCTTTAACATTAACATACATTGCTTTTATAATATTAACAAATTTTGTAGAGGTGCCGAGTTTTAGCAATTTCAGCCATAATCCATTTCTATAAACGGTATCAAAAGCTTTTCTGTAATCGACAAAAGCGCAATACAATTTCTTATTTTCAACATTTAACACTGTTTGAATAATAGAATATAAGACAAAAATACAATCAATCGTGCTTTTACCGCTTCTAAATCCGAATTGGTAATCGCATAGTAGACTATTAGATTCTGCCCATTGTCTAAGACGTTTCTCTATAATGATAGAAACTACCTTAGAGAAAATACTAGTGAGAGTAATTCCTCTATAATTATTTACGTCAGATTTATCGCCCTTTTTCGGTATTGGAACTATAACACCTAACGACCAATTAGATGGATAAATACTGTTATTAAACATACAGTTAAAAAGTTTGCATAAATATGGTGACAACAGAGTTTTACAATCTTTAAACATTTCTGGTGTGAGAAGATCTGAGCCACCACTTTTATTACGATGAAGAGAATCAATTGCCTTCTCAACTTCTGTTATCTCAATGTTTCGGTCTAATGCCTCTACATACTGGTTTTGTGAATCATGATTACGTAATTCTTCTTCAATGGAATCATCATAAAATGTGTTTTCTCCAGTAAAAATCGATTTAAAATATTCAAAGAAGTCTTTATTCTTAATGTTACAATTGTTATCACGACTTTTTCTATTATTGTTTATTATTTTCCAGATTTTTTTCTGGTCATTTTTTGCATATTTGTTCATATTGTTTTTAACTTTGTTGGCATATTTCGCACGTGCGTGTTTCTTATGATTATTATAAGATTTCCGTTTAGAAATAAGAATATTGGCATTTATTCGAGTTGTTCTCTTACGATATGATCTATGGGCTGATCGGTATTCTTTCCGTGCTTTAAAACAGTCAGTATCAAACCAAGGACTGCGATATTTTCTCTGTTTTCTGATAGAACCTTTTTTACCAAAAAGTGAAAAACCGATCGCGTATAATTGATTTGAAAAGTTATTTATACCCGTATCTAAATCTAAATTTCCCGAAATAATACTATCAATTATATCACTAAAATTTGAAATATTTGCTTGAATTTCGTTTTGAAATTCTATAGATCTGGATTGGTCCCAATAAATCTTATCTTCACTTTTAAACGTACTTTTACAACTAGGATAATTATTTACTATAAAATTTACTTCAATTGGTGCATGTGGTGAAACAGTTTGAAAATCATGAACACAAAAATTACTTATAAATGGAAACATATCAATCGAACAAACGCAATAATCAATCAAACTCGACCCGTTATTGCACATGTAAGTACAATCACCTTTACCCGCGTCATCGCCTAGACGACCGTTTACAATCCTTAACTCACAACTAGCACATAAATTCAATAAACAATTACCAGACGGATTTACATTCTTATCGGATGTATATCTTACTGGTATATCAACTGTAGCAGACGACAATAAGTCAGATTTAAGGTACATTCTCATTCCGTCCTCCTCTTCATAAAAATCATTTTTATCGCCACAACGAACATTTAAATCTCCAATAATTGATATTTGGCCTAAGCTAGCGTATTTTTGAACTCCTCTTTCAATGACTTCGAAAAATCCATCATCATCTATTTGAAAATATGGTGAAGAGTGGGGCGGACAAACAGACAAATGCCACTATGCCCCCTTTTGGCATGGCGATTCAACCGTTTTATACGTGGCACATTAATACAATCATAGCCTTCTATAGATTGACAATCATGTACCTTTAACCAGGTTTCACTGAAAAATAGAAAATCATATTCTATAACAAAATTAAAAAAAATCTTCATCGGTTAAACATTTCTTTAAACCTTCTACATTCCATGACAGGACAGAAATATCATACTTTTCTTGTAATTCCTATTTGTTCATAGGAGCAGACGACGTTTGGTTTGGTTTATATAGAACCCGTTCAATGTACAATTTATCGCGCACTAAAGACGCCTTTTCCCCCTCTTTCCTCGCTTTTACCATGATAGGCACTAATGCCTTTCGTCTCTCGATAACCTCGGGTGGATATTGATCAGTCACATTGAAATACGTATCTCTCAAATTAATGGATCTCAGCTTATCCTTGACGACCATTTTTGACTTTGTATCTTTAAATTTAACCACTATAGGACGAGTTTTATATTTACTGAATTTTCCGATTCTATGGGATCTATCTATCGATACACACTGTTCAGGATCTGGTATACTTAAAACATCGCGGCAAAACTCGTGCACTTTACGGTCACAATCTTCGTGAAAAATGGGCAAAGGGACATCACTCGTATCACCATTTCCCTCATTAGAAGGGTCAGAATCTAGCACACTAAATCCTGTTTCTTCTTCTATTCCGAAAAATAGCATGTTATCTCGCATAGACCTGCACTTCAAATCAAGCACTTCTTCTTGTAATTCACTATTACTTTGCTAGACCGAATTTAAATCGATTTTAACACTTTCGACACTACCTACATTTTCCAAATTAGATTTTGAAACTTCCTCATACTTCTCGGCCAAAAAATCTTGACTTGACTAATCTTTTCAAAGAAAACGACGCACTTCAAAGACGGACATAGAACGAACACACCGTCATGACAGTAGCCTGTGGGCCTGACAGCCAGAGGAGCTAATGACTTGATTCATTTCAACCCCTTTTTTTACAAAATGTTTGTTTTAAGTTACTTAGAAAGTGTTTGATGAATTTAGGGATAATGAAAAATGCTGATGGTCAGCATTTTTACACTTCCAGTCTTCCATCGGATGATCCAATACTTTTGATTAGTACAATTGATTTGATTATTCAAAATTCAAATTATTGTTTTGCCTGCAATTTCTTTAAGCTAGGGAGTCACCGAAGATGGTTTTGACAGTCCTTAAATGGGAAGAGTTGTAAATTTAGGGGTGTTGTTTTAGCATGCACAATGCTTTATTTGGAATTTAAGCAAAAGTTTAGACAATAATGTACATACTTGAAGAATTTTGTTTCAAGTTGAGGTCGTCCGCCAATATAACAACTAAACCAAGAAACATTGGCTGTTACTTGAAATTGCAATATTGCCCAGCTCCGCCACGAGGAGGCCACCTCAGAGAGCCAAAGGACCTCTACGGATAAGGCGAGAATTCTCCCTAAAAGGCTCAGCTCGATGGGTCAATTCTCAAAACTAACAAATTGAGAAACAAAATTAAGCTTTATGGTTAGGTAGACAAATAAAAGAAATAAACACCGATTTTTATGTCATTTTAAAAGTTCTATAGGTGCAGATAACTCTAGATTTTAGTACCCACCTAGATGGTTTCGTTTTCTTACACTACCGATATTCAAAGAGGTAAAAAGAAGATTCTTTTATTTTTATTTGCAATTTATTTTCTACAGATACAGGGATAAATGGTGTTGACATCATATTGCAGCTTTGGTTTTGTCCGTATTGCGCATGCGCACCATTGAAACAACTTTAAACGCACACTTTCCCGCCAAAAACCGAGGCATACCTACCTTCCCAAGGCTGGCTAACATCGTTCCCCCCCCCCTTGACCAAGCTTCCCATTGACATATGTTGTGCATGCGCGGATCCAGAGGGGGGTCAGGGGGTCATGACCCCCCCCCTGGAATTTGGCGAAAAAAGGGGTTATCAAAAAGATTACTTGTTATGTCCAAAATAAGCTGCGTCATTCATCCCTGTGTGCCACGCTAAACCATTGTTATATTCATGGTATGACCTCTATCTGCATGACGGATCCAGAGGGGGGGAGTCAGGAGGTCCTGACCCCCCCCCCTGGAATTTAGCAAAAAGGGATTAAGGATCGGATGACCCCCCTGGGAAAAATTCCTGGATCCGCGCTTGTTGTGTAACTGGATCATAGGCTTCCTTGGTAAAAAGGATTTGCTGGGTCACGGGGGGGAACGTACTTTTATACTAAGAAAAGTACTCATATACCATATGCCATAATTTTGGCGGGAAGATTTCGCCTTTAAACTCGTTTCAATGATGCGCATGCGCATTAAGGACAAAATGGTTTATGATTTCAACACCAATTGTCCTTACATTTTCAGAAAATTTTTGCTTATAAAACTAAAGAAAACTTAAATCTGGTTTAATGAATAACGGTGGGGTAATAAAATGTAATTTTGGGGGTAGGTACAGAAACCAAGAGTTATCTGTACCTATCGAATCATTTTGATCGTACAAAATCAGTTTTCATATGATTTAGATACATATCTAACCATACAGTTCGAAATAATAATCAATTTGCATGTTTTGAAAAATGACTTTTCCATTTGAGCCTTTTAGGGAGATTTCTCGCCTTATCTGTAGAGGTCGTTTTGAATTTTGAAAACAGCCCAAATGGTCCAAAAAGGTGACCGTTGAAATAAGATAAAATCATTTTGAACTAAAGCTGATTTTACATTCTCTTCATTGCTTCAAGATTTTGTACTTATACAAAATTAATATAACGAAAGCTGTCTCAGGACAGCAAAGTCAGTGTGACTATCAAGTGCTAGATAGTGAAAAATTCTAAGTAATGTCTGAAAGGGTAAAAAAATAACAAGTCCATCTAATCAAATTTCCGAGTAACAAATCTTTGCCTAGAGGCTGATATTATGGCCAAAAAAGCATGTGCAAAGTTTGAAAGCAATACAATGGCTCAGTGCGAAATGGTTGTAACTACCTATAAACATATAGACAGTTAGATCTAGTACCATTTCGCGCTGAGCCAAATGAAAAAAGTGATCTAGTATACCGGTCCCTATTTACAAGGAAGTATTTTTGGGGGCTGCCGCCCCCACACTCCGGCTTACTTTTATTTTGAAATTATTTATGGGGGCTTAGATCTATTTTGTCACTTTACTGGCAACCATTTAGTTTGGGGACCGGCTAACTAGAAACTTTCCCTAGAAAACTAGGAAACATTCTAGATACAGATGCATGTTTTCTTTTTCTGTAGCAATCCAATGAAGAAAATGTTATGGAGCCGAATAAATTATAAGACTTATCACCGAAGATTGTCCAATCTCCAGAGTAAATGATCTTGCTTTTAGTTTGGCGCACCTCTGGTATACCGGGTGCAAAAAAATGTAGTGCTTTGTTTTGGGCTAATTTATGATGGAGGACTGCCATCCCCCACACCCCCTCCTCTTTTTCTTAACACTTTTTAGATTCTTTTCACATGAATTTTGATTTTTACCCCAAATCCTAACCCAAACCATTTAAAATTTGATCGTACAGAATTTGCGCCCGGTAAACCAGAGACTACCCTTTAGTTTTGCTGTTGCACGCAGTTGATAGGTGATGCTTCATCCGCAAAATAGCATAATGGGAACACATCTAGTATATTGGTCCCTATTGACTAGGAATAGTCCGGCAGATATCCACTTATACCTTGCAGTGGAGTAAAAAGTTTTTTTCTTTGCTGATTCCTGGAGTAGGCATCCTACTGTTAAAGATTCCGACGGGTGCCATCGTGTCACCCTTTAGCATTTTGAGAAATTCAAGATGGCCGCCAAGATGGCAGAAATTACTTAAATAGTCAATGTAAGGGTTTTAAATTCATATGACAACTGAAACATTTTAGGTAAAATATCTAAAATACACTAATTGATGCTCTAGGAATAAAAAACAATAAAGATAAGACATATTTCTACCATTTCAGTTGACATTTTTGTGTAATTTACGTTACATTATGGGATAATTGCTTCATTTATTCACCTATCCCCTATTATTTAGATATAAGTCATTCAAACACAACAGTGAGTGGTTTTGTTATCAATTCATTCACTTGAATATTTTTGTGAGAGCAAAATAAGAGCTGTATAAATGTATTATGTAGTTTACGTTACCTTTTTATTACATGTAGCATATTAGCTTCATTGATTCACTTATCTTGTATTATTTGACCATACGTCGTTTAAACACGACAGTGTATGGTCTGGTTATCAATTCATTCCCTTTAAAGCTTTTTGTAATAGCAAAACAGCAGGTAGTATTCAAGCTGTATTATGTAGTTTACGTTACCTTACTATTGGCATATCAGCTTCACTTATTAATTTATCTACTAATATTTAGCCATAAATCGTGAAAACAATAGCAAATATTTTGACTACCAACTTTTTTACTTGAGGCTTTTGGCAAGAGCAAAACAGCAGTTGTATAAATGAATTATGGTATTTACGTCACCTTTATTTCGTGTACTGTTACATATTTATAAAAAAATATCATGAATTGAACAGAATACCCCAACAGCTGGTTATAGTGGGATAAAATAGAGTTAACAATGATTTAAACAAGACACACCTGTAGTCTCTGATTCACAAACCCATCATGTTCTAGACACAAAAGAATAGTGAATTAAACGTATCCAATTAGGGCACAATGACTAGTATTTGCAAATGAAAATCCTTTGACTAGCATAAAAAACGTGCATAGTGACCTAATTTTGGTGCATGACAAACCTTGCCTGAGTCATGACTCATCCATATACTACATTCTGTGTCTCTAGGTCAAACGGCTTGAGAAATGGAATGGAATTTTTTTTCAAAGTTAAGCACAAAAAGTAGGTCACTCTTTCCTGATTTTGGTACATGGCATAGCTTTTAGTCATTGCACATTTGTACATTTGGTATCTCTAGATCAGACAGTACATGAGATATGAAACAGAAGGGAACTTCGAATTAAGTAAATTAGACTCAAAGTGAAAAGCAGGTCACAGTGACATCGTTTTGGTACATAATGCTTCTGTTGGTCATGGTGCGTCTTATATTCAATTTGGTTTCTCTAGGTAAAATAGTGCAGGAGATATGGAGCGGAACAGAAACGTTCGCAGGCTGCCCGATCGCCTGACAAAGAGCACACGATCATTTCCAAGCATTTTTTTCTTGACGACTTAAAGAAACTAAATAATTGCGCAAGATGAGATATCAATTCCTAACAGCTTATAAAAATTATCATTTATTGTCAATGGGGTGTATAATGTGTAAGGTGCTTCTCTACATTGTTCCATTAGTCCAGGGTTCGATCCCCGGTCGCGGCAAATACTTAGTATCCTTAAGAAAAAAATGTCTCCCACCAATGGTTTGTTATCGTTAACCTATGTGGGCAAGCATCTGAAGGCTTGGTTAGAATGTTGTGATAGTACTGGTACGAGAAACGACAGGAGTCCATGGTTAGGCGCTCCAATCGTCGGGATATGACCATAGCAGTTGAAATTGGCGTTAAACCGAAATGAACAAAACCAAGGATATATATTTTTTTCTCCGTCAAAGCCTTGAATAATACCCGTGGTACATTGCTAAGGGGCCAAAACTTGCATGCATGTTCTATATAAACAATAGATTTTATTGTTTATTCGTATTTCTGTTTTTTTTTCTATCATTGTTACATAGCACTGCTCCTTGGCATTTACTAAGTAATGCACATCCCTTTCTAGCATATCACAACTACATATAGATGAAGAATATGGTCCGTCACTTCCTTACTGCTATTTTGTCATTTTCGGGAAATCATTATTTTCAGGAGCTAGAGCTACACACTCGGCTTAGGGACAATCAGTTGTACGAGTACTTGATCCCTTGATCCCACATCTAGTTGATCTTGTGAAAGAGTGTTTTTCCAATTTTGTGCTTGATTCCTTTTTTCATTGTATTAAAATGCTTGTATCTGGAGAGAATGGTACCTAGCTTTTGACATGCTACCAACTAAGTACTGCATGCAACGTGACACTACAGCTTATTTTAAGTAGCCTACTGGTATCACTTATTGACCTTGTAGTTGAGGTCTAGCTCTTCAAAATGATAAAATGTCAGTGTGGAAGAGATGGACCTAGTTTATTCTACTAAATGCAGTTGTGCCAAGGCTAGAATGGGATGTTACAAAACACATGCCGAGGAGGTGTGCTGTGTAACACTGAATAATGTAGGAAACCAAAAATACACTTTAATTAAGGAAAGCAAACGTTTTTACATCTAAGAAATGTACGGTGGGTTAAACGTTTTTAAGGCTTTATTGACCAAACGCCAATCTACAAATCTCTCCACCCAACGAAAAATCTAAGACAAACAATGGGTGTGTGGCATTTTTATAATCGTCCATGGGTTTATCGATGGCTTTGATTGACAGCCGGCGTTTGGTCAATTGGCGGGGCGTAAGGTTGTCAGGTCCGTCCGCTTCTGTTCCACTCCATATTTCGTATACAATTTGACCTACAGAGACCAATTTTGATGTGTGCCCGATACTAAAAACAGGTTGCTATCGCCTGCTTTTCACTTTGGTTGCTCTTAGTTAGAAATTTTCTTCCGCTCGATAGCTCATGTACTGTTTAATGTAAGGGACGCCAAATTTGTTGAGTAGATGCGCCATGACCCAAAGCTTTGTCGTATATCATTGTACCAAAACCAGATCGCTGAGACCTACTTTTTACAATTGTGTGCACTTAGTTCACTACTCTGCTCTGTATAAAACATAATGTGTTTGCATTGATCAGTGGATACATGTGTGTCTTGTTCATTATACTTTACCTATACCGGTATTTGACTCTACTTACACTAATCAGCTAAGTTGCATTTCCTTCGATTTACGGTATTCTTATTATCGTTCCAATACATGTAACAGAACATGAAATTAAGGTAACGAAAGCTACATAGTACATTTATACAACCCGTTGTTTTGCTCTTGACATAATCTTATAGTAAAACAATTGATAAGCAAACTATTCACTGCTGTGTTTAAATGTTTATGGCAAGTTTGTGGCCACACAATAATAGATAAGTAAATAACCGAAGGTAATATGCTAATATTAAGGTAATGTAAATTACATAATACATGTATAAAAGCTAGTAAAGGTATTGATCGACAAACCATTTGTCTTTGTGTTTTAAAGACATGTGGTCAAATGGTAGTATTCTAATGAATACATGAAGCCAATTATGCCACAATGTAACGTAAGTTACACAAAATTATAAACTGATATACACTTATACAAGTCTTATTTGGTTCTCACCAAAAATAAAGTGAATGAATTGATAACAAGACGATGCGCTGTTGTGTTTGACTGACTTATGTTCAAATAATAGTGGATAAGTGAATAAATAAAGCAATTGACCCATAATGTAACGTAAATTACACAAAAATGACAACTGAAATGATAGAAATATGTCTTATCTTTATTGTTTTCCATTCCTAGAGCAACAGTAAGTGTATTAAAGATATGTTACCACGATATATTAGTTCTAATATGAATTTGAAACCCTTACAATGATAATTTAAGTAATTTCCGCCATCTTGGCGGCCAACTTGAATTTCTCAAAATGCTAAAGGGTGACACAATGGCACCCGTCGGAATCTTTAACAGTAGGATGTCTACTTCAAAAATTAGCAAAGAAGAAAACTTTATACTCCACTGCAAGGTTCAGCTAAAAAATGGGGAATATCTGCCGGACTAGAAGTCGTTTGGGGCTGCCGCCCCCCATAATCCGAGTCTTCTCTGATGTAAATACGCTCTTTGATATTTTGATTTTTCTCTATTCACATCAGAGAGCGTTGCTCTTTGAAAACAGCGGAAAGTTTGGTAACGTTACAAGTAGTGAAGCTTTGTTTTTGTGTATCATATCGAATCACTCGGTAAAACACTGTAGGGTATAGATCAATTTATCATTTTTTGTCATACCTGACCAAAAATTTCATTTCAAATCGGCCTGCTGGAAGAGTATAACCTTTGGTTTCGAATGGAAGGTCAAGGTAAACAAATGCTGCTCAGGTGAGGGTTGTTGCAAAACATTGCCTATAAACCTTTTGGAAATACTTTTTGGTCGTAATTTTTTCAGCAGCCATAACAATAAATGGTTCATTTATCGATACCATCAGGCATTTTAAGGGTATCGTTTAAAATCGGACGGTGAACGATGCGCAACATCGAGTTGCGAACTTCTTGATTATATTTTCAAAGAGCAACGCTCTCTGATGTAAATAGCGAAAAATCAAAATATCAAAAAGCGTATTTACATCAGAGAAGACTCGGATTACCGCCCCCACACCCCTGCTTTATTTTATTTCGAAATTATAGAATCAGTCGGCATGACGTCATAGCCTCACTTTCATTTTTTCATCGAGGGTACTACCTCGGTCTTTATCGTTACGGGACACCATTTTTGAGGCAGAATATTTCAAAAATCCATCGTTAAAATTCAAAAACAAAGTTCTATTTTTAAAGAATGTGATTTAAAAACTTTCTAACGACCAATGCATTTTTAATAATCGGGCGTAGTCCTCGAGATATCAATGCTGAAAGTTGGTAATGCTTTAAGGAAAAAGACCGAAGCTTTCACCTCCACCGAATGAGTGAAGGTGCGCGCTGTATGACTGACGACGTTTTTGATTGGCTGAAGGGATTGTGCCGACCGAATCAATTTATAGGGGCTGCTGCCCCCACACCCCGTCTCATTTTCCTCTTTATTGATGAAAAATTACTTTATTTTTTCACTTTACTGGCAACCATTTATGGGGACCGGCTAACTAGAAACTTCCCGAATAGTTATTTGAATGAGGTAGATCTACCGCGGTATCGTAAAAGACGCGGTACCGAAGCGGACTACTAATTAGGGAGTCTGATCGAGGGAAACTTTGTCTGTATTTGAAAGTTCTGAGTCCTGAATGTTTGCGTGTTGCAAGTATAGAACTATTTCACCAATTTAAGGTGGAAAATGGTGATTTTAGTTTCCTAAAGTTAGCTAGCAGACGAATGGAATGTATCACGCCGAAACTACTTTCCAATGCTATTGGTTCTCGAGAAGGATCTCGATGCAATTCGATGAATGCTGGTAGGTCAACGAAATCAGCTGTATATTATAAAAGCAATAGTCTACTGGAAGCATAAAAGAAGTAAAAACCTGCAGTTTTGCGGCCACAACCTTGTAATTCGCTGTCAATACCTGAAAACATTTGTTTACACAATGTAAACCTCCGCGTTTATACTTTAAGCGCACTAAGGCTGAAAGTAGTTCGCCATACTTTGCACAAAAATCAAGCAACGGTTACGGAAAATCAGTTACTGAATATTTACAGTTATTTCAAAACTGATTTAAAGTGATCTCGTATCCAGTTTCAATTTAATGATATGCAAAAAGATTGAATTCCAAGTTTGACACATCAATCTTAAGATTGACAGTATTCCAAATTGGGTAGCAAGAACAACAATTTTTGTGACGTCATCAGACTGGTTTAGAGAAGTTGAATATTTTTGCTACCGGGGACATAAAAATAATGGAGTAATTTACACTAAACCAATTCACAATCTCAGTATCTTGGATAAAGCCTGGCCATTGACTAAGCAGCCAGTCTACAATATTTCCAGTCTATTTTTTTTTTTTTATTTTCTTACTGACTCATTTGACGCATCACTTTATCCATTTTTGGATAAAAATCACTACGCGGTACGCATAACTCCAAAATCCTGTCGCCAAAAAGTAGCAAGCAGAAAATTGCAACTACAAATACATTTGTAACAAAATAAAGTTTGATTTTCGTCTCAATTTCATCTTATAAAATAATTAATTCAAATTAGATTATTCATTTTACTCTATGCAAGCATATGAAGCAAATATGCCGCGTGACAGGAAGTCATGAGGAAGTACCACGTGTATGCATTTTATGGGCGCTGACATCTTGAAAGTAGTTAACCCAGAATGCCCACAAGAGATAGATGGTAATCGACAGGTGGCGACATCTATTGGTAGATATTGAAAGCCTGGCAAAAGGACAACCGAGAGTGTCCGAAAACCGGACAAAAATTCAGAACGAGACTCGCGCAACTCAACCCAAAACACAATATAACAAGCACTGAAATCTATACGCCCACAATCTGTACCGTAAGCCGTGGTCAATTCCATTGACCCCGGTATAACGGCCGTTACGCAAGGTTTATCAAACCGATTGGCAAATGTTTCTGTAACTCTGACCCGTCGACCAAGATGCCAAATCTTGCAATGCAAGACGCCAAAATGTCAGGCGACTTGTTTTGGGGTTTCTAGTATTCAAAAACGACATATCTACGAGCTCTGTTTTCCGGGCAATGTGTCTATTTCAAATGTTACTTACAACAACAACAGTTACCAGAAAAAACTTATTTGGCCATTACTCGACAGAACGTCGATCCCAACGTCACACGACACAGACGTTACGCGATGTCTAATTGAGCGTGGCCGATAGGTAGACGTTCGCAGAATTCTAACAATTCGATCAAGACACCAAATCGAGAAACACAATATGTTGCACCGCCTTACGACTTGTTTGTGCATTCTTCACACTCAAAAATGTCCATATTACGCGCTTCCTATTCAGAATTTAGTCTTGGTATCCTCCAAATCGGGTGTTTCATAAGAAATTCTTTCAATTCGTGGCTGCCTATCCACTAACACATGCTACTGTGTAAAATATGACAAATTTTATCACGTGATAAACATACATGAAGCGCACGTAGAAAACGTGATCAGTCACCGGAAATGGACATACTGTTGAACAGAAGTGCATTTGCCGTAATTGTCGGACAAAATGATAATATACAGTATATATATTTCACTAATATTGTAGCAGGCATAAGGATAATAACGACAAATTCCTTGGAGCGTTTCTTTTGGACGTCAGATTATTTATAAGTATTAATCTTATTACTAATCCTAACGCTATGGCACAAAATCACGACTTTACATCACAATGTCCATTGACAGAATGAAATGCACATGAATTTGATCTTATATTCCAAGAGCCTTACCCGAAAAAAATTGCCTGTTACCTTTACAAAACGTTATTCAAAACCTTGATATTAATTCATACAATTATGCTTATGTATTTACTCAACTTTACTCTACTCGTTAACATTGAATGTGGTCGGACTGATACAAATAGGCGCAAAACTAGAAAACATAATGTCCATTACATGACTATACAGATGACCATGATGGCCATAGGTCGTTCAACTGAGATTAGATATCTTCAGGAAGGTTAATGAAGAGTAGTCTACTGATTGGGGGCATACATACATACATAATCCTTTATTAAATATCTAAGGTACAAAAAAGTACAACATTAGACATAAACCAATGTATTAGCTACTTTTGTGGAGAGAGAAAGATCGACCTTGACTTGTTGAGCTCATGTTTTAGGATTTTTTCCCGTATTGTTTTGTGTGTATTTGAGTTAAGTCGGGAAAATCCCAGAAAAGAGACAAGTAGACTAATTAAGTATAATTTTTGTTAGTGGGAGCATGCCGAGTGATCTGTTCATACATTTCTCAAGCCATGTTGACACTGCTTTCCGTGTGTTATAATGTCGCGCCTGTCACCAACGGGTCACTGGTTACGGTAATCTGGTGGTGACAGCCGCTGCATTACTTTAACATCAATGGATTCATCAATTTTTAATATATGTTTATGACAACAGAGATATAGTGAGAACATAATTAAAATTATTAACTACAGAAAACGAGAGTATAAGACATAGTTATGTGTTCTAACATCTTCCCAAACGGCAACCATTTTGGGTGGTCTAAATCAAAACCTGCTGCTGGTGACAAACTGGGTGTTAATTAAGGTTTGATTTATGTATAATTTTTAGCACGGAGAATATTGAGACAAAAGGAGAAAATGCTGGTTATTAGCATTTCCTTCTTTTCCATCAACGTTTTCCCAAGCCTGATATACATGTATATACTACTGGACGTCAAAACCAGGTCTTGTTTGGGGATGAGTTGAAATATTTACATGAATAATGTACATGGTTGGTTAGCAGTACCATTACAAACCCCTAATTATAGGGGTTTGTAATGGTATCACCCACCAATAAAATAGGGTAACCATTTTTCTAGTATGATCAATTGACAAAATTTTCGACTTGTCGAATGTAGGCATCTGTCAATATTTGCTTTTTTGACTTGCATGGTTTGAACGGTAAATATCGTTAATTATACACAAATTTTGTTCACATACTAAATCTATCATAACGGGAATGGTTTATCATTTCCAAAGAAAATTGACGTTTGATAAGCTTTCTGTTTATAAGTTAGCTATTTCGAGCCCTCTGTTTTGGGGCCATGTGTGCAATAATTAATATCAAATTTCAAAGTCATTTACCCAATGGTAATTCTTACTCTGTTTCAAGACAATTAATTGGAAGGATGGTTTGGTAAAAGAAGCATTCTATTTTTTTTCGCAATGTTTCCCTTTTTCTCTTGCCGTGACACCAGGAGTTTAATTGTAAACCAAATCGTTTTAACAACTATGAAAGCCTTCCATCCAAGCTTCATTTCTGTAAAGTTTCAAGGATATAGTACAACTGGTTTTGGAGAAGATGTTTAAAGTGACATTTCAGATTTTTTTGTCATAAATTTTACTTTTATTTTTATCAGCAAGAGCATATTTCCTTATGAAAATTCTGAAAATTTCGAGCCAAAATATTGTGCCGTTTACGAGAAATTTATATTTTTGTGTTATGATTGAACAAATTGATGTGGACAACAGTTCGGATTTATATGCAATTTATCGATTATGTCTCAACTTTAAATGCGTGTTTCTCGCTTATTGGCAACAACTTCAAAAAACCAATAGTATTTATACTCATTAGAATAACCAATCTTGGCATCAAGACATAATTTTAAAAAATGAAATTAGAATGAAATGTCCCTTTAAATTTGGCTATTCCCCCTTTTTTTCTTATGGCGCTGGAGCCAGAGCTTTTGTTGGAGTTAAATTATTGAAATAACATTGAAATCCTTTCCCTGGGGAATCATCCCTACCAGATTTCGAGAAGATCGAGTGGCTGTTTTGTTTAGGAGCAGAAGCGTTTTGTTCATTATAAGCTATTTCGGGGGCTCCCTTTTTGATGCCATGGAAGCCAGTTTCTGTTAAAAGGGTCTAATTATTTTTTAAAACAATTGAAAGACATTCCTCCGTTAATAATTCTTGTCAAGACGATCTTAAAGCTAGTTTAACAAAAGAAACAATTTTAAACATTTTTGCATTTTTGCTTTTTTCTTGTGCTTTGGTACCAAGAGTTTGAGTGAGAATACACTTATTTTAACAACTTTGAAGGCCCTTCATGCAAGGATCCAATCTGAATGAATTCAGATGCATCATATTTCATCTTATTTCATAATGTTACATCTGAGAATCATCCAATAGGGGTCATCTTCTGTGACCTTGGGCGCTACCATAAGACGTGAGCACCTTATTTCGATAAAATATACACTTACACATCCAGATCGGAGAGTCTAGGCTCCCCAACTATAAAGCAATGCAACATTTATTAGGGTGTTCAGGATTCTAGCGTTTAAAATAAATGGACCTGCTGTACCAGGTCTTAAAGTGACATTTCAGAATTTATTCTCATAAAATTCACTTTTATTCTTATCTAAAAAAGCATATTTTTTTATGAAAATTCTGAAAATTTCAAGCCAAAATATTGCGCCGTTTACGAGAAATATGTATTTTTGTGTTGAAATTAAACAAACTGTTGTCCATAACAGTTCAGATGTATATAGAATTTGTATTTTCTGTCTCAACTTTAAAGGCGTTTTTATCGCTTATCACCAACAACTTCATAAAACTGATAACATTTATACCCATTTGAATAACCAATCTTTTCATCAAAACATACTTTAAAAAATTGAAATGAGGATGAAAATGTCCTTTTAAGATGAAAATAATTGATGTCAGTCAGTAACGAGCTGGGCTGGGGAAACATTTATACAGTAAATTCAGGGGTGAAATTTTGGTCAAATAATGGTACAATCTAAAGAAATCTCGGGAAATTCGTTAGACAGAAAATTCTAGTTCTCATTTCTGTGTAGATGTGTGACTAAGTACATGTTAACAAGCATGCGATAGTTTATTGGTGTTTCACGCCGTTTTCCACTGCTATGGTCATATCGCAGCGACTGGAGCACCTTACCGTGGATTTCTGATGTTTCTCATACCAGTACTACTACGTAGGCCCTCAACACTTTAACCCAGCCTCCAGCTGTATAGAGACTATATTTGTGAAGATTTTGCACAACTGTTGAACGTGCCCATTTAATTTATGGTATTTCAGGCCCTTAGGAAGCAATTTCATATTGAGGGGGCTAAAGACCCTATCCTGAAAATTGGGGGGGTCTAATTGGGATTTTCCGAAAATTTTAAGTGTAAAATTAGGAAAATTTGGCAGTTTTGGCCAACTTTGGGGGGGGGGGCTTAGACACCCCTAGCACCCCTAACCCTAACCCTAACCCAAAAAACGAGTGTTCCGAAAAACTGGAGCATTCCCCCCTTAAACTATTGTTGAAAGCAAAGAAACAAATTTATTAACGAAATTTAGTTTGATCAACATGGAAACTGATTAGTCTATGTATGCATACAAAGTAATAACAGTCTGATTAGTACCCATGCGTCCCAAAGATGGCTGTAAAACGTTATAAAACTTTTGCAGCTCACAACATTGATCTTGATCTTTATGGAGGCTGATCAGGACTAATATTGGTCTTCAATAGATTGATTTAATGGGTTTTACGCTGTTTTCCTATAACTTGAACTATGGTCATATTGCGGCTGCTGGAGCACTGAACCATTGATTCGTGTCATTTCTCAGACCAGTACTACCATAAAAAGTTATATGAGTATGAAATATGGAAAATTTGCGCTTACAAATCCAACGACAGTGCAGACGATAATCTCAGGCGAATGAAAGTAAGAATTGTTTTTGTCTTGATTTATCGGAAATAGTGTGGGAAATAGAGTAATTGATTCACTTCATCCATGTAAAAGCCATACACACAGACACAGTTCCACATTTTTAACCGTGACCTGAGTATGAAAAGAGCGAACAAAAGGTCACGTGGTCGTTTTGCTATATAATTCATTTGGCGAGTCGTTATTTTCACACGAGCATTTTTCAATTATTCTGCCTAAGTACTAAGAACATTTTCTAACCTGGGACATTTACAATAATTATTAGATTTTTAAGTCACAGGAATATTATGGCAACTTTGATTGAAAAAAAGAGATTTTTTTGGCTTGGAATCATTCGTACCCTGTCTCCATCGCCCATTAAGTACTACCATGCAAATTCAGGATGAGCTACTGCTTATGGCAACCAAATAAAATCAATTTTGCAGAAGCAAGTGAGCTCCTAAGTACTGTCCAAGTGTGAGCGTTAATATTTTGCACGTGTTTGTGCTCTAGATTAGAGCCAATAATTGACAGGTCACAGGAAGGATTCCCAGCCTAAGAGCGTGGACAGTTATAAATAAACTTATGACTGAAATATTGTTAGGAGATGTTCAATTAAAAAAGAAAAGAAAAATGTTTTAAACCTTTACAAAACAAGAAGTGTTAATGTTTAGACTGTCAAGGGCTGATCCAGGATTATTTAAGAGGGGGGGGGGCAGCCCAAAAGATGGCTTTTTTGTGGATTGTGTAGGCTATTTTGTTAACCACCAACTAATAACGGGGTTGTTCTTACTAAATATACTGAGAGGCAAATATAAGTATACACCCTTGTTCTCCCACGTTTTCTGAGAAAACGATTGATAGATTATGAACGATTTTTAAACCTCGCCGAAGGTGGTCGTTTATTGATGTAACCTTGTCCGCCTATCGGTCTATCTGTCCTTTTCCCGTTGCAAATGTGTTTCATATCAAACAGCGTCATCGAAAAAGGGACTTCAATCAATGAATTAATGCAAGTATTCACGTTGACACAACCCTTACATTAATGGACGGATTTGGATAAGATTTTCACAGAATGTGCCTACTCACCTAGAAACCTGTGTACATTGTTAGTGCTTTTCCATATTACGATGCGTCACGGTAAAAGGGGGCTTGATACAAACAAGTTATCTGACATAACTTCTTCTAAATTTTTTTGTCGGATTTTGATAAAAAATGCGCAGAATGTTCCTAGCTACCTGACTAAGTGTATAGAGTGTCATGTTTCTTTCGCATCATGCTGCGTCATAGAAAAATGGGTCTTATTGCAAAAAAGAGACATATTGATCAAATTCAACAAGCCAGTGAGAATTGTGTTTTAATGTTAGAGAAAATTTAACGTTGCGATTTGTTGTGATAAAGAATGAAGAAATTAAAAACGGGTTAACAGCAATATTTGATGATCCATTAAGTCGCACGTGCAAAGTTTGCAAAATCAGTATGTGACAACAGTATGGGTAAGCAAGCAATTTTAGCTGAAATTTAGTATAGAGGAAAATAATTGACCCGGCAGACTGACCTTAACTGTTCGCAAAAGTGGAAAAGTTTATTGTCCAGTTTAGATGGGAATGGTCCGTAGTTAATTTACGTAAAAGCGTGCACTGTATCCGTTATACAACATTGTGCCGCCATGTGAAAATAAGATTTTATCTTATCTAGTCAAATACAATTAAAAGTGTTAAGCTACCGTGGTCTGTTTGGATCGAAATTTTCAGTAAAGATTATCATTAAAATAGGCGTTATCTCCAAAAAATGAAAATATTTAGATACAGTTCAAATCTTGGTCATACCCTACAGATGGCACAGGCTGACCAGGATCGGCATTTTTGCATATTCAGTTAACCAATTACAATTTTAAGATGACAAGCCAAATGTATGCACGTGCAAATACTGTTAAGTCGTTGAATAATATGATTGTTAGCTGTAAATAGCGAAGCATGCGAAGTGTTCGGCAAATCACGAGGGGTTCCGGCACACCTATCACCCCTGGACGATAAGTCTGCTGACCTTTCCGCTTGGTCTGCTCTGCGGGTCAAATCTCGCCGTCAATAACACTGTATTATTGGTCTATGGGTAGAAATGAAATGTACACAATTTTAAGTCGGTATGATGAAAAATAAGCAAGATATTGACAAACAAAAAAGTGTATATTTTCTTTTGCCTCTCAGTATATGTTGATTAATATGTGTACGGTATGTCTTGCTGTACATAATATGTTTGAATATATACACTGTAACACTAGAGTGGCGACACCTAAAGGATGTCACATGAAAGAATGAGTGACATGAATAGAACTTGTTCTGCACTTTGCAACTTATATAACCCGACAAATTGATTTTTCTTAGAAAAATCACTATATGGATACCTAGATGGAGGTTGTGAGAAGGGTTGCTAAGACTTTCATGGTAGCTTACCGAAGTTTTCTGTTGGAAAAGAACAAACCTACAAATCGCTTCCTTCAAGTTTTTCTAATCTAATTTCTTTGCACTGAATTTGCCTTTGAGAGGGTCATTTTCAGTTATAACTCGGTCTATACCAAATACCAAGATTTAAAAAAAATCAAACACAAGCACCTTTCTGTGTCTAAAAAAATATTAAAAGTGCATAATACTAAACAGGCACTGTTACAACCGATCTGATCTAGTCGTAAACATCATGGCCCTAAAATTAATAAGCAAGGCCTTCGCAATGGACCCAGGAGTATGTATGTCAGTATACATGTGTGATCATGTTAGACGAATGTAGACATTCTGGGTAACGAGCTGGCTAATGGTATTGTAGGGTTGCCAGAGGAAATAAAATCCCTGACATTTATCTTGATATGTTTAGTCGCAGTTATTTCGCAGCAACTCGCAATATTTTGAGACAATTTGAAAAGACGATGTTGAAGTCATTTATTATATGGCACTGCATCTTATTATTTTTTCAAAATTAATTTCCAATTCCATAGCATTTGTCTGTATTTTCAATTTTCCCTGACAGTACACAAAATTTCTTGAAAACAGTTGACGGACAGATGGATGCCGGACAACAGACCGATCACAGGGGATAAAGACTAACAATTCTAATGTACGGGCCCAGCTTGCCCAATATTTATTATTTAACATTAGTGATGTGTATGTATAGGCCATTTCTCCAGAGATGCAGAGGTCCAGCCCAAAAATTATGGGTCATGGGTGACTGGTTCCCTGCTGATCACAGTATCTCAACACAAGCACAATATGTTCAGGTGACCTAAAAAGCGTATTATCGTAAGGTTATACCAGGAATACATATATTCTAATGAAGTCTAATCAAATGTTGCGATGTGTTTTTACCGAAAACGCTTGTAACAGACAGACACACTAAATGCTCATCCTTTCAGAGCATTAAAATGTAGATACACAATGCGACTTTTCTTGTTGACACACCCTGGTATGGGGTGTATAGTGGCACACTTTATCGCTCCACTTGCTTTCTTTTACCCATTACCAAAACGGCAACATTTAAGACTTGTCCAAATTCAAAGATGTTGTAGATGACAGTCCAAGTGAATGAAATTTATATATTAATTGAAGCGGACGATTTTTTCGGTGGGAACGCTTCCCAAGTCATGTGGGTTACCCCCCGTGGAAAGGGAATTTTGAAAATAAACCCAGCTTGACTTTACTTCCTGGTTACAGTACTCAGGACTATGAAAATGTTCTAGATAGCTTGTATATTTGTTCTTCAATCTTATCAGTAATATGGATTTTATGTTGTTTTTTTTGTTTTTTGTTTTTTTTTAATCTGCACCAATCTTAAATTAACTAAAATTTCGACTGATTGAATTATGATTACTTGCATGGAAAGAATTTTCAAAGCACAACCTGGTCAGGACTCAGGACATCCCTTTTTACCGAAACAAAGTGCTAAAACATTATGGCAAAAAATGAAAATGCTGATCAATAGGCAATTTGGAATTGTTTACATGTGTGTATGCTAAAAGAATTCTTTTTTTATACATTAATTCATTACATTGAAAGAAACTTAAGTTCCAAGATATACTATAACAATGTTGTTCATTATCTCTACTCTAAAAGTGATTACAAGTAGTATTCAATGTTACGCTATATATAAGTAATAACATAACATAACATAAGATAAATTTTATTCCGTATTTCAGGCCTCCGGCCCATTATACAAAGTATGATACAAAAACATGTAAGAGTGACATATAATACAAAACAGTGTAAATATCTTGGCATAGCATTGAAACAGAAAATGTAATAGACTATTAAATCACATAATTTTCAAATATATAAGTAATACAGCATATGGATATATGTGTCAGCCATATTACAATGTACTGCAATCAGGGTTGCCACTAGTTCGAAGAAATAAAATTCCCTGACATTTCCCTGACAAAATTGAAGAATTCCTTGGCATGTTCTGTCGCAGTAATTTCGTGATAAGTCGCAACATTTTGAGACATTTTCAAAAAGGCGATGTCGAGATCATTAATCATATGGCAATGCATCTAAACCTTTTTCAAAATTCCCTGACAATTTCTTGACATTTGCCTGTATTTTCAAATTTCCCTGACAGTTCACAAAATTCCCTGACAATTCCCCAACCTTGAAAAAATATAAATTTCGCTGACTTTTCCCTGACGCGTGGCAACCCTGGCAATACGTTTTTGCAATATATTGCAATGCGCTTTTTGCCGTGTTGTTTCATCCCAAGTATATGTTTGATCTTCAACTAGAACTGTCACAAAGCGGACAAATAGCCCAACTAGCACCTTGTCACTGAAAAAGTACTATAGGTCAAACGGTTTTTCAGTTGGAGCATGGAAATGGACTTTCAAAAAAGTCTGGATTTTCAGCAAAGTCCAATTGTGACCTTTACCTTTGTCCTGCGTGACTCAAAAACAATAGGACGCCTCCTCGAATCAAGGACAACAGCTGTGTACAGTTTCATGATCCTAGCTTAAATGTTTCTCGACTTAGAGCACTAAAATGGAATTTAAACAATCAAAATGGGACTTTGACCTTTATGACCCAAAAACGACAGGGCACCTCCTGGGTCTATGGCAACAACTGTATAAAGTTTCATGATATATTAGGTCAAACAGTTCTGGACTAAGTGCACGTACGGAAACCGATTTCAAACAAAGTCAAATCGTGGAAAGCCATTTTGGAGTAACACTGGTGACGTCACAGATCATCGATTGTCGAAACACCGGATGATACGTGAAATCTGAATATTGGATTTTATACAGGTGAAAAACGACCGGTTCAGAGGCAAATATCTCTTCTTTCCATTAGATTAAAAATTAAACCCCATTAAAGCTCCACTTTAAGCAAGGACAAACGCACGACATACACACCACCATGACAATAGCCAGCCATGCAGTGGAGCTAAAAAACATACAATTCTATTTGTGAATTTGAAACAATTCCTTTTTTATGGGATTTCACTATGTACATTGATAAAAAAAGGCTATTCCTTTCCTAAATGAGACCTGGTTTTGATTTCCACAATAGAAAAAGCTTGGGAAACATTGAGATTAAAGAAGAAAATGCTGATCAGCATTTTTTCCCTTTGCTTCAATGTTTTCTGATTTGTATAATTCACAACTTTTAGCTTTAATTACACCCATTTGTCTTCTGCAGCAACTTTAAAATTGGATCATTCCAAAATTTGACGTTTAAATTCTTTCCCTAAACAGCAAATATTAAGATAACAAAACGATAATTAGTGTCAGAAATGGGAATGCGTAAAATATCTAGAGCATAGACTGTATTTATGTAAATGGCATCAATATTCCTTCTATTGTGTAAATTTCTCCCCAAACATTTCTAATTAAGGATGTCAGAGGTAGGTCTTGTAGGAAATGGTTTTAAGAATTGTTGCCCTGGAGGAAAATGTTAAAATAAACCTAACATGTATAGTACGAGGGTTGTCCGGAAAGTTATGAGACTGTCTTAATAAAAAACGAACGACAAGTGTGATATATTTAAAACTTTACCTACAGATAATTGCATATATATCAAATTATTCCTGAAAATTTCAATAAGATACTACTATGTGAACCGTTACAACATAAATTTTAAAACATACAAGTAACACTTTACGGAGCACTTCGTTGCATTATTACATAACGTCATTTTCACAGTTTTTCAAAATATTCCCCACAGGAACGCACACACTTACGATTGCGTTCAACCCATTGGGTAAAAACATGTCCATACCACTCCTTTTCATACCGTGCAACAGCTGATCGTACTGCAATGCGTAAGACTCGTAAGTTTTCATGCCGATTTGCAGCAATGCAATTCTGAAATAAAGCTTTTTATGTTTGTGAGGTGATGGCCTCCCGCTCCGTTTTAGATCATCCACATCTTCATTACCGTCACTAGAACGTTTATGCCACCGGAATACTAATGCCCTCGAACAGTTAGGACGCGTTTGATCCATTTTTAGAAACTTATATGCATCCGTAGGAGTCATTCCCACATTTTCACAGTGATTGATAACCGTGCGTTGCTCCGTGCGTGACGTCAACGTCGGAGTTTTTTCCGATATCTTGAAAGGTTGAGTGTACTTTCGTTACTTGTAATAGACATGTTTTCCGTTGTATGACGTCAAAATTTTCTGCAAATATGTAGCATACGTTTACCTGACGTCATACGTTTTGACCTTACGTTTTGGCCTAAAATGTATCTTATGTAAGATATTGACATTGCATAATCTTTTTTTCATTTCCGGTAATTTCAAAGTGCTCCGTGACGAGACGAGGTAGTTGTCTTGGCAACCATTTTCTTGCCGTGTAGGGAGTAATCAAACTTAATTTTCTGCAAGAAAGCTCCAAAAATAATTTTCTTTGTAATCATGCTCTTTTTAAAACTTTATTTAAAATACTTTTTGAGATATAGACACAGTCTCAAAAATTTCCGGACAACCCTCGTATTTATTCATTTGTATAACAATGTTGTGGAAAAAGAAGAAAATACTCAAAATGAGCAGCTATTTCTTCTTTTCCCAAAATGTTCTTATTTTCTAGTGTTTGACATGAGATACTTCAAATCACTACCTATTGACAACTTAATCATTTATCCTTTCCCAAACAAGACCTAGATTTGACATCTTATGCAAAACATGCGCAACTAATCATGGAGTCATGTTGTTTCGCATACCAGTACTACCACAACACCCTAATTGAGCCTCTTGCTGCTTACCCACATAAGTTCACAATATGAAATCAATGATGGGTGACAATTTGTCAGAGAGGGTATTTGCCACAGCCGGGTATCAAACCGGGGACCTCTTGATTGAGAGGCAGATGCGCTACCAACTGTGCCAAGGCTATCACCTGTGAGCCCATATAAGACCAACCACAATTCAATCACAATTTAGCCACAATTCAAAATTCTAAATTTAGCTACTATGTAAACTTCCTATTTTTATATTCAATGCTTAAATTTAAAAAAAAAAAACAGTCCCAAAATTACACTATTTAAGACATTTTGACATTTTAAAATTCCAGCCATCATAATTTATGCTATATCTGACATACGAATTGCATTAAATATTTTGAAAAAAGAAGAAAACTCAGCTATATAACTAAATATATAGAGGGAAAAGAAGACACTCTTGATCATCAGCAATTTCAGATTTTTTCTCAATGTTTTCTAGATAAAAAAATAGATCTTTATGCAATCTTTGCCATAAAATTGCACTAAATGCTAAGAGAAGTGAAAAGAATATGGTCAGCAGTATTTTCTACTTTTTCTTGAATGTTTTCTTTAGCTTTCTATGTCCTGGCTTTTTAAAACTACAAAATGACACAATTTGATATTTCCCAATTGAAAGGAATTGAAGATGATTCGATCATTCATGTCAAAAACAGAAAATGTTCAGTTATATCTAAGAAAATACTTAGGGAAAATGAGAAATTGTTGATCATCAGCAATTTCATATTTTCACTAAATGTTTCACAGACATAAGAGTTTGTGCAATCTTTAACATAAAAGTCCCATTAAATCTTACAGAAAAAGGAACAGAAAGCTCTGATCATTAGTATTTTCATCTTTTTCTTAAATATTTTCTAAAGCTTTCTATGTCTATGTTTTTTTATAACTTTACAAAATGATATAATTAGAGGTTGTTCCAATTAAAAGGAGTTGTCGACAGCACAATAGCCTATGTCAAACAAAAGAAAATGTATAAGTTATACATGTATAATGATAGCAACATGCTTCCTCTCCTTTGGCAGAGAGGAAAATGTAGAAAATATTAGACGTCAGTATTTTCTACTTTTTCTTCAATGTTTTCTTAATCTTTGTTTTTTGTACATATGTGTAAATCAGGCCTTGTTTGGGAAAGAGCAGCTATAAGCATGCTTCTAAAATCTGAAGACTTTGAAATCTGCTACTTCATATTGTTAATAAGAATGTTCGTTATTTCCCACAAAAACTGTTTTCTGACAAGTTCTATAATGCCTTTCCAAATAATGACTTCCACTGGGATTCGAACCCAGATCATCCACTTCAAAAGTGAATATGCTTTCCTGTTACACCATGGAAGTTGGAGTGTTGGTTAGGACTATAGACTGTAAAAACTAGTTTTTGGCGAAATCTTCTTCAAAGCAGTTGAAATTCAAACTATATAGAAAGATGCTTATGCCTAGCTCTATCTCTCTTTGTTTTTATCAAATTAGAATTGTAAGGAAATATGAAATGCTAATTATCAGCATTCTTTTATCACCTTCTTTCGTCTGATTATTTCTAAAATATCATATTTCTAAGAAGTATGTTCTAGATGGGGAATCGGTTAGTTCCTAAAGGGTGAAGTTAAAAAAAATGAAGTTTTTATTAAAAACAGAGCCTGAATGAATATGTTCTTAAGAAAAATGTTCTTCTTGGATTAAAACTATGCATTTTGATGGTGTTAAACACCATGGAAAATTTCATGAAAATCGAAGCATCCAAACCAAAGTTACGGCGAAAAATATACCCAAAAATGTCCCAAGTGCAACGTAAAAAGCGTGACATTTTGATACATTCATCAATTTCAAACCTTGTTTTAAGAAAAGCGTGATGCTTCATGTACCTAAAAGATCCTGCAATTGGAAAGTCATCAATTAAACTCAAGGTTCTAATGTAATTCAGTTATGTGGCACCATATTTGCTAGTTCAAATTTAAGCATTAATGATGATACCCCCTGTCAAAAATGTATCCTTCCGAATAACAATTTTAGAATTTGATCAAGTACATTTCATACTTTATCATCAATATGCACTATGAAAGGTTTCCTAAGCATAGCAGTATGTCTTAAGATTTATTTTCAATTGCAAATAAGCTAATCCGGAGCAAGATGTGTCAGAAAATAGCGTCTTTAAACTGCTACCGGAATTTGTCCCAAGTGCAACGCTTTGAGGCTTTAGATCCATAAAAGAAGCATTGCCTGTCTAACATGTTGTTTTTCCTCATTTTTCAGATCAGCAAGTCAGAAAATACAATTCACTGGTAATTCTTTGCAATTCTTTGCATGCTGTCTTCCTAAATTTTGACGAAAGTGATGTCCCAAGTGCAACGCGTTTTGCTAAGCAAACTCAGAGCATTGTGAAACTTTAAAAACAAACTGAACTTGCCATACTTTGGTTTTATCTTATTGTTAAAGTATACATCTATCAAGTAACAGCATTAGAAAAATTTTGTTATGTCGTACGGAGAAATTATTTGGAAATGAATAGCTTATTTTGGCGAAAAATATATTCAGTGGAGTTTTTTTCAGAAATCAAAACTCGCAAAACACACTTTTTTGCTTTCATTTATAGCTCATTCAATGTAGCTGTCAGACGCAACAATAACTTAAGCTTAACTGTCTGTGGACATGTTTGAGTAACTGTTTTACAACGAACCTTGAAACGTTGCACTTGGGACAAAAAAATCTAAAACAAGAAAATCCATGCAGGAATCTTTATTTTTCCAAAGAAATTGAGCTGATAAGCAAAGAAATAGAGAATAGATGGTTCATGTCTTGGATGGGTCAAGTTTATTTGGCGAGCGGAGGAATTTATCTTGTGAGCCGAAGGCGAACATGATAAATTCCTCAGCCGAGCCAAATAAACTTGACCCATCCAAGACATGAAACATCTATTCTATTTATCCTGTTACAACCTTAAAACGATCTAGAATTACAGAAACATATTCATAATCCATTGAAATCAATGGATTATTATTTTTTCAAAGCGATGTCACCCTTTCAAAATGTTTGAATGCGCACACGTTTGATGAGCGTCAGAAAGTAATCGGTGTGGAAATTTTCCTTTCCCATCAGCATTTTATAATTTCACCGAGGTAAAAACAAGCAACTTTATATTTCAATTTTCAAATAACCATGCAGTGTAATTACTAATTCAAATAGCAAAGAACTAGAAAGTGACGCGAGTCGACGACTGTCTTGACCTGACTGTTTCTTTGTGTGTGGATTGGGATTGGAAGGATCCGTATCGGTTTTAACAAAAACAGATTCAACGTTTAAATTAAAACTCGAAAAGGTCAAACTGTAACAAGAACATGAAGCGCCTACCACAAATGACTCAGTTCACTATTCGTCCCAACTTTAATTTCCTCAGTCCTGGATTTAGCTGTAAAATCTAAATTGTGTTTTGCACTTTCTCCGATGTCGTCCATTTTTAGACAGTCTCCAACGAAGCAAGCTTGTGTTGTGCGTGGTAATGAAGACATTATTTCAAAATAACAATAGCCTGACGAGTAAAAACAGGTACTACGGATGTTTTGAAATACGATAACAAACCACAAATATCTCCACCTCATGTAAATCCAAACCATTCCTTGTTTTTTCCTGCACTGTCCTGTTGTAAACAAACATCGCTTCGATTCCCAGACAACAACGGGTGTGTATTACGTCATCCAAACTTTAATCAACGTCATCGATTTCTAAGAAAATTAGGTCAATATTCCAGGGGCGGATTCTGTTAGTGGGGCATTTAGTCCAAATATTTAGACAAGGGAATGAAAAAGTTTCATTTGTGCTTTTTATTTCTCGTTTTCTGTAGACCACTTGCCTCGGATTACGAGTAAACTTAAACTTAGCATTTTTGTAAGTTCGGTGCAAGAATATTGATTAAATACGCAGAAATTATTTGATTGGGGTGATTTTTGCTATTCAAAACGGGAGACTTTGCGAACATTTTGTGTAAGTTTTGTCATAAAAACGGGGATTTCGAGATCGACCCTGCAAAACCTCCGGATAAAATTAAAAGTAGTTTCGGCAGATCACGTGATCATGTAGCATAATAAAGCATGTCACGTGATCAGGGGGTAGGATAAAGCTAAGTTTATCCTACCCCCTGTTATTGGGCAGAATATTAAGCTAGTGACAGGATAAAATGAAGAAACTAACTATAAAACTTCCCTTTAAAGGAAAACAACTGGACACAAAATAATAAAATGAACCAGTCAAGACAAATATTTGGTTCATATTAGGTATGTGCCTGCTTAGAATGAAACATGTGCCTATTCTTGGTGCAGAATATGTTTTAAATAGTGTAGATTATATTTGGTATTTCTGATGCTAAGAGATAATCTCAAAGGAACACAGTTGTTACTTTTTAGAAGATCAATACAACTACAGTTAGACCGTTGCACTTGGGACATAATTGATATTTATGCTTTTTACTATTTTCAGTACAGAATTTATCAATTTTATCAATTGATTCAAACTTTGTCGTCAGGTCATCAAATTTGTCCTATTTTACTATATTATGACGTCAATTACTGTGTCATCTTTGTTATTTGGCATTATCCAATGAACGTCTACGCCAACGGTAATCACATACTCTGAGTGACATACATCCAAACATTTATATTCATCGGATGAAATCAAATTTTCTTGTTCGTCAATTCAAACAATTTACTTTTATGAGTTAATGGTGTAACATGAGCTTAATAAACCCAGTAGGAAACTGTAACAGACTTTTAACTTTTATTCCATTGACAACGTAAGACTCGGCAATGAAATCTCATACTGGTCTCCAGATTAGGCGAGATTGGCATCGGTTAAAACGTTCACTTATGTGCAGAGAGTACCTTTTTTACAAGCCTGTGAAATTATATAACTTTTTATCAATAAACTAGACAAACGAAGCTTTTAAATCGATTCTAAAATACACAAACTTCAAAAAGACGCCTTCAAAGAATACTTTGCATGGTACCAAAGTCAACCTAAACTGACATTATTCTACACCTTACATTTATCATCATTCATGGTGTAACCCTCACTCATCATCATGTTTATATAAAACAAAAATATGATATTTTTTAACCAGGAGACCTTAAATTTGAAGAATCTGATTTTTGTCCCAAGTGCAACATTTTATTACCAAAGATATGTTGATGACCAGTTTTAGGATTTTCTGAGGTTCATGGAAAATATCAAATATACAATATTATGATTTATTTCTTTGATTTACTATCATTTTCAAACCAATGGAAAACAACCAGCGTGATAAGCATAAATAAACTATAGCATTCAATTCTAAGGGAATAAGTGTGCTATTTTGAATATTTTTCATGCTCAAAGTTTAAATTTCTTACATTTATTAGTTATTCTACATACATATGGCACATTAGTACTAAAATATTAAGTGAAAAGTGTTCTTTTTTGCTACAAAAAGCTTTATTGACATATTTTTGTCCCAAGTGCAACACATTGAGGAAAAAAGGGCAGCTTTTTGAAGGTCATGTTTTACCAGATTTAATCATTGTATCGCTTTGAAATTTTCAGAGCTGTTTTGGAGTGTATTGAAGTTAAATAAAAATATATTAATTGCAATATATATGGAGAAATCAAATGAGTGGAATAACTTTTATAGGTAGAAACAAGGAATTTCAGGTAAAATGTATGAAAAAATGGCGAAAAAATATTTTTTTCAAGGATTTTGCTGAAATTAACGTTTTAGGATTATGAAACAAGATATATTCAATTGAACTTGACAAATATTTTATTTCAAATGTGTATGTTACAACTTTGTGGCGCTCTGCTAAAGAAGTACTGTGTTTTGAAATAAAGTGCCATTAATGACAAAACCATATGAGTTGCAGAAACATGGGATACTTTCAGAGAGTGTTCGCTATTAATTTCTGAAACTTTAACATCCTTAGTAATGATTTATACCAAAACTAAACAGCTACAAGGCTGTTTGATTTTTTACCCCAATGTCGCACTTTGACTTCATGTTTTTGAACTTCACCCTAAAGCAAAGAAATTTGAAATAAGGTATATATATATATATCATCTTTTATTTAAAAATTGGGATGGAACAAGACATCATTAATATGAGAGATTATAATTCCTAACTAGTTTCACTCCTCAAAATGTTAATAAAAAATTATACTTCACCTGATGATTTTCCAAACAATCTCCCTTTTAGACATAAAATCAGCTATTTTTTTATCATTATGTTTGTGTGGAAAACTTTAAGACTAACAAGACCTGGCCCCGGTTTCTCGAAAAACTTAAGTATATTCTCATGAGTTCATGCTCAACTTCTATTGAATACCAATCAACGTTGATTGGTATTCAATTGAAGTTCACGTGGATTCCGTGCAATTTGAGCACGGTGCTCAGATTTGAGCATGAGAACGTACTTAAGTTTTTTCGAGAAACCGGGGCCTGGTTTTGATGTACCTACTAGTATCTAAAATATGAAATTTAATTTACTTATAATTGTGATCTTGCATATTGAATTTGGACCAGTCTAAAATTTAAGAGTTTGGTAATGGGTTAATGTATATGATACTGAACTAGTCTATTGCTTGTTCTTGTTGATCATACAGTTCTGTTGCTGAATATTCAACTAAGCCATATTAGTTGTAATTTTAAATAGGAAACGATTTTATAATGTAAACAATGACGTAGATTCGTACAAACACAACGATAAACCCCTATCTAAGTGTTTATACAACGATCTATTTTTAATACAATATACTCACAATATCGAATCGTATTAAAACACACTGCACAGACAGTAATATTGCATATTATCAATACCCATCAGTTATTTTTTTACAATTTTAAGACTGTGAGTCCTGAGGACTAGCAGGATTCCATATCAACGAGTGCAGCTACTAGCTTAGTGAGTCCAATACATTATTTTTAATAGGAAATCTGTTAAAATTGTTGCATCCTGGGACTCGCTAGAATTAAAACTTTGCATCCCAGAGACCAAATTATCAGTAAAAGTAGCAGGATGCGCAGGTAAAAAAATCACTGATGCATACAGCATCATTCTATTGAATTAACATTGTATTTCTTAAGGCTCAAAAAGCACTGCTATTTAGATTATCAATGGATGATTACTATACATGTAGCTACATATTACATAAACTCCTTAATTAATGCACTTAGAGCAATATTGCATACATGATTAATGTGCTTACAGTTGCATAGTATATAAGTTCTTACTACAGATCATACATAACTTTGGGGTTAAGGTAGTTCACCCCTAATGAGATTCATGCAATGTTGGAATTTTTCATGCTACGTTGTTAACATTCATTATGTGTCGAAACGTATTTCGGTGACCTCATAAACATTTGACAATGGAATGTTCCACCGCTGGATGCTCACAACCTTGTCTGAATAATTCAGATGTCACATGAACCTCATTACCTACATACTCAATCATATGGACCCTGTTGCGTCAAGACATAGAGTAAAAAATCCATGTCTGATCTAAGCCTATCAGTGTTTTCAATTCAAGGGCTTGTTTGGGAAAGAGTTACAAATCTAGGAAAGGACTTTTAACTTTAAGTATTCAAATAACAGTTTAATGTTCAACAAAAAAAGAAAAAAAACATTTAGATTATGTGATCGATGATTCATGCTGATCTTGATCCTAATTGACTGCCAAACACAGAATAGTTCAGAGTCAGAATGGCAAGAGGTAACCCTTTCCCAAACAAGACCAGGTTTTGATATTCCTAACAGCATTATCTTGAGACAACATTGTGGCAAGAGAAGGAAATGTTGAAAATCAGCATTTCCCCTTTTAACTCAATATTTTTTGGCCTTATTCAATTGCACACAAATCTTATTTTTGTCACCATCCATTTGTGGTCTGTAGTAGATTTCAAATTGAACCATCCTAAAATTTTGCCATTTGGAAAAGGATTAAATACATAGAATCCATGTTGGGTTGATTAATTGAATGGCATTTAGTTCACTGCATAAACAGTTTTCTAGTCATAATATTGGCAGCTGGTGCAACCAACTACATGTATATCATCACTCTCTTGCACACGGTTCATTCATTACATTCACATGTATGTGTGAGAGTAACGAACGACAACTCTGCTCGGAGATTGGTATATCATATGTTCCTGGCATTTCTAGCTGCATCAATACAAACATATACTCAGCAAAAGAGCTAACGCATCACTTTTTAAAATTGCATAACTTCTTTATTGTCAAAGATTTAGATTTATAATTTGGCAAATGTTTATCCCACAAGTTTCTGCACTCATTCATCAAACTATTTCTAAGTTTTCTTTCTTGTGTGACCGCGTCATACCAAAAGGGGGCCAAAACAGTTTTTCGGCTCCTGTAACTTGTGATCTTTTTCAATCATTTTTGTTTGAATTGATTTTGAAAGCTGGTTTATTGTGAAATTAAAGTCTGAAAAAATCAATTTTCTATCTAACATAACAAGGGCTGTTCCGGGACAACGTAGCTCGCATAGAGGCACCTTTTTGAAAGAAAATGTCAATTTTTCAAGGTCAAGGTCACAAGGTCAAATTTTATAGAGTCAGGTGAAAGGTCCTGTTGGGGCCTGTCTGTGTGTGAAATATTAAGACTGCATCTTATACAGTTCATAAGATATAGACCGATACGTTTTTGCCTACGTAACCTATGTCGCCGTCGACGCCATCAATGACACCAACGGCACTAGTGATGTAACAATGCCTCTGTGGGAATACATTACGCGCCCATAAAAATGTTAAAGCCGTCGGTTTGTTTTTTGAAGGGTAACATTTGTAAACAGAAACTCTTTCAGCCAATGCAAAAGGTTTGAAAGTTATGCGTGAATTTTCCATTTTAATCAAATTTCAGACTTTATGAATTTTAGAATTAAGGGTGTCCTTATTAAAAGTTCAATATTTTACAAAATACTGTAACGTTTACTATGAAATTTCATAGATCTCTTATTAAATAGTGGTAGTCAGCATGTGCAAATTTTGAAGGTATTCTGTACATTCGTTAAAAAATATTAACAAAGATCTGAGTGATGCGTTAGCAGTTTTGCCGAGTATATAAGCATGCCAGCTGCTATTCTGATAGACGATTCAGAAAATGTTGCCTGAGCTGGGTCCGAGACCAATACCTCTTGGTTTTTAAGTCTAAGACTATGTTGTTACTGGCTGAACTATCCAGGATTGGTTATTCATGTATGGAGATTATTCACTACTGATTAGTCATCTTTCCCATTATTACCTTCAACAAATCTGAGATAGTTCAGTCTGTATTGTTGAAGACTAACATTTATTATAAACAATAGAGGAATAAATGCATTCAAATCCCGGCTTAACCGATAATCCTTAAAATCGACATTTGATAATAACATAAATTGTCTCTCAATAAAGGCTGAATCATAGCTGGTTGTAAAGATTGAATAAATTATGCTGTGTTAATCCTGGTGTAACAAATGCAAGGTAAACATTGTTAGATGTCCCAGCCTCTAAAATGAAGAACGGAAAGTTGTTACAAGTATGAGTTGTTGAAAATCATTTGAGATTATAAAATTACAAATCAATTAACCTTGACTGAAAAACTTTAGGAAGCAAAAGAATGCACTTGATTGAATCAGCATCTTTTTCCCCAATGTCCTTTCTGCCATTTTAAGGACTATGCAGTGCAGTTTCCTAATCACAGATTTTTGCATTTGGGTAGGATAGCTAAAATTAATATTTTATAGGATTGTTGATTTCCGGAAGCAATCGAAAAACCTCGTAAATGAACAAATGTGAAAGAAGAATTATTTATTCAATGTTAATTTTTGCTTTGCATAAGGTCAGTGCCAGGTCATTTGGTAATTTTAATAAAGTTGTGCTCAAGGTAATTTCGGACAAACAAATAGTATTTTGTGGGTGTTGTTAACTGCTGCTTGATTCAAGACGTTGTTAGGAAATTTTGTAACAACACTGATGGTTTGTCAAAACATAACAGTATTACCAAGTCTATTTTAAGCACAAAATTTATTGCTATTGGAAACTGAAAAAGGGCGCGGCATCCTCTTTTTCATTGCTTTTGGAAATGTCCTTTGTTTAAATGACAAACTAACATTAATATCATTATCTGGAATTGGGGGGGGGGGGTAATTAGAATTACCCTTTTTTGCTAAAATTGTGCTTGAATTGTGCAGATTTTAAGCCAAGAGTTTGGGGATGGGTGTTCACTAGTTTGCTGTTTGGGAAAGTGTTAATCCCTATTAAATTAGCTTGTTAAGTCTTATGTCGGGGGCAGCGCCACCGAACCCCTGCTGCTGTTTATATGTTGTTTATTATAAATGGTTTTAGTTTATATTGTGGCTTACTGACATTGTCACATGGATTATTCTGAATGAGTCAAAGGATCATTGGCTCTTCATTTCAAAGTTCAAACATTTGTATGCAAATTTTTATGTAGATCTATAAAGATTAAAATGGCCCCAAGACCTCTCTTTTTTTCAAAGTACAAGCCTACATGACGTCTTGTAACTGTATTCAGGATATACATGTATGTGAAAGGGTTCAAGACTACAAATAGGGGGGATTGGTCATTTCCTGGTTTTTCACAATGTTGACTTAATTTCTACATGAAAACGGAAAAATAACAGTTCCCAACCCCCTCTGGAGTGGACCTGTCACTGTATACAGTAGTGGATCCAGAATTGATGTGAGGGGGGTTCGAATATACAAAGGGGGGTGTTTTCCTTTTATTGCACAATTTTGACTGGATTTCTGCATGAAAATTAGGCTATAGCACTCAAAACCTTGATAATTACACTTATTCTTACACTGGCAGATCTCCAGAAGGGGATCGAATTCTGGTGGGTTCAAACAAACACAAGGCATGGTACGCTTTGAATAGTTGCAATAATGTAACCACTGCAATCTTTATCATAACGTCACATTAACACTGATCTACAAGTTTACATCAGGGGGCTGCGCCCCCCGAACCCCCTGCGGTTCTAAAAAATATATTCTCCTTAATCGACACTTCAGGCTAAATCTATAGATATATTATTCTCAGCGTCACAGTGTGCAATGACATATTATAGACTCACGTAGAAATGTACGTGAATCACGTAATTTGAACAAAAATCATGTACTACTATCTCACCCAAAACGTCTAAGAACGTACACAAAATGAACCCGCATCATGTATGAAAATAAGATGACAATTCTCCTTGTTGTTTACGAAAGAAAAAACAAGTTTGATAGCTGAATAAAACCGAAACTGCAAAATTCGGTCATTCTGATCCCTCTAATTTTTCCGCTATTTGTAGTTGGCCATGACGCTGCGTTTTGGGGATTTACTCAACCTAAACGCTGTATCATTGCAAGCATCTACTGAACAGGCTGGATTGTTTTAATTTGATCGGTCTAAATGCACATAATCAGAGAGTCAACATGAATAGGGGGAAACGACGAAGAAAACACCCAGTCTGGACCATCATCCACTGTTGAATTTGAAATCAAAATTCATGGCTCTCTCGTCTACCAGTCCAACTGGCTTCGTTCGGACAGAGAAAAGGGAACAATGCAGATATTTATTAGAGGCTAAGCTGAAAACGGAAACTGCTTCATGGTTGGCGTCTGAAAACCTTCCAATCCTCAAGTTTTCAAATTTGATTGATTTGTAATTAAAAGAAAAGATGCTGAACAAAATGCCTCAACCCTTTCCCAAACAAGACCTAGATTGAAATGGAAGAACTGTTTAGATTTAGTGTCAATTTTCTTGTACCCCCTAATTATTTTTTGTACCCCCAACTTTAACCACCAAGAGGTACAAAAAACCCTAGTCAAAATTTTCAGTGGACACACTGACTGGTGTCACTCGGTTGAATAAGGAATTTTGTAAAATGATTCAAAGGTTTTTGAAAAAATTACTATCGATAATATTTGAAAAGTCTGATAATGTATTAATTTTTGTTTTTGCGTTGATAATGGAGAGCGTAGCGGTCTGATAGACGGAATTGAATGGGTGCGTTGACTTTCCAGATGCGCAGACTTACCCGACTCTGTTTTATTTCTTTTTCTTTGGGGGGGGGGGGGGGGGTAATATATCATCTCAAATAAAACTTCTAAATATTCGAACTATGCAAGACACAAATAAGAAACAAATTGTACATGACTTACCTTCTTAAACATGTCCATTTAGATCTAGAATAGATTTATTCTATCCGAATATCTGTCCCTTATAAATGTCAGTTACACGAGTAGTAAAATCCATTGGACTCCAATTTGGAGACGAAAACTAATGACATTTCACAAATAATCACTTATCATACCACTGACAATTAGTCGATGCAAGTCACTTTAGATAAGTCCCTTTTCTACCAAAATGTCAAACCTATTCCACATTTATTCCAGCGTAAAAATATCATTTTCCAACTAAAAAGAAAAACACACTCCGCGCTGTCATCTTTGGGGAGGACTTGATTGTGCTACTAAATTGACTCGGAATAATTAGGCTATAAAGGAAAAGACACAATTTTTTTCTGAAGAAGCTAAATAAACGTATTTTACATTTTTGGTCATTTTGTGATAGGACATTCTGCGACAATTATCTTATTTTTCGCCCAATCACACTTGATTTGACTGCACAGTTCGGAATGAAAACGGAGTATGTCCAATCAAGTACGGCCCAACAGCTTTTTGCGTGACGCAAACGGATGACATAAAGCGACACCCACAAACATAGCGATCTTCGTATTCGCTTTTAGCAATTAATATCCAATTCCTGCTTTCAGAAAAGAAATACAATTATTTATTTTGGCAAAATACATGCATAAAACAGATTTTACGGCCATCCTTTGAGTGACAAGGCCTGCAAACCCGCTTGTTTACGTATCCAGGATCCGGTTGCTATTACAAGTCCGGTAATAGGTGCAGTTGCGTTCTGCACTTTGCGACTTAAATATTTTGAGAAAATGAATTTTCGCAGAAATAATGACAATGTGGAGACCTAGATGGTGATTGCCACAAGAATTGTTGAGGGTTTTCAAGAAAATCGTTGGAACGGTTTTGGTGGCAATCAAATCCCGGCTATATCCGGCAGGTTTGGTACTTTTGGCCCTATTGTATCATTCATTCCATGAATCGAACAAGTTCTTTTCATTACACTCATTCTTTACTACCAATATTCTAACTGTGATTTCATCATCCATTTGTTATCATCATCATCATCATCATCATAATCATTATCATCCTCATCATAATCAACATCATCATAGTTCTCATTTTGAATTCACTCATATTCATGTTGTTTTCATACATCTAAATTTCTTCTTGATTTTAACGTGCCATGTTATAGTTTCAGAAGGCCTCATTGTAAATAAGTTTTCATTCATGACAACTTAATGTGCTATCTTCTTTAAATAAACCCCTTCTAGATCCGCCCTTGACTGTCTTACAGAGAATGTTTCAGAAATCATTTCGAGAGGCAATATAATGAAGTACTTTTAATCAGCATAATCTCAATTTGCCTCAATGTTTTCTATACTATATATTAGGCCCCTTATAACACACACAAGGGTGAATCTAGATTTTTTTCATGGGGGGGGTGGGGGGGGTTAAAAGCCCAAATTTGGTCCACGCCCAAATGAGACTTTTATGTGTTAAATCATATCTATTTAACGTTGTATTGACGCTTTATAGTCAACATTCATTTTTCGGATGATCCCAGTGTGTGTGTGGGGGGGGGGGGGGGGGGTGAGACATCCCGACCCCCTCTAGATCCGCCCTTGCACACACAAAAATCCTACTATCAAGATGCCCATTCTGTTGTCTGCAGGAGCTTCCAAATTGAATCAGGTGGCGTTTAGGAGACAGTTTAAAAGCCCTGTCCAACTTGAAAATTCTAAATAATTTGTCGTTTGGGAAATGGGCTCTGCTCTGATTAGGGTCAGAGCCTAGATCTGGCTTAAAAAAAGTGGTACTATCTTAGTAACAAATTAGAACTGTGTCTCTGCGTATTATCTTGTTGGAGTCAAAAAGAGTCATTGTGTGATAATAGGACTAAGGGTAACCCTTTCCAACCCTCTTAGTTACATCAAATTTGAAAGGATTTTCAGACGACAGAATTATCAATTTCAATAATAGAAATGAGTATATTATTATAAAGATATTGTGGAAAAGAGGAATAACTGATGATGTCATAAGCATTTTCCCTCAATGCTTGCTCAAACTATTTCTAGATATCTACTTGGGACATCAAAACCAGGTCCCGGTTTCTCGGAAAAACTCAAGTACGTTCTCATGCTCAAATCTGAGCACCGTGCTCAAATCGCACGAAATCCACGTTAACTTCAATCGAATACCCTTCAACGTTGGAGAGTATCCATTTGGAGTAGAGCATGTTCTCATGAGAATATACTTATGTTTTTTCGAGAAACCCGGGCCAGGTCTTGTTAGTGTCATGTAGCATAGGGATAACAAAATTTCTACATATTATTGAACCGAAGTAACCTTTAGTCTGGCTTACCTGCTCCTAATACTGCGTTATTGGGTCAGGAAGACACCAGTAATGGCGACGTCCATTGCGCTTATATTGTAACAAAGGTAAAGAACAAAGTTCTTTAATTTTGTGAGCAAAAAATCATTAGAAGAGTAGATAGGTTTCGGTATATTTTTAACTCTAGCAATAAAAGTTTTACATGACCTCAACGCTAACCCGAGATAAAACGGTTTTAAATTATGTACATGAAAACTATATAATGGCAATTTGGATGATCAATTAACCAGAAGTCCGATTAGCTCAGTGGTTAGAGCGTCTTCTTAGTGTTCTAGAGGTCCCTGGTTCGAATCCCAGGAGTGAAAGATATTTTAGTCACCCCCTTTCTTTTTAAATTTTTCATACCAAATGGCATGATACCATTTGGTATGAAAAATGTAAAAAGAAAGTGGGGGTGACTAAAATATGTTTCACTCCTGGGATTGGAGCCAGGGACCTCTTGAACCTAAGTCAGATGCTCTACCCCTGAGCTAACCGGACAACTGATAGGTGACTTATCCAAATTGCCTTAATATAGTTTCCATGTACATAATTTAAAACCGTTTTATCTCGGGTTAGCGTTGAGGTCATGTAAAACTTTTATTGCTAGAATTAGAAATATACCGAAACCTATCTACTCTTCTAATGACCCTTCTTTGCTCACAAAATTAAAGAACTTTGCTCGTTATCATTGTAATTAAATTACACCACTGGGGGCAGCCGTCTTTAGTGAGTGCCTGACGTACTAAAATACATAGTACGACAGGGAACCAGACTAAGTAACCTTGCGCTCATTATTGTCAATATTGCAGACGATTACGTTTGTTAATAATAAGTATTCATAGCTCACGGTCACTTCGGTCTAACAATAAAATAAAACCTATTACCAAATAATGACACCTGTTACTTGCCACAATATAATTTAAGCTTCGGAAAGCAGTGAGGAAAATGAAGACATTGCTTGTGACATATAATTTCTTTATGCAAGTTCTTCATTTCTAAGAACTTGTTCCATAATGAAAGATTAGCAAATGCTCAGTTTCATTCGCTTGAAATTGTCGTCTGCAACATCATTGATTTTGGGCTTGTCTATAATTTTGCAGTCTAGTAATGGGTTAACATGCAACATGATTTCAATCAACTGGTAATAAATGACTTAGATAACCCCATATTACTGAAATATTGAATTGAACCCTGTTTAATTTATCAACTCATTATCAAACACTCCCTGAATTTAGGACCTGAAAAAAAGATCATTTTCTGCTTATGATCTAAATTTTTCAAATCAAAAGTTACACTTAATTTACCATTCATTGGTTCATTGGATTGGATTACACGCTTATAGTATCGTATAGTATAGAAAATGTTGAGCAAATTTTATTTTTCAAAGACCAACGGTATTTCTTAACCCTATCCCAATAACCATCATTGCAGACTCTTCGATATTTAAAGGAGCTGAACACGACAAAAAGAATCTAACAACCAGTACTGTAGTAAATTAGTGCGTAGAAAACATTGAGCGAAATGAAGAAAATATGCACATATTATTGCTTGACAAAAAGTGAAGCAATAAGCAAAATGTTAAAATAGAGATCAGACAGTAGGCTTACGTTAACAGCGGCGCATCCAGGATTCCTGTGAGGGGGGTTCGAATATACAAATAGGGGGGTTCGTTTTCATAGTATTTCACAATGCATTGTCATGAAAATTAAATAATCTGGCTACAGAGGGGGTTCGTTTGAACCCCATCTGGATCCGCCACTGATTAACCCTTTCCAAACAAGACCTGGTTTTGATCTACCTTATAGAAACGGAATGAGAAAATATTGAGGCAAAAGACGAAAATGCTGATGACCAGCATTTTCTCCTGTTGTCTCTACTGCACTATATTTACATAAATTTGATCTTAATCATCATCCTATTTTCGTCTGACAGCATTTAAATTTGATAACCCTTTTCGTTTGGAAAAGGGTTAATTAAATCTGTGATTGCAGATGACAGTTGTTATGCTTGCATCATAGGTCGTGTCATTAAATCCAAAACATAACAATAATTATACAATATAACTGAAATAATAAAAGCCATAAACATTTTGATTAAGATTTTGAATATAATATTTATGACTTATTAAAGACGAATTGTGTGATTACTTTATTTTAAAGAGTCAAAATAAAAAATATTAACCCCTTTCCCAAACAAGACCTGGTTTTGATGTCTGTAATACAAACGGTTTGGGAAAACATTGAAGAACAAGAGTTGTCCGCGGACAACGTAGCTCGCCTATACGGGAGCTTGTCACAAAAACAACATTTTTTTTAAAAGTAGGTCAAACTCCAAGGTCAAGGTCCCAAGGTCAAGGGTAATGGTCGCAAATGAAAGGTCTTGTGGAGATGAATCTATGTATGAAAAACAAGGCTGTATCTTTAATAGTGCCTGAGATATAGGCCAGGTTAATTTTTTTCAAAAGTAGGTCAAACTCTTAGATCAAGGTCACTAGGTCAAAGGTCATGGTCCCAAATGAAAGTTCTTGTCGAGATGTATCTATGTATGAAATATCAAGGCTGTATCTTTAATAGTGCCCGAGATATAGACCAGGTTAAAGTTTTTCAAGTGAAGACGCGACGGGACGGGACGCGACGCCGACGCTGACGCCGACACTAGGGCTGTGACATTAACTCCCCGGACATAAAGTCCCCGCTCGCTAAAAAGAAGAAAATGCAGATAATCAGCATTTTCTATTTTTGCCTCGATATCTCCTTGCTATCTTTCGCATAAACAGTATCGTATTAATTAGCATCATTTTTATCACGTTAGTGTTTTCATCAGTTTTCGAATTGGACCGCCCTAAAATTTTATTGTTTGAGAAAGGGTTAAACTGTTTTGATATAAAACCTTACTGAATGACGATCCCACATAAAATAAGAGCCGAAATAATACCATTTATCAAGAATTAATTAGTAGAAGTACATAGTTGTATAATGAAGGAATATTGAATCAATAGTGAAAGGAGAGAACACCATTCTGGTCAAGTGTTTAGGCTGGATGATTTACGGGTCTCATGCTGGGTTTTACTGACCACTCTGAGATAAAGAATCTGATAAACACTTGTTCATGAAGTGAGTATACAAACAAGTAACTGTCAAGGAAGTTACACTGTTAATTCTAGTTTTTTTCTAGATTAATCCTTTCCCGAACAAGACTGGTTTTGACTTCCCCAACAGAAAATTCTTGGGAAAACATTGAGGCAAAAGAAGAAAATGATGATCAACCAAATTGAAAAGACCCGCACAGCAGCAGACAAAATGAATGTGAATAACTTATTTGGATATCAATGATCATTCTACTTTTGCCTCGATTTTTTCTCTGACATAAAACACTAAAAGTATTCACTTCCGTTTTGTCATCTGCAGACTTTTTTCAATAGCGAACAGTTTTCCCGCGTTCGTGTGCTAAAAATAGATTTCCGATGGGAATACCCCAACAACGTTTGCCGGGTACCAGTCTAATATTTTGTTTATCGGTCAATGAATCGGACAATTTTTCGTAACCGTGTTAGCAAAAAAATATTATTTTCAAGCGCGATATTAGTCGATCATAGATAATGCAGGCGGGAACTAAAACTACGAAACATTGCGCATATGCAACATGCAACATTGCTTCCAGATACGGAGACAGACCAGAAATTACAAACGTTTTTTCTTGAGATTCCTCAGCAGCTTAACCAGAAAAAACATCGAAAAGTCTGAAAGTAAAGTAGCTATGATCATGAAACTTCTCTGGTAGATAGATCTCACCAAGGAGAAGTGCAACGTACAAGGAACATAACTCAGACCACACGTTTTCCGGTGGTCGGACTATAGCTCGGGCCATTGCTGTTCGATTGGAGCTATAGCTACGGAAATGACGTCAATAGCTCGCACTATTGGTGTTCGGTTGAAGCGATGGTTCGAACGATGGCGCGAGCCATTGCCAATCGAAGTCGGCCTCTGTTTACATCTGGCTGTCCGAGATCATGCCTCACCAATTCCACGGGAAGTCTCTGGTAAACAACAACCTGCATACGGTAAAATTTTTGCATTTACTCCTACTACTAAGCGGACAAGTAGAATTGAACCCAGGGCCCTACAACCAAATTCCCATATCAAATATGCTCTAAAGCTGTGAAATGGGGAGTGCGCATGCGCGCCGAGTAAAGACGTGAAAAAATCCGAAGAAGAAAATTTCATCAAAAACCAAGAATTTCAAACAGATTTAGGAACCTTGGATCGTAACCTGGCTAAGAATGCTAAATTTAACATCTCAACAAACAAACCGCGATATGTAATCATTCTCCAAGGTCGGTAAGCCCCCCAAAATACCTTCCCCAATATACCACCTTACCCCACCCACCACCTACGCCATCTCGAATCAACATAGTCAAACTTAACAAATTTATCAACAAACCAAGGATTGAACCTGAAGGGAAAAGAACAAAACAACCTCTAATATTGACTGATAGTAAAGACGGAATCCCAGAACCAACACTTGGGAAAGCTTGGCTCAAAAAAAGAAAATAATTATTTCTAACCTAATAACTGATGGAACAAACTGTTAGTTAGATTAGTGGAGCGGAAGGCTACTGTAGGCATTTCAGTCAGTATGGGTTTTTCCGCGCTATACTGAATTTTGGTCAGTACGGGTTTATCCGCGCTATACCAATCATGTTTGCATTAGCATTTGCTGCCCTTCTACTAGCAGTCAGTTTTACTGACAAACAAAACAACATAGAGACTCACAAGATCTCACAATCTTTTCTGGCTTTAAACCCGAGGCTGCATTCATCAGGGAGAAGACCTATTACTCTACCAGTCCAAAGAAATCTAAAATCAAGTCTTCTCTCTGTAGCTTTATTGTTGTCTGGAGACATAGAGCTAAATCCAGGGCCCAAAAATAATCTAAAAAATATTTTTCCATGCGGATTGATCTCCTCGAACGCTCAAATGTTCAATGGCTATGCTGTAACTGCGACAGCATAAATGTTTCATCATTCACATTCAGAAGCTATGAAATCAACACTTCGAGTTACTATGACCCTCTTTTATCTCTTGATGAAACAATGGACTCATTAAAATCAGACATCTTTAGCCCACTGAAAACAAGTAGCCCTATGACCAATCAAAATTCTACGAATAGAACTCAAAACAGAACCAAAACAAAATCAGAAATCAGTCATGAGGACGCAACACACAAGAAACAGAACTTACGAATCCTAACAGTCACAGTGTTGGAGCGGAAGTGTGTGAACACTTGTCTTTCAGTGATAACTTGTGTGTCTGTACATCGAGAAAATGCAACTTGGTAAACATCGGCGGTTGACATTGGTAAGAAGTTATGTTTTTCTGGATAAACACAACACTTTTGTCAGATCATTGTACTTTATTTATTATTCCCTGTAACATTTATAGAGCAATCGGAGCCATTGGTTCTAGATTTAAGTCATTTTAGGCCCGATTCACTTGGGCATGAACTAAAACGGGTGATTTAGCTGTTACGAATCGCAGTTTTCACTCGAATAGATGCATACTTTAGGGTATTTCGCGACAAAATTTTCATTCACAGCTCGTGCACATGTGTGTCTTGAGACTTATATAATTATTTGGTTAGGAAACCGTCTAAAACTTCCCATTTTTGCCGTTTAAAAAAAATAAATTTTTGTACAATCGTTTGTCAAGTCCTGTACAATAGCCTGACAATAAGTACTAACTTTTGTACAACGGCTTGAATTGCATATGTGACATATTGATTGTAATAAATATGCCTTTGCCTCTTTTTGCATTATATTCGACTGATATTTTCATTATATTATGCTCGCCCGTAAGAGATACAGAGAAAAAATTCCAGGAAAATAAGAAATGTTTGCATGATGGAGAATCACGTGACATAATTTTATAAAATCTTCCATAACTAACCTAATATTTGATTTACACCGACGAAATACTAAACTAAAGTATAATTGAAGTCTCAATCTTTGACAATCTGCTAAAATCGGCTTTAATCGATATCAACATTTGACAGGGACCAATTAATAGTCATCATCCATGACCCTGGGAAATCCAAAATATATTATTTTACTGTAACCAAAAAGATATCCTGTTTGGATCTCCTGTTATATATAATTTTACAAAGCACAATTGTAAACACACGATTTTGCGCTGAAATGTGATTTCATCGAGGCATTCCTAACGGTTTTTAAAAGTGCGTAGCATGGCGAATGACACAATCAAATGCGTGTACTGTACACTTTATCCCACCAAATCCGTTGAGTATACATGTGGTATAGTCACGTGACATTTTCCATGGACAGCAAGCTGAGTTAAGAGTAGTGTCCTTTGAGGTGTAATATGACAACGACATGTGAATGATAAAAAAATAGCGACTCTAAATTGGCGGGGAAAAGAGGGATTTCGATTAATAGAAATATGTGTTTCGAAACAAATATCCTTAAATAAATCGACGTAATTACTATCTGTAGACAGCTACTGTACTATCACGGCCACCGCGGACAGCAAATGTGTTATTATTCGCCATCTTTCAGTAAGAATTATGCTTCTCTGCCAATTTACATATATTGGAATATACAGTAACCTTTCGTCACGGCACATGGTTCGATGTAGGGAATAGGACACAATTATATTTAGTAAACAGTGACATAATTTCGGACAAACAATATTATTTCGAAGTTATTGTTACATAATTTCGTAACTACGGCTTGATTCTAGCCGTAGTCATTAGTTTTCAAAAAGGCACAGACGATTTATCAAAACATAACGTTTGGCAAACCAAGTCTACACGTTTAGCACAAAATTCGTTGCTATAATATAAACTCATTCATTACTCTAAAACGAAATTTGAAATATAGGTAAAGAAAGAAGCCTATCCAGTGAAACATTGGATAACAAATTAAAGAAGATAAACCGAAATTTCGTGTTTGTGTTGATATTTTAATCCGTGTGAAATATAGGCAAGTGACATTACAAACTGCTTGTAAGCGATTGTACAATGAATTTATAAGGGAATTGTCATTAGCCAAACGATTGTACATAAAAACTGTCAACATGCGGACACTTAAATCGGGAATTTTATTGGAATGGACATCATTTCGTCTGAATCATGTTCTTAGTGAAAAAAATACATACATAAAGGCATTTAATTTTGGGAATAAACAATACGATGAATGTTTAAAAAGCGATAGAAATGGCAAATTTATGTGGTGAAAATCATGCTCCAATTTTCCCATCCAAATGATCAAGGTATTTTGTATGGTTTAAACAGCTCAAACCGGGCGCATATGAGGACGATGCCTTCCATGTTTATTCAAGATTACGACATTACAACAAAATTTAAGATACGTGTTGAAATAAGTATCAATCAGAAACTTTTTCTTACCTATGTCAACCGCTGGTGTTTACCAAGTTGTATTTCCTCGATGTACAGACACACAAGCTATCACCCAAAGACAAGCGTTCACACACTTCCGCTCCTACACTGTGACAGTTAACTGCAGGAGCATCAAAGACAAACACCAAGAACTCCAAGCATCTATCCAATACTTAAAACCGGACATAATTTGTGGTATAGAATCCTGGCTCAAAGGTGTAAACCCAGGAAAGAACCCGACAAGTGATGCCATTAAATCAAGCGAGGTGTTCCCCTCAAACTACACGGCATACAGAAATGACAGAGGAACTCTCGGTGGGGGTGTATTTGTTCTTGTGGAAAACAGCATAATATCAGAAGAACAAACAGAGCTAGTCACAAATTGTGAGATTGAATGGATAAAGATAAAAACACAAAATGCAAAAGATATGTACATCTCCTCCTTTTACATGCCACACCGTAAAACATCAGATCTCAAAGAACTCGAAAAATCTCTATAAAAATTAAACAACTCTGGAAAAAACATCATTTTGGCAGGCGACTTCAACTGTCCAGACATCGACTGGGAAAAACAGAGCGTGCGACCAGGGAACGACAGAGAACAACAACAACTACTCATTGACATAACAAACAACACCAGCCTTTCGCAGATACACGAACAAGCAACACGAGAAGACAAACTATTAGACCTGGTTTTCACAACAAACCCCTCACTCGTCAAATCCTCTGTCAGCATACCTGGAATATCCGACCACTCCATGATCATTACAGACCTAGAAATAAAACCATTCCATCAAAAATCGAAACCTAGAAAATGTTACATCTATCAAAGAGCAAACTGGGAAAATCTAAAACTAGCCATCATAGACATATCCGCCACGATTAAAACAATGTATGAACAGAAACAAAGCATTCACAAAATTTGGGACTTCTTCAAACAAAACGTCCACGAGCAAATGGACAAAAACATACCTTCCAAAGAGATAAAATCCAAAAACACCACTCCCTGGATAACTCATAGAGAAAGGAAGATGATCAGAATGAAAAACCGGCTCTACAAACAGGCAAAGAAAACAAATCAGTTGAAAAACTACAAACAATTTCAGAAAGAATGCAAAAGGCACTTCAGACGAGTGGAATGGTCTTACATAAATCAAAACATCATAGAAGGCCTAAACCAAAACAATACAAAACCATTTTGGAAATACATAAAAGCAAAAAAGCAAGACTCCTTTGGAATAGCCCCACTTAAATCAGGGAACAAAATAACAACCGATAGTAAAGGCAAGGCTGAAATATTGATCAAACAATTACAGTCCGTTTTCACTAAAGAAGACTCAGGAGAACTCCCAACACTGAACCCAAAAGGACGCTGCAAAAAAACCCTACAACCTATTAAAATCCATCTTGAAGGATTAAAAAAGCTGCTAAATAAAGTAAATCCATCAAAAGCATCTGGGCCTGACAACATACCCAACAGGATCCTAAAGGAATGCTCCTCAGAACTAACCCCTTGTTTCACCATCCTTTTTCAACTTTCTCTGGACACTGGCGAACGACCAAAGGACTGGTGTGATGCAAATATATCAAGCATATACAAAAAGGGAGAGCTGAGAACTACCGCCCGGTATCCTTAACATCCGTACCCTGTAAATTACTAGAACATAATAGTCTGTCGTCATATGCTGAAATACTTCGAAAAAAACAAGGTCCTTTAAAGCTTGAATCATGGCTTCAGATCGGGATACTCGTGCGAAACACAACTGCTGACAACTCTCAACGACTTCCTTACCCAATACGATAAGTCAAATCAAGTGGACGTAGCAATTTTGGATTTCTCTAAAGCCTTCGACACAGTCCCCCATCAAAAACTACTCTACAAACTTGAGCACTATGGAATAAAAGGCAACACTCTAAATTGGCTAAAGACCTTCCTCACAGAAAGAACAACGAGAACAGTAGAAGAAGGAGAGTACTCACAATCAGTACCGGTCGAATCAGGAGTACCCAGGGAACAGTACTCGGGCCGCTGTTATTTCTCTGCCACATAAATGACCTTCCGGAAAGAGTTTAAACCAACGTACGCTTGTTTGCTGACGACTGCCTACTTTACGGAACGATCAACTCCTACAAAGACCAACTAGCTCTGCAAGAAGACCTCAAAAACCTGGAAGAATGGGCAAAAGACTGGTGAATGAGATTTAATGCTAATGGCAATCAGATTGGCTTATGGAATTTCACCCGCAAAAATGTCAAGTTATCCATGTCACAAACAAGAAGAACGCTTTTGAAGAACCATACAACATACACGGACATGCATTAGAATCTGCAAACTCGGCGAAGTATCTCGGCTTGACCATCCACAAATCTCTGACTTGGAAAGAACACCTGGACTAAACCATTAAAAAAGCTAACAACACAAGAGCCTTCATAGCTAGAAACACCTACCAGTGCCCCAAATCTACAAAAGACTTATGCTATAAAACCTTCATTCGCCCTATAACAGAATATGGAAGTGTGATATGGGACCCATACACGAGAAACTACATAGACGGAGTCGAAATGGTGCAACGACGATCAGCACGTTACGTTACTGGCAATTTTCATCGAACAAGCAGTGTCACCACCATGTTACAAGATCTAGTCGACAGCCTCGGTGGCGCAGTGGATAGCGCACTCGATTTGTAGCCCGGTGGTTACGAATTCGAGCCCCGTTCGGGGAAGGTGTGTCTTTGGGCAAGACACTTAATTGTCAGCCTCAGTCTACCCAGCTGTTTGAAGTGGGTAGCAGTGAGGTAAAACTTACTGCCTCTTCTCTTCCACTTGTAAAAATGTTTCGAGTTACAAAAGTTTGTTTCTGTTCAAAGTTATTCACTGTATATAGAGCACTAGTTACATGTAGATTAGTTAACATACAACTAGTTCAGCCTCGATCAGCGGGGGAAAATACGCACAAACAAACAAACAAATAATGGCCATCCCTACAAGAGAGAAGAGCAAGAGCTAAAGCAGTCATGGTTTATAGAATCACCCATCAACTAATAGACATTCCGCAATATTATCTGACAACAGCCACCACCAGAAGAGGTCATTCCCAGAAATACCACATCCCTTTTTCAAGAACACAGATCTACCAGCACTCCTTCTTCCCGTCAAGCATACGCCTCTGGAACACCCTGCCACAGACAGTGATAGACAGCGCCTCCCTTGACATCTTCAAGTCCAGGTTGCAGCCTCCGCACTCCGCTAATCCAGTACCAACTCTTTTAACTGCACTGTATTTTAATCAGCATACGATGTTCTCGTTTTCACACATAGCACGGTACGATGATACGCCAGAGTGCGGACTGTACCTCAACGGAAGAAGAAGAGAAGAAGAAGAAGAGCTGCCAAATTGACCCATTTTACTATATATATTTAATAGGCCCGTTTCGTTGAGGAGTGACACCACATGGGGAGTGCGCATGCGCGCGAGTGAACAAGGAAAAATCCTTCTACGGCGATTGCTAAATGCAAACCCCAACTACTACTAGATCCAAACCCCAACCTTTTGACCCGGTGTGAGAGTAGATTTTACCACGTAACTGGTTGGTAAATAGACACTCCGCGTCATGCGGTGTCCAGGTAAAAAATGCCACTGGAGTTTCACGCAGATGAAGCCGAGTCTAGCAAAAGCAAGTAAATAATCCTGTTCATAGAAAGTTAACAGGTTGGTGTGCAGAACAATTGTCTTGCGAACATATTTGAGTGTATGCCGCACAATGCGTCCATTTTACCAAAGGAGACAAACGAGCAATCGATAAAGAATAGAAACCATTTCGTACCTAAATCATTTCATACCATAAAAAACTATCGTACCATGATTAGTTTGCTACAGATCGATGATATAACAGAATGGATGTTGATCAAGATTCGTGGTATGCATAATATAGCAAAGAAAAAATAGGCAAAAGGAGAAAATTCTGGTAGTCAGCATTGGCGGATTCAGAATGGTTTGGGGTGGGATAGTTAATCAATTATTTAAAGCCCAACAATATTATCCATCGGATTATGATAAAGATAAACAAGAATTGTCATCCTGAAATTCCTTTTTAGTGAGCGGGGAATTTTAAGCCCGAGATGTTAATGTCACAGCCCTACTGTCGACGTCTCATCAAATTTTCTTGACCTGTTTACTTGAAAAAAAAACCTTTAACCTGGTCTATATCTTGGGCACTATTTGAGATACAGCCTTGACATTTCACACATGGATACCTTTTGCCAAGACCTGTCATTTGGGACCATGACCTTTGACCTAGTGACCTTGACCTTGGAGTTTGACCTTCTTTAAAAAAACTTTGACCTGGCCAATACCTCAGGCACTATTAATGATAGAGCCTTGATAGGTCACACATGAATACCTCTTGCCAAGACCTTTTATTTGGAACCATGACCTTTGACCTAGTGAGCTTTACATTGGAGTTTGACCTACTTTTCAAAAACTTTAACCTGGCCCATATCTCAGCCGTTATTACAGATGCAGCCTTGATACTTCACACATGGGTACTTCTCAACAGGATCTTTCATTTGGGTTAATAACCTTTTACCTAGTGACCTTGACCTTGGCTTTTGACCTACTTTTCAAAACCTTTAACCTGGCCCATATCTCGGCCATTATTGCAGATACAGCCTTGATACTTGATACATGGGTACTTCTCAAAAAGATCTTTCATTTGGGACCATGACCTTTGACCTAGTGACCTTGATCTTGGAGTTTGACCTTCTTTTCAAAACACTTTAACCTGGCCAATATCTCATGCACTATGATTGATAGAGCCTTGATATTTCACACATGGATACCTCCTGCCAAGACCTTTCATTTGAGACCATGACCTTTGACCTCTTGACCTTGACCTTGGAGTTAAGCTGTTTTTGTGACTAGCTCCTGTATAGGCGAGCTACGTTGTCCACAGACAACTCGTGTTTGGATTTAACTAAAATGTATGTCTTGCATGTTTTTTCAGACTTGAAAACAGAATTGAAAAATGGATGATCTGGTAGAGCAACTGATACTTGAGGTAAATGGAGAATGATATCATATCATGGGCGGATCTAGAGGGGGGGGGGGTCCGGACCCCCCTGGCATTGGCCAAAAATTAAATTTTGACTATATAAATTTAGTGTAATGTTACATATATATTGCATTTTAAGCCATAATTTGAGCTTGGACCCCCCCCCCCCCCTGGAAAAAATATTGGTCTTGGACCCCCCCCCCCCCTGGAAAAAAATTTCTGGATCCGCCCTTGCATATTACCAATGTTTGTAAGATGAGGTTTGAGTATCTTGGTTTTGAGCTTCTGGGGAAAATAGCTATATGTGTACATTGAAGCCAAATCAAAATAAAGGTGATAACATAATGTGATTCACACATCCATTTTTTATCAATATCCGTTTTGTTGTCTGTGGCAGCTTTCGAATTGAATAATTCTAAAATTTTGTCGTTTAGGAAAGGATTAATCATAATGAGAGACAAATTTCAACTGTTTGGGCAGAGTCGATTGTTACAAAATTCCACCCCGATTAAGGAATATATTAATTGCAGAGCCTGGCATTGACAGGTAATGAATTTTCTGAATAATATACATTATCTTAGGTTAACATACTTTTTCTGTTCATTAACCATTGACATTCCTACATAATATCGCATTTTCATACCCGAAAACCTAAAGCATTTGAAAACATTGAGGACAATGCAGACATTGCTCTGAGCAAACAAGTTCTTGATTATCTACAATGTTTTCTGCACAAAAAGACCAAAAATTTCCAACATTATTAGTTCCACTGGCCGAAGGCAAGCGAGCTATTGTCATGGGCGTTGTGTCCGTCGCGCGCGTGTGTGTGCATGCGTTATTTTTTTCTTTAAAAATCTTCTCTCAAACCATTGGGCCAATCTAGACCAAACTTTGCAGAAACCTTCCTTGGGTGACCTTTACTTAAATTGTTCAAAAAATTTTGATTGGTCGATAAATGTGGGCGTGGCAGGGCGGGGCTTATCAGACTTAGAACAATCACAAAATAATTCTTTAAAAATCAACCATCAGGCCAATTTTGATCAAACTTAGCAGAAATGTTCCTTGGGTGACTAATTAAATTGTTCACAGAATTTTGATTGGTCCATAATTGTGGGTGTGGCAGGGCGGGGCGTAGCAGACTTAGAGAAATCACAAAATAATTCGTTAAAAATCAACCATCCGGCCAATTTTGACAAAACTTGGCAGAAATGTACCTTTACTTAAATTGTCTGTGAAATATTGATTGGTCCATAAATGTGGGCGTGGCAGGGTGGGCTTATCAGAATTGGAGAAATCACTAAATAATTTTCTATAAATCAACTAATGGGCCAATGTAGACCAAATCTGGAAGTAATGTTCATTGGGCAGCCCTTTACTTAATTTGTTTTTGAAATTTTGATTAGTGCATTAATGTGGGCTTGGCAGGATGGGGCTTATAAGAATTAGACAAACCATGAAATAATTCTTTAAAAATAAAGCAATGGGCTAATTAAGACCAAACTTGGTAGAAATGTTCCTTGGGTGACCCTTTTCAAGATTTTGCAGTGCGAGGTTTACAGGAAGTCATGAGATAATTCTTTTACTTTAGCCAGTGGAGCGATTCGGGCCCTCTTGTGCCTCTTGTTTACTTGAAATTGTTATATTTTCCAAACATGTATTTGTATTTGGACCAGTCTAAAATGTATATATCTTGTAATGGATTAATGCATGATTACATAAGTTGGGAAAAACACATTTTTGAAATGCATCTTTGAAATTTACACCTTTCTAAAATTTTGTCAATTCTGTATGGTAATATGGACCCGTTTTTTCCGTCCTGCATTTTCCCGTTACGTCACTAAAGTCTCAAAAATCTCTTTTTGTGTTCATGTGATGTTATCAAAAACAGTATGTAGTGGACGACGAGTATATAAAACACCTTTAATCAATATAAGTATTTGGTCTTAGTCGTTGTATTTCAAGAAATTTCCAAAAGAATGCCACAATTGTGGACGGAAAACGTTAACGTTTTACTCCCTACGAAATAAAATGAGATATTTCAAACAATCTGATTGGTTATCACTTCCGTGAATACTTCAGGGAAATGAAAGATATGTTAAATTTTAAGATTAAAACATTCATTGTGGTGAAGGTTACCACAATATTTAGAAAACTTCGATTAAAAAAGGTGTGTGAGACGTAACAATTTGGTGTCTTTTTAGTTACGTCTCTGCAAATGCATATAAAATCAATATTTCACTTTAAGAATGTTATTTCATACCTTCAACATCTTAATAAATCTCTTTTTCACATCTTTGGTGCAAATCCATGGCATTACACCGATAGTTGTTGAGGTATGTCCATTACTGAAATCACTGTGGTAACCATATATTTAAATGTTACGTCATTCACATTTCAGTATTTGTAAATATTTTGTAAACTTCAGTGTGTAAAGTTGTATTCCATACAATATGTAGTGCGGCAATGATGTACACAACTGATAATCATATTGAAGGCAATCAAGCGAGACATTATTTAAGATTACTGAGACTGTTGTGTCTGATGTGTAAGTCTAGGAATAAGTTACGTCATCAGCTGTAGAGAAAATTGATTTTTTGGATAAAAAATGCGAAATTGATCACAAGTTTGTATTACTTTTTAATATTAAGATTCTTTACACAAGTATAGAATAAATTCGTGTGATAAAAGAGAATGAAAAAAATTGTCAGCAGAGCAACACATACCCCACCCTCAACGACTCACATTTTTTAAAATAATTTTATGAATTACTTGTGTTGAACTAAAATCTGGGCAGAATTTATATTGCATATTGCATTCAGTCAGTTTCACTACCTGAAAAAAGATTTCTAAAATCTATTACGGTTCATTTATTCAAAATGGGAATGAGAGTAATAAGATGTAATTTGGAAACAAAAAAATGTTGTTGTTTGGTGTTAATGTTAACAGGTTACATCATACTAGAGTGACGACACCTAAAGGATGTCACATGAAAGAATGAGTGAAATAAATAGAACTTGTTATGCGTTTTTCAACATACACGGTGGATAACCCAACCCGGTGTACGGTCCACATAAACTTTTTTTTTCTGAGAAAAATCAATTTGTCGGGTTATAATAAGTCACGGTGGATAATCCACGTGACTTTTGGGAAGCGTTAAAACCGAAAAAATCACCCGCTTCAAGGTATGCTTTGTTTAATTTCTCAGCTTAAATTCTATTGATTTTTATGAGATAAAGTGCACGGAACGCACATTTGTGAGGATTTTTTCCCGTTTGTAACTCACTCTGCTCAGAATCCCGTGGTTTCTTCAAACATTCAAGCAAAACTTATTTTCGGTGAATGTGAACGCTTCCCACTTTCGTTTTGCACTTACAAACATTTTGGCTTCCCAAAAGTCACGTGGGTTATCCACCGTGACTTATATAACCCGACAAATTGATTTTTCTCAGAAAAAAACGTTTATGTGGCGGTTACGAGAAGAGTTGCTGAGAATTTCATGGTAGCTAACCTACGTTATTGTACAAACCTACAAATCGCTTCCTTCAAGTTTTTTTTATCTAATTTCTTGGCTTATAGCGGGGGAGCTTCATTCCAAAAAAAGAAAAAAAAAAACAAGAGCTTCGCAGAGCGGCGCATAAACGCCCGAGAGGGGCTTGTCAGTAAAAATTGGCCATTTTTTTCAATTCAAGGGTTGATAATTAAAACATGAAAAGTTATCAAAATTTTGTTTGCACAACAAGACACCATAGAGATTCATTGTGGCTAGTTTGATTAAATTCTGGTTGAAACTGTAGAAGTAACACACAGGAGAAAATGGGCATTTTTTGAGAAAATGGGCATTTTTCCTTAAATTCAAGGGCAGATAATTCAAGAACGAAAACAGTTATTTAAATTCTGTAAGCAGTGTGCACAACTAGACACCATGGAAATTCATTGTAACAAGTTTGATCAAATTCTGATCAAAACTGTAGGAGGAGTTGCGCACACAAGAAAATGGGCATTTTTTAATTCAAGGGCATATAATTCAAGAACGAAAATAGTTATCCGAATTCCGTAAGCGCGGTGCACAACTAGACACCATGGAGATCAATTGTGGCAAGTTTGATCAATTCCGATCAAAACTGTAGGAGGAACACAAGAAATTGTGCACACAAGAAATTGCTAACGGACGGACAGACGGACAGACAGACGGACGAGCGGGGCCATAACACAATACGACCCTTCGGGCGTATTAAAAGAATGGCCGAATACTTCACTTTGTGATACAAGCACCAAATTTGGCACAAATGCTCCTCAGAGTATACCATTTTCAAAACAGATTGTATCCACCATGAAAAACCAACAGCTAGGGACCTATCTTGCCTAATATGCAATATTTAACATTATGGGTATGGGCAATTTCTCCACAGTTGCAGAGGCCCAACCCAGAAAAATAGGGACCATGGCCGACTGGCCAGCTGTTAGTCACTATTTATCCCTGCTGATCACAATATGTCACCACGAGCACAACATGCTCATGTGAGCTAAAATGTATTTTCTTAAAGCTGAAATTCATCTTCGTTTTCATGTCAAATAAGATGAATTCATCTGAAAGAGAATTGTCTAAAAAAAAAAGATTAGCAAAAATTGCGATGAAAAAATCAACCCCTAACCCGAGTTATAACCTGATAAAGATACGTGATTTACAGGCGCGCGTAAAACGAAACTGAAATTTACCTGTGGACCAGATATGGATGATGACGTCAATTGTGCAATCCCATTATAGCCGTGTTAATCTTACATGTATAAACGGTCAACTTTAACTTCAAATTGCGGTGACGTTGCAAAAGCAAATATATTAAATAAAAGCATTTTATGGTGTTTATCATTTGGCCATTAAAAAGGAGAAAAAAATGTGACATTTTTTCGTGAATTTGAACAGTAAAATTCAGTTATATTAACATGCCGTGGTCCAAAAATTCTCTAGTATTATACGCTTGGTGATAGTGGGAATTTACTGAATAGTGCAATTAATATGCTTTTTTAATCTGTAGATTTAGGATAAATGTTTCTTGTGAATCTATTAAAAGATATATAATTATGTTGAGAAGTATTGTAGAAATGTCGTTTTCTCCAATAACAAAGGAAATCCCATTCTTACATTTATTATTCCGTGATTTGTACCAATATTTTGAATGTCTCACGCCTTGTATTATATTGTTTTGTCAAACTAAAATTTGTATGACTGTTCCATTTGCGAAGTTGCAATATATAACATTAAAACCTTGAGTATGGACAATTTATATCCCTTGACGTAACTCGCACAATTTACAACCGTTTCCCAAGGACAAAATATAAGTCTAAAAAATATGCAGCCCATTTTAAAGAAAACAGCGTTGAAATGTGAAGTTCTTGGTTAGAAATTATTTCGGTATTTTATTTTCCTGACTGAAAAAATGCAAAAACTTGTTAAAGAATTTAAAGGCCTAATAATGGCCTAATACATGCATAAATAGTATATAATTAGTACGCATATATTGAAGTAAATGACATTTAACTGTGTTACATTATGTTGGGAAGAATTCAGATAAGTATTTTAATTTTTGAGTAAATGCTTTTACACGACAAGTAACTGATGTTAAAAAAAGAAAATGTGTTTGGTTTAGTACTGACAATATTTAGGGAAAGTGAGAAATTCTTTACCGTCATCAATTTCTTCTTTTCTTTCAATGATTTTTCCCAAACGATTTCTAATGTGGATGTCGAAACCTGATCTCTGATGGGAAAGAGTAAATTAATACAGTATTTTCATATTGTAAGGGGAATTGGTGAGGTAATGGTTTTTCCTAATGTTTCCATATTTCAAACAGAGAGTTTTTTTTAAACATCGAGAAATGATCTGGTAAAGGATCAAGAAGCAAACGGTAAGTCATGTTAAAAATAGCGACAAAAATGCCGTAACTAAAGTTTTTTGGTATTCTTGATACTATGTTCTGGTAGCGCACCTGCAAACTGGTGTGTTATACCAACCAAGTCCATTTATTACGTAATCCTTTGATACAAATAATCCCATCAAACAAATACCGGTAGTTCATATTATACCAGTTTGTTAGACAAGACATTAAACAGTTGATACTTGCATGCAAATATTTCAATTAACCCTTTCTCACACATTGACGCTTTTGGACGCCCCACAAAATAAAGGCTTTTGAAAACATTGTGGAAAATTAAGAATTGCTTGTGACAAGCAATTTCTTCATTTCCCAAAATGTTTTCTATCAAGAAAGACCAAAAATGTTAGATTTTGTTCAATGGAAATTGTCGTCTGCAACACCTATCATGAGTTTGGACTAGGCTAAAATTTTGATGTTTGGTAATGGGTTAAGTGCTAGCTCACCACATCCTTTCTCAAACGAGTTTTTGCATTGATTCAGTCAGGAAAATAATAATAATAAAAAAATAACCAAGAACTTCAGATTTCCCCGCTGGTTCTTTTACAATGGGCCGCATATTAATAGACTTAAATTTTGTCTTTGGGAAACGGTTGAAAATTGTACAAGTTACATCACGGCATATAAAATGTCCCTACCCAAGATTTTAACGCTCCATATTGCGTCTTCCCAAATTGAACAACCCAATAAAATTCAGTATGAAATAATAATAATAATAATAATAATAATAATAATAATAATAATAATAATAATAATAATAATAATAATAATAATAATAATAAAACAATATAATACAAGGTGTAAGACATACGATAGATTGGTAGAATTCACGGAATATTTCATGTAAGAGTTGGATTTCCTTTGTTATTGGAGAAAATGACATTTCTAAAATCCTTCTCAACATAATTATATATCTTTTAAGAGGTTTACAAGAAGCATTTATCCTAAATCTACATGTAAACCCCTTACAAGACGGCAAAAATTTGAGCTCGTCCAAAATGAAAGAAGTTGCGGACGATATTTTCAATTTGATAAAATTTTGAAATTGTTTGACTTTTGGGATAGAAAACATTGTGGAAAATGAAGCAATTTGTTCATTTCCACAATGTTTTCCAAAGCCTTTATCTTGTGAGGCGTCAAACAGCGTCAATGTGTGAGAATGGGTTAAAAGAGCGATATAAAGGCACTTTCCCGGAAATTTCCACTATCATCAAGCGTATAATACTCGAGAATTTTTGGACCACGGCATGTAAATATAACTGTATTTTACTGTCCAAATTCACGAAAAAATGTCACATTTTTTTCTCAACTTTAATGGCCAAATGATAAACGCCATTAAATGCTTTTATTTAATATATTTACTTTTGCAACGTCACCGCAATTTGAAGTTAAAGTTGACCGTTTATACACGTAAGGTTAACACGGCTATAATGGGATTGCACAATTGACGTCATCATCCATATCTGGTCCACAGGTAAATTTCAGTTTCGTTTTACGCGCGCCTGTAAATCACGTATCTTTATCAGGTTATAACTCGGGTTAGGGGTTGATTTTTTAAATCGCAATTTTTGCTAATATTTTTTTAGACAATTCTCTTTAAGATGAATTCATCTTATTTGACATGAAAACGAAGATGAATTTCAGCTTTAAGGTTAAACTAGGAATACATAAATATTCATTATTATATAAGGTTTCATTTAATTTGCTATGCGTTTTTGCAGAAAACGCATGTAACAGACAAACACACAAAATGCTCGCCCTTTCAGAGCATAGAAACACGATGCGACTTTGTGCATTAACGCATTCCGGTCTGGGTGCCTGGTGACACACTTTATTGCTCTACCTGCTTTCCTTAAAGTGACATTTCAGAATTTTTTTTTAATAAATTTCACTTTTATTCTTATCTGAAAGAGCATATTTCCTAATAAAAATTCTGAAAATTCCAAGCCAAAATATGATGCCGTTTACGAGAAATATATATTTTTCTGTTAAAATTTAACAAATTGTTGTGGACAACAGTTCGGATTTATATGGAATTCGTCAATTCTGTCTCAACTTTAAATGTGTGTTTCTCGCTTATCAGCAATAACTTCAAAAAACTAATATCATTTTTACTCATTAGAATGACCAATCTTGACATCAAGACTTACTTTTAGAAATTAAAATGGGAATGAAATGTCCCTTTAGCCCATTACCAAACTGCAAAACTTTTATATACTTGTCCAAATTCAAAGATGTTGCAGATGACAATGTCAAGTGAATGAAATTAACATATTTTGGTCTTTTTGTGTAGGAAACAATTGTGAGAAATGAAGAAATTGCATGTCACAATGCTTTGGCTTTCAAAGCCTTTGTCTTTATGTGAGTCAAAAAGAGTCAATGCGGGGTAATGAATTAAAAGAGTCCAAGGCTTTGACAGTCGTTTAAGGGTGTTAAGATGCACATGTACTGAAGACCATTTTTTATTGAAAACTCTAGCCCAGTGTTTCATTTACCTGCGAGATGCTATCTCCGGGACATTTTTCTACCAGTTTTCCAGTAGGTCCAAAGTTTTTTGTTTCAGTGAGACCCTGGTCTCTTAAAATTGAGGATTTTGTAAGAAAAGTAAGGAAGACTCTAGAGGTCTCATAATTGTTCTTTAGGTTCCATTGATCTGGAACTCAGTGAGACCCTGGGACCCATAAATCAAAAATTGTAAAATAATCACTGCTAGCCTTTGAAATTATAAACTGTAACCTGAAATTAACCAATTCCCATAGGCCCGTAGTCCTGAAGCAATTTCAAATTGGGTGGGCTCAAGCCCCTTTGACTGAATATTGAGAATTTTGGATTTCCCCTAAATTTTCGGAGTAAAATAAGGAAAATTTGGCATTTTTAGTCAACTTTGGGGGGGGGGGGGCTATACCCCTTAGCTACCCCTGCTCTTACGGGCCTGTCCCACACAGCAAAGATTTAATTGGACTGTACTGTGTAGCATATATATACTATTTACGCAAAAGGAGTCAGTACCAGCATTTTCTTATTTTGTCACAATGTTTTTCAAAACTCTTGCTTTGGAATGACAAAACCAGGTCTAGTTTGGGAAAGGGTTAAGCAGTTTTGCACAAGAATGTATATTTTTGAATAATTTTTATTTGAGGTCGTTCGCCAATATTGCAGCTAAATCAAGAAACAATGGTTGTTGCTTGCTGTTGCAATATTGCCCAGCTCTGCCACGAGGAGGCCACCACAGAGAGCCAAATTTTGAATTTTGAAAACAACCCAAATGATCCGAAAGAATAACCGGTAAAATAAAAGGAACTAAAGCAAGAATTTGATATTCCTTTCATACCCACAACACAGGACCAATTTCCCTTGCAGCATACAAATATGGAGTATATTGGTAGAGGGCCATGAGATGATTCTACACACAAAATTTCTATACTTAGTACATTTAAAAACGCAGAGTTTTCAAAGCCTTATATCAAGATGTTGTAAGATGTTATAAGAAATGGAAATATGTGTTATGAATCTCCCACAAGTTTTTAAACGTGAATAGAAAAGAATAAAGTTAGTAAACCTGGAACATTTTACAACACATTAGCCAAAGCGTTAAACACGTTGTCGCTGCGTAAAACAGTGCACGTGAAACTCGAGTTAAATTGCAACATGTTTATAAAGTTTGTCTATAGGGACACTATAAAAACAAGTTTTATCGAAAGAATCTCATTTCTATCAGTATGCATCGTCTTCTTGCAAATGTGAGGAACCAAGTTTTCGGAACGCATATGCTAGGTTTTTCAAAATCGGACATTTCACTGCACGTAGGATGCTGTAACTTATTAATATCACGACTAACGACACGATGGCTCCGCCACATACTGTTGTTACACACTACTGGTCTGTTATGTACCCTATAGAACATGCTTGGAATGACCCAAAGAGATGCGTGTATTTACGCACCCCACCACCCAAAACGTTGCAAAAACTTCGTATTCTTTTTATTCAAGAGCTTAACAAAATGTCACAAGAGGTTTCATTGCGAGAAAAGTCCTTTCTATGCCACGACGATGTAAGACTTTAATTCAAGCTTTAGGTGGCCACACTTGTTATCAATTGATTTGACCTATCTCAATTAAAAATAATCAATTTTTATTCCGATGTGTATTTAAAACATCTTCTACCTTTAGAGTTTTTGGAATTAAATAAATAAACGAAAATATACCCGCATTACGTAGCCTTTGCTTGTCATTTCAATCCTATAAGAGAACGAAGTATCTCTGCGGAATTAAATGTACTCAGTATAGTTCTAGGCCGAAAGGTTCAGGAGAGGAAGATTGTACAAGATTTCCTTCTTTGTCCCAATATGAAATTTGATAACCACAACAAAGGGCCAATTTTCTTTGCATCACAATAATTTTAAGTATTTTGGGAAATTGGTTTGAGTTTATTGGGGTTTTACGCCGTTTTCAACTACCAGGGTCATATCGCGGCGGCTGGAGCACCTACCCATGGATTCCTGTTGTTTCTCAAACCAGTACTACCACAACACCCTTACCGAGCCTCCAGCTGTTCGCCCACTGAGGTTAACGATTTCAAACCCATTGGTGGGTGACAATTTTGTCAGAAAGAGTATTAGCCGCGGCCGGGTATCGAACCCGGAACCTCTCGAATGAGGGTCAGATGCGCTACCAACTGCGCTAAGGCCGCGGCTTAGTAAATTGGGATAGGACCTTGAGTTGATTCTACACACAAAATTTCAAAGCTCTAGGCTAAACAGTTCAGGAGAAAAAGATTGTACATGATTTTCTTCTTTGTCTCTATATGAAATTTGATACCCACAACATAGCCATAGGGCCAATTTTCCTTGTATCACAATAATTTGAAGTATTTTGGTAGAAGGCTTTGAGAAAATTCTGCTCACAAAATTTCAAAGCTATAAGCCAAACGGTTCAGGATAAGAAGATTGTACAAGATTTCCTCCTTTGTCTCTTTATAATATTACATACCCACAACATAGAGCCAATTTTTCTTGTATCACAATAATTTGATTTATTTTAAGAAAGGGCCTCATTAAGATTCTACACACAAAATTGCAAAGCTCTAGGCCAAAAATTTCAGGAGAAAAAGATTGTACAAGATTTCATTCTTTGTCTCTATATGAAATTCGATACCCACAACAGAGGGTCCATTTTCCTTGTATGACAATAATTTGAAGCAATTTGTAAGAAGGCCTTGAGACGATTCTACACCAAACGGTTCAGGAGAAAAAGATTGCACAAGAATTCCTCCTCTGTCTTTATATGAAATCTGATACCCTACAACATAGGGCCAATTTTCCTGATATCACAATAATTTGAAGTATTTTAGTAAAGGGTCTTGAGCTGATACTACTACTGTATACAAAATTGCAAGACTCTAGGCCTTATCAAGGGCGGATCCAGGACTTTTTTCCAGGGGGGGTCCAAGTCCTAAACATTTTCCAGGGGGGGGGGGGGGTCCAAGCCCAAATTATGGCTTAAAATGTAGTAAATATGTAAAGTTACACTAAATTTATATAGTCAAAATTCAATTTTTGGTCAATGCCAGCGGGGGTCCGGACCCCCCAATCCCCCTCTAGATCCGCCCATGCTTATAGTTTGGGAGGAGAAGATTTAGTAATTGTGGAGTGTGGACAGAGGGACAGATGGTTAGCGATCACAGTGGCGGATCCAGGATTTCTGAAAGGGGGTTCGAATTTACAATTAGGGGGGGGGGGGGGGGTTCGTTTTCCTATTAATATATAATTTCGACTGAATTTCTGCATGAAAATGAAAGAATTATGCTTCAGAGTGGGGTTCGTTAGAACCCCCGAACCCCCTCTGAATCCGCCACTGGATCACAATAGCTCACCCCCAGCACTTCGTGCTAAGGTGAGCTAAAAAGCTTTGAAAAAAAATGTTGAAAGTGAATAAATTTTTGTAGTTAACATTTATATATATAATTTCTTCATTTACAACAATGTTTTCTACACAAAAGAACAAAAAAAATGTAAAATTTTATTTATGAATTTAAAACATTTTGATTTTCATGGGATTTCAGCATGTGCATTGTTAAGTGAATTAAGGATTATCCTTTCCTGAACAAGACCTAGTTTTGATGTCCCTGGGGTACAGAGACAAAAGAAGCAAATGTTATAATATATTACATGTTATATATATATCAGGGTGCCCACTGGTCAGGGAAAAGTCAGTGAAGTTTGTATTTTCTTCAAGGTCAGGGAAAAGTCAGGGAATTTTGAAAAATGGTCAGGGAAATCTGAAAAGCTTAGAAAGTCAGGGAAAAGTCAGGGAATTTTGAAATTTTCTTTTGCTCAAACAATACAAATTTGAAGAAAATGAAATAAAGTAAAACAGATAATCATAGCTATAGCATTTTTCAGGTTTTAATTAACAAACCAGTTGTTCTTTAAAACATGACTCTGCACTAATCATTGTCATTTTAATGTTGAATAAAGGCTTAACATTTGAAATGGATCTTCTATTGAAATTCAATGCTCTTAGGGCTTAGAAATCTGTTAGCAAGAGGAAAAAAGCTGACAGTGAAGAGAAGAATATTGAACATCTTCAGAGAAGGTTGAAGAAATATTGATACAAAGAGGGTAGTTATATTATGTGGTGTGGTATGTGTATTAATACTTGCACATCTGCAAGGACTGTGCACCATTTGGTTTTAATTGCTTTTGAGTTTGATGATGAGTATAACATGATGTCATATATACCATCTCCTTCCAAACCACTTAGATATTACCATTGTCTTCTTTCAAGTGACATTTTGATGTCATGTGAATAAAGCCCTCAAATATATCCATTATCACCTGTTTCCTACAAACATTAACAAATAAGTTGCACTTGTACCGGATTGATAGAAAATCAATTTTAGCACAAAGCTGGTTTTAAGGACAGATCCTCCATTTATTTCCTACGGTAAGAATTTTTTTTATTTTTTCTGTACTGATACTTAGATATATGAGAAGTAAAAAAATGACTTAAAAACTATAGGTCACCAAGCGAATTAAAGAGTTATTTGATTTCAAAGGAGACTACTCTTGTCTAAAATTGCAAAAACGAGGTGTCACTTAATTACCCACAAAAAAGGTGTTCGAAATGACTAGGATTACATAAATACGTCTTTATTGTGTTCAATATGTTTTATTCTGTCTAAATGAGTATCAATTTTGGAAAATTAAGTGATGATTTTGAAATTTTTAGTAAAACATTCTTTCAAAAGTAGCTGAAATTGCTCTTATTTCGCAACGTTTCTGATAATAAAAAATATTCCAGCGGTAAGAATTTTTTTCTTTTTTGGTATAGACATATTGCTTGGTCATACCTACAAAAACAAATAAAGAAAATTATATCAAACCAAGCCTTTTTCTCAGTTATAAGTAAAATTTGGTTCACTTTTTGCAGCTCTGTCCGAAATTGCTTCAATACTTTTATCTATTTTCTTCCTTATTACCAGCTTTAGATAATAAAAAGTGTCGTCTTTTTTGTCCATCTGAAGCGGACTATCTCATAAAGATACCACTTTGCTTTTGTTGCACCGTTTCCTATCGCTAACGCCACATGTTGAACGCTTAACAGAAAGCGAAATATACCATCCGAGTACAATTACAATTTAATTGACCAAACAGAGAAAATGGAAATAACCAAAAATGTCATTCATCAACCAAACATTAACTAAATGTAAAAAGACACATTTGCTGAGAAGGTCAATTACTGAAACAGCTTTATTTCATTATTTAGGATATGCGCAGTAAGTTGCGCAGTAACAACTGGAGGATCTGTCCTTAAAATGTCCTAAAATTGGAAAGCTTGAGCATGCAATATGTCAAAAATGTACATTAAATTGTGCTAATGATAAACTGTTCACACATGCACAGAGATATCCATTTTGTCCAGAAATTGACTGAAAATAACTAGTAAACAGGATTGTGTTTTAAGTGAAGATAAATGTGAAAGTTTATCAGTGAAGGAAATTTTGATTGGAAAGTTTCTAGATAAGGGCCTTATTAATTGGTCAGTTAATATTTAAAATGGAAAACGGTTGCAAAGCAAATCTGGAAAAAGCAAATCTATCCTTTAAAGACCTTTCATGAGAATGATGCTCACAGACAAATGTTTGAAACAATTTAAGTAAGACAAAGACTGAAGTAGTATTTCTCATTTTCTCTTATTTATTGAGGTGTACACTTTAAAGTTTAAGTCATAACTTCAACCATAAGTATTTTAAAACATTTCAATTGTTGTCAAAGAAAGTGTTTTTAACTTTTTCAAGCAGGACAAATTATCTTTTCTCTTCATCATGTATAAAAAGTTGAGCATTTTAAGGATTCTACTGATACATGTAAGTTCAACAATCACTTTTGAATTGTTTTTGTAAGAAATCTTGATAAATAGCAGATGGATCGGACAGCTGTCGGGGAGAATGAGGCCGTTTAGCGTGAAAAAAGGTCAGGGAAAAATGAATTTTGGTCAGGGAAAAGTCAGTGAAAAGTCAGGGAATTTTATTCCAGATGAAGGGTGGGCACCCTGTATATAATTATAATATCATTCACGAATTTCACCTTTAAAACTTCCAAAGGCTGGCAACAAGGGACGCCTTTTGAGGCGCTGAAAGTTAAAAGTATTGGAAAACATTGTGGAAAATAAAGGAATTGCTCGTGATAACCAATATCTTCATTTCCCACATTATTTCCTACTCAAAAAGACCAAAAAATGTAAACTACCATTCACTTGATATTGTCTTCTGCAACTTCTTTTAATTTGGATCACTCTAAATTTGCTGTTTTGTAATGTTTTAAAATTGATTAATAGCATCAGATCTATTAATTGTGTAGTCTGCAGCAACTTTAAAATCGGATCATCCTAAAATTTTGTCTTTGGCAATGGGTTAATTAAAATCCTTTCCCAAAACACCAAAATTATAGGACTGATCCAAATTGAAAGATTTTTGTGGTAACAAAACTAATGTCTTCTGAGATGGGAAATGTGTAATAATATAGCATAAACAATATTCAGGAAAAGGGAGTGTTAATTAGAATGAATTTTCCTTCTTTTGTCTCAATGTTTCCCAAACAATTTCCAAATAGGGATGTCAAAAGCAGGTGGTGTGTGGGAAAGGGTTAAGAACTGTTGTTGGAAGGGAAAAGGTAAAAAATAAACCTAAAATGTATAGTGTTTATTTAAACGATAATCATGCATGAAAACATTGTGGGAAATGAAGGAAATACTCAAAATAAGCAATGTCCCTCCCCCCCCCCCAAAAAAAAAATGTTTCCATTTTTCAGTGTTTGACATGACTGAGATACAGGCCCCAGTTTCTCGAAAAAAAAACCTTTTAAGTATATACTCATGAGAACATGCTCAACTTCAAAGGAATACTCTCCAATGTTGAAGGGTATTCGAATGAAGTTCACATGGATTTTGTGTGATTTGAGCACGGTACTCAGATTTGAGCATGAGAACGTACTTAAGTTTTTTTCGAAAAACCAGGGCCAGGTCTATAAATCACCATATGGTTACAATTTTGAAGACATTGACCCTTTCCCAAACAAGACCTAGTTTTGACAACCCACTTAAACATGCACTGTAATCGCATGAATTTGTTTTTGTATATCATCTTAACTTGTGTAATCAACAAGGCTTGGTAAGAATTCAATTTTCATATATGTTCAATTATTTATTTTGTGGTTTGCAATAACTGAGAATTTTGACAATCCTGAAATATTGTTGTTTGGTAATGCATGAAGATGATGGCCATCAGGCATTGGTAAAGAATAGCAGGGGGCAGTTAACCATGGCCCCTAGGTTTTGGGCTAGGCCACTGAATATTTAGAGACAATGACCATACCCTTAATGTTGAGCACTGAGTCTTGCTAGTCTGGGCCCTAAGTAAAATACTCTTTTTCCCTGCATCAGGGTATCCTTTTTACAAAATTGAATGATAATTGATATGCCAGATTTAATTGTACTTTAATGGAAAGTAATTAAACATATATATTGCACAATTGGAGCACCTATAACCATGGATTCCTTTCATTTCTCATAGCATTACTACCATAACACCCTAACCTATCCAACATCCCACATACATTCAGTGATTCACTTACTATTATCAAACCATTGGTGGGAGACAATTTTGTCAGAAAGGATATTTCCCGTGACCAGGGATCAAACCCGGGTCCTCACTGGTGAGAGTCCGATGCGTTACAAACTGCGCCATGGCCATGTACCATGATAAGACAAATGTAATGTAACTTGTAACAATATCTTGTAACAATTTTGAATACATATATTGCAAAATTGATCCATGAATGCTGTGTCGGAATTATTTGAGCGGCGTCGCAAACATTGGTGGCGGAACATTCCTCTTCCGAATGTTTACCAATTGTCTGAAAAAGTGTTTATATATGTGACAATTATTAATGACATCACGCCAAATTATATACATGTATGTAAGTCCAGCCTCATTTGACTCTCATAAGGTACTATAAACAACTTAAAAAGGAAAAATCAAATGTCCAAATCAGCATTTCTGTGAACTTCGAAGATACCAAAAGTTATCAAAGAGGGCATCAATAGAACAATATTACAGGGACAATATTAAGGTAATCCACCCCTAAAGAGATTCACTCAACATAGGAATTATTTGGGGAGGGTTGTAAACATTTTGAAACTTGATGTTCTACCGCCGAATGTTTACCAAAATCGCATTATCATGTGGTTCGCATGCGCAAGTAAACAAATAATGACATGGCACAAATTATTCTAACATCGCTTGAATCTCATTAAAGGTATTTAAACCTACTTTAAGGCAAAAATCAAATGCTAAAATCAGCTCTTTCTTTGAACCTTGTAGATCTATACCAAAAGTTATCAAAATAAAATATGTGAATATAATTACGCAGACGATATTAATTATTAAGGTAGTCTACCCCTAATGAGATTCACTCGAGATCAGAATTATTCAGGCAATGTTGCAAACATTTCAATGTTCAGGAACATTCTACCACTGAATGTTTACCAAATCGCCCAAATAGGTGTTTGTTTACGTAACGAATGGTAATAACATGGCCCGAAATATTGCAATGTCGCATGAATCTAATAAAGTTTACCACCTAAAGGCAATTTTAATCAAATGTTGACATTTTATAAGCATTTTCTTTGAAATTTAACCTGCAAATTTTCCCAAATATAGTCTATTTCAGAACAGGGTTTCCGCTGACTTTCAAAACCGGGGATACAAACCATACTTTGTTTTTTACAGCATGCTTGTACCCCCTCTAGTAGAGACAAAGAAGGCTGCTTGCAAAAACTTGGGGTACAAGATTCATTTTGGGGGGTAAAAAAACCCATTTGGAGGTTTTTTGACACCCTGATTAGAGTGATTAGAAGTCAAAAGCAGATCTTTTATAATAAAATGTTAAATTTAAAAGAAAAGCTCAATATAGCTCACTGACACAGAGCAGCAAAAGGCCAAAAAAAATTTGACCAAAATTTTGCAGGTGCGAAGTGACTTGGGGACGAAAACTAACAAATACGGATTTTACAACACTTCATTTACAGTTTCCATGGGCAGATCCAGAGGGGGAGGTCAGGGGGTCATGACCCCCCCCCTGGGATTTGGCGAAAAAGGTGTCCCAAATAAGCTGCGTCATTCGTCCTTGTGTGCCATGACAAACTGTTGTTATATTTAGTCATTCATGGTATGACCTATATATGCATGCACGGATCCAAAGGGGGAGGGCTGACCCCCCTGGAATTTGGCAAAAAAGGGGTTAAAGATAGGATCTCCCCCCCCTGAAAAATACCTGGATCCACACTTGGTTTCAATGAGCTAAAAACACTTTTTTTCCATGGCTGTTATATTTAATTCAAAAAATATAAATGATAACTTACTTGAAATGTATGAATTCACTTCAGAATTGGTGAAAAAATATTGAGTCGCGATGGGTTGTTGTTGCAAGGGCGGATTTAGGGGTTGGGTCACGGGGTCATGACCCCCTGGAATTGGCCGAAAATTGAATTTTGACTATATAACTTCTTATTTTATGGTAACCGTAAATACATAAATTATTACGGTAGTATCTTGAACGCTGATTAGCTAATTATGGTAACCAAAATTACACATTGCGGTCTTGTTCTGGATGCTGATTGGCTACAGTAACCGTAAATTAAGCTTGTCTAACGCGCAACTTGGAGCGCCAAGGCCGCGGCCCGAAGCAAAAGAAATAAATGGTGGTTAATGCTGATAATCAGTATTTTCTTCTTTTGCCTGATATTATGCACTTATTCTATTTTTGTCAACTTTCATTTCTTGTTCCGCAGCAGCTTTTGAATTCGACAACCGTAAAAAAATCTGTTTGGGAAAGAGTTAACCCCTATTAGTTTGTTAAGTCTTATGTCGGGGGCGGCGCCCCCGAACCCCTGCTGTTTACAAAGTGTTTATATTGTGTCATACTGAAATCGTCACATGGATGATTCTGATTGGCTCTTCATTGTATGCAGTTTCATGTAGATATAAAAATTAAGATGTCCTCAACATTATACCTTGCTTTTTTTCAAAGTATACATCATCATGAAACTGAAAAAATACACTCCCCAACCCCACTCTGGATCTGCCACTGTTTAGACTTCTTCAGTGAATATCATTTACAGTATGGCAGTAATGCAAAGTTATTCCAAACTCATTGTATGTGAAACAAGCTCTTTTCCAGAACTGAGAAGAAATGCTACAAAACAAAAGACATCATTATCAGTCAAACAAAAGCAAGAACAATCAATCAAAACTTTGATAATTACACATATTGTTACACTAGCAGATCCAGAAGGCTGGGGGGAGTTGAATGGCAATGAATTTGGTGCTAAAAATAGACTTGGTTTACTGTTACGTCTTGACAAAGTAATACCGTCGGTGTTCAGTTATTATAAAATCTTGTACCTACGGCTTGTCTCAAGCCGTAAGTACGAGATCTTATAACAACACCCACGAGATACTATTATTTGTCCCGAAAATACCTCATGGTTAACTCGATAAAATTGTTTCTTATTCGGGTGGGTTCAACGAACACCGTCCGAGCATGATATGCTATGTACACAGGCAGACCTGGAAGGGGATTGAATACCGGAAGGTTTAAAAGAAACTTTAGCATGATGTGGTTATTGCTTACATCCCATGTTTATTATCATTCATAAAGTCATTTTCAACATTGTTCTACTTAAGCCTACCTCGGGGGTTGCGTAAAAATTGTAACGCGAAACAAACAAGCAACGAATTGAAAACATGACTTACCTTTTGAAATATTGTCGTTTAGATTTAGATCTACAACCAGATTCTAATGATTCTGAGCATTTAGCAAAATCCGTCAATTGGCATTGACTGAGGTCGAAAACGAAAACTCGTTATATTTCACAAATAATCACTTATTCTACCGCTGAAGATTAATCGATGCAACTTCACAATAATGCCCTGTCTACCAAAATGTCAAACCAACTCCACACTTTTTTTCCCAGCGAGAAAATACCATTTTCCAACGATAAAAACACTTCTGTCGGACTCACCTTGAATCAACTTTAGGGCGAACTTGATTGGGCCACTCCGTTGACACAGAATACTCATTTTTAGAACCGAAAAGACACCATATTTTAATGAAGAAGCTAAACAAATGTAGAGATCTATTCACTAGCGATTTTGTAATGGGGCATTCTGCAATAATTATCTTGGTCAGTACCAAAACACACTTGATTTGGCCGCAAAATTCGGAGTGAAAACGGAATAAGTCCAATCAAGTCCGACCCTTCTTAGCAACACCGCTTTTTACCAGACAGCTCAAACAGCCTTATGTTTCATTTTTGGTTTAATATTTTTTTCTATGGACCAGATACTTTTTTCTCCGCAATGAATAATAGAATATGGAGAAAATAGGGTTTTGATTATATATTGGGCCTTGGTTTATGTAAGAGTTCAACAACGTGACAAATCATAATTCAGGGGGCGGTACTTGTGACGCAGTTGTAGTGCATGACCGGATGACAAAAAGCGGCGTCCCGCAAATGTAGCGACCGTTCATATTCGCTTTTTAGCAATAAAATTTCCAATTTCTGCTTTCCGAAAACAAAAGCATTTACTTCTTTTGATAAAGTGTATGCAATTAAACAGTTTTTCAGACCATTCTTTGAATTAGAAGGCCCGTAAACCGAATTATTTACGTATCCACGATCGGTAACTACGATCGGTAACTATACAAGTCCGGTAATAGGTACAGTTGCATTCTGCACTTTGCAATTTGAATAACCCAAACAATAGATTTTTCCCAGAAAAATGACTACGTGGAGACCTAGATGGGGGTTGTGTGAAGAGTTGCTGAGAATTTAAAGAAAATTTATTCGACAGTTTTTGAGCGCATCAAATCGCGGCTATATCCTGCTGGAGGGAGACTTTTGGCCCTATTGTATCATTCATTCCATGAATCGAACAAGTTCTTTTCATTTCACTCATTCTTTACTAGAGTGGCGACACCTAAAGGATGTCACATGAAAGAATGAGTGAAATGAATTTATTCTTGCAACTTGTTGGAAATATTTGATTTCAAAAGTGGGAAATATATTTGTAATAACATAGAAAACATTGATAGAAATGGAGAACATGGTGAATTTCCGCAATATCTTCTTTTCTCTCAATGTTTATGACCTTTTCTCAGTTGAGCTATAGGAGTTTGTAAAAATCTGAAATCTCAGCTTTCTACAGGTGTCATAGACATTTAAAGATAACTTAAGTCAATACTTTATATGTCAAAGTCCATTGGCTCTTCAAAATACCTTGAGAAATTCAAAGTAACACATACTTTATAATCATAAGAATAGCACCAGCTTTTCTCTTTGACATAAGCAGCAATTCGACTTAACCAATGTTGAAAAAACAAGGGTAAGGTAGATTTAAACTATTGTATTAATGTACAAACAAGTTCAAACTTCTTCTCTTTCCACCACAGAAATATTGACTGATTGGGATTTAACACCTCATTCAAGAATTTCCAACTTTATTACAGCAGCTGGTGCACCTAACCATCAGTTCCTGACATGTCTTGCGCCTGTACAAAAATATCCCAGCCACCAGTTGCTCATCCCATTTAAACCATTGCCAGACAGCAACATTTTTGACTGGTCAGAATTCAAAGATATTGCAGATGACTATTTAGTCATTTAAGTGAATGAAATTTAAATTTGTTTGGTCTTTTTGAGTTGAAAACATTGTGGGAAATGAAGATAATGCTTGTTACAAGTAATTTCTTCATTTTCCACCATGTTTTTCAAATTATTTATGATTTGGGGAGTCAAAAGAGTCAATGTGTAGGAAACACATTATCCATAGGGAAATATGATTGACAACTTCTATCAGAAAGAAGATCAACAGAATTTGATTCAAATCAACTACCACCTAGATTTATAGACTCTGCCTGCAAAGCTATCTGGGCATTGTCAACCAATGAAAGATGTCTTGCCATTTCTCAATCATCGCTGACAGTGAGAGACCTCATCATTCTGTATAATAGACAGACAAACAATGTGATTAACTCTATCTCAAACAAGTCCTTACAGTTTTTTGGAAAACATAGAGAGAAAAGAAGAATTCTGATAATCAGCAATTTCATCTTTGCTCTAAATATTTTCTATGTAGTAACATACACATTTTCTACAATAAGCATTAATCATGTACAGATTGCAGCTCCTTTCAATTTGGACCACAGGACCAGCCAAATTTATTTTTGTTTGAGAAAATATTAACTTTTCTTAACCATTGATATAACACTGAATATAATGCCTTAGCACCATTAACAAAAAATCTTGCATTTGATTTTTAGTCTCCCTTTTCAAAGGGGAAAAGATTTGGACTGTTCAAATCAGAAAGCTGCTGCATAAATGGCTGGTTATATCAAAAGTTATGTACAGCATTCTGTTCTTTTCTATTAATCCTTTTTTCCAACCTATTTCTACAAGGGACATCAAAACTATGTCTTATTTCGTGAAGAGGTGTATTACAAAGACAGTAAATGTAGGACAAGTCAACTCTTTCAGACAAATGTTTGTTATCAATCAAAGCTGAAGGAATCTTGTTGAAATTGTTAAAATTGTCTAATTCTCAAAGAAATAGTTAACAGCAAGTTAACTCTGTCCCAAACAAGATATAGTTTTGATGTCTACAACCAACATTTTCTTTTTTCCCCTCAACATTTTCTGTACTATATAACAAACCATACCTTTAAAATAATCCATTTTGTCATCTCTGTACAGCACCTTTCAATTTGGACCACCCTAGGAATTCCCAGTGCATGTACAGCTATATAGAGTACAGTACATGTATATATGGTCAATACATTTTGATTAACCCTTTCCTAAACAAGGCCTGGTTTTGGTATCAGAAAGGCAAGTGAAAACATGAAGAGAATGCTGATAACATAGATTTTCTCTTTTTTCCTCAGTATTTTTCTGTTCCGTACTGCACAAAAATCCCATCTTTATCAACACCCATTTTGTTGTCTGCAGCAGTTTTCTAAATTTGAGTACTCTAAAAATTTCTGCAGTTTTGGAAAGATTTAAATTTATCAAAATGCTCTTATTATGTTAACCTGTATTGAAGAACCAGCTTAGGAATCCAGCTTCATTGGGCAACTTGCTTTTAACCCTGGAACACTCCATATTTACTGAGCTGATTGCTGCAGTGTGTGCCAATCTGCTTTAATCCTGTTCCCCTCTTCAGTAACTTCTATTCAGCAGTAGTGATACCATTCTAAAACACACACAATCATGTGACATATTACTACAAGAAATGAAAAGCTGGTTATCACAAAGTACATCTGAGGCTTTCAACTAATTATGCAGTCAATGTATACAAGGTTGTTAGATAACTAGTTAACAATTGTATAGGCCTACATGTAAAATGTGCAAACATTTGAGTAAATAGCATGTTTACTGTCTAGAATCGACAGCCCATAGGTTGTCAATAGACACCAACTGTACAGTGTTAGCTATCAGGACTCGCACCCGGTACCTGACAACTTGTCTAAATGGATAGTTGTTCAGTTCCAAATGAGAATTCAAGTGCTGCCTATTGCATATTATACATGCTGAAATGTGACAGTCCATATGTCCATTCTCTACCAGCAGATGTAAGAAAGACATATCTCTGCAGATTATGCAGTGATTCAAATTCCATGCACTATTATTTTAGTCCATGAATGTCCATTCGAATCCAGAAGATGTAAGAACAACGTATCTCAACATTTTCATACAGTTATTTGGCTTTCCGTCACTCTTTAACCCATTACCACAGAATGGCTCATTTTGACTCCCTACAAAATAATGGTCATGGAAAACATTGCCGAAACTGAAGAAATTGGTTGCGTCAAGCAATGTCTTCATTTCCCACAATGTTTTCCATCCAAAAAGACCAAAAGATTGGAGATTCCATTCATATGAAATTGTCTTCTGCAGGATCTTCAAATTGGACTGCCTAAAAATTCTGCTGTTTGGTAATGGGTTAATTTGTTCCAAATCAAGACCAGGCCCCGGTTTCTCGAAAAAACTTAAGTATGTTCTCATGCTCAAATCTGAGCATCGTGCTCAAATCGCACGAGATCCACGTGAACTTCAATTGAATACCAATCAACGTTGATTGGTATTGAAAAGTAGTTGAGCATGAACTCATGAGAATATACTTAAGTTTTTTCGAGAAACCGGGGCCTGGTTTGGATGTGTCTAATAGAAAATATTACAGGAAAAGGCGAAAAAACTGGTTACAAGCAATTTCTCCTTTAACCTCAATATTTTCTGATATTTTTGTACGTTCCGACAACTAGAGTGACAATAACAGCACTTTAGACACACCACACGGGCCTAACCAAAGATCACTTACTCTTTTACCATGAAGCTACAGCTAACCAGTAACCATGCTTTTGGTACCTTCCAAATACAGATTTTTATGGACCCACAAGAACATCTTAGCTACAAAACAAATGTGTTATAGTGTTCTGCATGTCTGCATCTGTCCGTAAACGGCACAAGATCCTGTGAAAAAAATAGAATAATGCCTTTTTACCGTTAACTTTTCCAAATACAAAATTCTTTTACTGCGTCACTAACAATGTTTAAAAAAATGTCCCAAACGCAAGTAATTACATGTTAGAAGGAAAATAGGATTTACCAAGGATGCTCGTTCAGATGTGTTAAATAAACCACTCAGGCATATGGCCTTGGTAAATCCTATGATTAATCATGGCAAACCATATATTATTTCAAAAAAGTAACTTTCAGAAATTTAGTTAAGTTAATAATTCAGAGATGTTCCTACATACATCTATGCCCATGGATTCTGGTCCCCCTTCATGTTCATGCAACAATTTACACGAAGGATGAAGTATTATCTGCTCAAATGGCAGGGGTATCATTGGATTCCACCAACTCATTGTCGCCAGATTTCGGACATAAAAGTACAATGTAGTTATAATAAAATGTAACAGGAATATACCCTAGATTCCTGGATTTGTATGTTTTTTTAATTAACTAAACTGATAATAAAGATAGATAATATCTGAAATTAATTTTCTGAATTTATAATTAGTAGATGAAAGAGTAAATATTTTTAAAACGTTCGACACAAATTATGGCGTTTTGTTCACTGTCCGATCTTAAACGATATACAAGACCAAAAAGTATTTCTAAAAGGTTTACAGGCAATGTTTTGCAACGACCATCACCTGAACAGCCATTGTTTAGGCCTATTATGACCTACTTTCCTATGTTTTTGAATGGTAGTGTGCTCTGATGTAAACGAGCGACGCCAACATATCAAAGAGTGAATTTCATCAGAGAAACCTTAGATTATAGTGACTATAACAGCAAAATGTTAAAAATAAATGACATTATTTAACCACAGATATAAATTTATATCTATGATTTAGCAGAAATATTCTAGATATAATTTGCGTTTCTTATCTGACAAACTCGGCTTAAAATCCAAAACAAAGTATCCGAAATCTAAGATTATCCAAATTTATGATCAGTTGGGTCATACTGTGAAATACATATAATTCAACGAAATCATTAAAATTCAATTTTGACATGTCTAAGTGCTTAAATCTTGGTTGATTTTTCCTATCTGATACACATGATCAGTTATTTTATGAAAACTTCCTTACATTTGATAGTACACAGGGCGCGGCCATGTTTGGTGGAAGGTCACCCATATTGGCTCCTACATAAGTCTATGTAAAAATTTTTCACCTTTTCCAAAATGAAAAGAAGAAAGACTTTGTCTAAAATGGCACAGATCAATCCTTGCCAGTTGCCCTGCAAAATTTTCAGCAAATGGACCCACCTCATGGGATTCATTTTTTCACAATTTTCACTCAAACATACATATCTACCGTGTATTTTCTGTGCCAAAATAGAAACACTGGAAATGGGGGTCACGTGTATCCCTGCACCCAAACACACGAAATAGTCCCGGAAACAAAGATGGGTTCTGGCTCAGAAATGAGAAAACATGTCACTGAAAAGCATCCAATGAAAACCTTAGCTCAAAATCATTCATGCAGAGAGCAAGGCATCATCAGAAAAGGGGCCAATATTTTTTAAAGAACTTTTTTAGCACCCCATGGCCCGGAAGGACTTCTCCGAGTGACCTTACACCTAGATGAGAAGACATTTTTTCCAAATGTATCAAAAGTGATATTTTTTGTTTGATTTAGCCTTAATACAATAGAAATGTGCATATATAACAATATTCTAACAGTCAATAAAAAGTTGCTGGCATCCAAAAATATGGTATCGCGACTGAATTTCGGGTCCGCGACACCGCTTCGACCAATTCAAAGCGATATTTTGAGTCGAAGAGTTATCCAAAATTTTTGATGGATTATACCAATGAAAAGTCATATTGCATGTGCAATCCTCCAGTTCTATAATTAAGCCATTTTGGGTCCTTTTAAGCTTTCAAAGTCAAATTTTTAGACAAATTATGCATATTCAGATGTACATGCCAAAACGTACACATTACTGGTCCTTGTAAGTGAAAAAAATGAAGCTTTACACTAAGCAATAGATCCAATTGCCCCTTTCTTCTTAGAAATCAGTCCAAATGACTACTTTTGTGAATTTTAATCTTTTGACAATAATTGATTCCACATCATTTTTAAGGAATTTTAGTCTGTGGCACCAAATGATGTGGCAGTTGGTTCAGCTTACCATGTGTCCAATCTATTTCAAAACAGAAGCAATCAAAACACCAAACTGGTGAAAAAAATTGCTTATTCTACATATACAAATTCCCAGTGCCACATTGCACTACCAAGATTTGGGTGGGAGGGGTGTTTAACAAAGAAAACTTACAAATATTGATGTTTGTCGGAACCCGAATCTGTACAGAAAGCGCTTTCAAAGTCCCCAAACCTCGATAAAGCGCCAGACTCACTACTTGGTCACTTTGGTTGGACTTTTAGCAGCTCAGTCCAGCAATCTTGGTCTACCAAGAGACAGAGACATATTAAATGCCATATTTTAATCATGTACAGTTATTTTCTACAGAAAATTACCCCGAAAATAAGTCAGTAACTGTAAATATGAATATTTAAGTGTGGTCCAATTTGAATGAAATTACAAATGACATAATGGATGTTGATAAAATAGGGATTACTGCATGATATAGTACAGGAAATACTACTGAGGAAAAAGGAGACCCTGATAAGCTTTTTCTACTTTTGCTTTAAAGTTTTTCCAAGCCTTTCCACTTAGGTATGTCAAAACAAGGAGGAATTGTCTTAACAAGCAAAGTGAAATAACATTTACATCATGAGTGTTTAAAAGATCTATCACATCCGGAACATGTGTGGCCAACTGGCCTTGTTTTGTCTTCTCTACTTTGAGCCATTTTCAAATTGGTCAGGTATCAACTGTTACCCTTTCCCAAGCAAGACCTGGTTTTGGCATCCTTTGTAGAAAAGTCTTGGGAAAACTTTGATGCAAAAGAAGGGAATTCTGATAACCAGCATTATCTCCTTTTACCTCAATATTTTCTGTGCCATATAGTACACAAAGTCTTCACCAACATCCACTTGTCATCTGAAGCAGGTTTTGAATTAGAATTTAATTTGTTGTTTTGGAAAGGGTTAACAGAATTAGGAGGTGACAAGTCATGAGGTTCTTGATAATTTCTTCTTTCCCTCAGTATTTCCAGGTCTTCATGTGCTCTGCAAGTCGAATCAGAAAAAATAAGTACTCCCCCTTTCATCTCGTTATCATTAAGTAGAAAACCAGAAATATGTAGCTGATGATCATCAGTATTTTTTCTTCAATAAATATGTTTATCCCTTCCCCAAACATTAAAATTTTAGGCCAGGGTGGTTCACTTCAACAACTGCTACAAACAACAAAATGGAAGGCAAATGATATTTGTGTACATTATACTTCTGAAAATTTTAAGACAGAAGGATTAAATGCTAGTCACCAACAATGTTACATTTTCTTCTTTTGTATCAATGTTTGCCTAAGCCTATTCTAACACGGTGGGGAATCATGTGACATAACAATGGTAGAAAATAAAAAAGTTATTGATGACAGACCAAACTTTTAGTTGGTTGTCCATGATTTTCTATCAGCTGAGTTTTAAAAGAATTACCATGTGCAGCTAATACCCCGCATTTTCAGACCTGAACTCTGCTTCTGACCAAATTCAAATTGGATATTACAGTGTCCTCTCCAATCCATTAAGCTGTATGGGCCCCACTACACGTAACAGCTTCCTGTAATCAATGTTATGTCACTACAGCTTCAAAAGTACCCCTACAGCTTAATTCCTTCAAAAAGATCACCAAATAGGGGAATTTGTAGACATTTCATGTAAAAAAAGTGATAAATAATGTATTTTTATAATATGAAATGTAATGATTCTGTATAATAACATATTGGGAAAAGAAGAAATTGCTCAATTTGAGCAATTTCTTCTTTTGCCATTATGTTTTTGTTCACAATTATTTTACCTTTCATTATCATAGTTATTGAAGACTTTCTAAATTGGTTATTGTGTCATGTGATTCCCCACCGTCTTCTAAAATTGACATGTCAAATCGAGGGCTTGTTTGGGACAGAGTAAAAAGCTTCTTATGTTACATATAGAATCTAACTAACAAACTATTCCATATTTTCATCACCAGTCTGATCCTATAAGATTGAAGGGAAAAGAGAAATGCTAGTTTTCAAAACTTTCACCATTTACCTCAATGCTTTAACAGTTTGAATTAAGGTATGAAGGTTACTAAACTGAAAAGTGTTCTCCTTGAGCTTTGATACTGTGTATGAAATCCAGTTATCAGTGTTCATTTTCATTTACAAGTGTTGCCTTGGTCGTAAGAATAATACATAATGCATATCCACGGGTCATTGTAAAACCCTTTTAACATTTGATTTATTGGGGGTTTACCTCGTTTTAAACAACTCATGTCATATCGCGGCGGCTGGACCACCTAACCATGGATTCCTGGCGTTTTTCATACCAGTACTACCACAACACCCTTACCGAGCCTCCAGCTGCTCCCCCACATAGGTTCATGATATCAAACCATTGACGGGTGACTTTTTTGTCAGCAAGGGTATTTGCCGCGGCCAGGTATTAAACCCGGGACCTCTCGAATGAAAGGTAGATGCGCTACCAACTGCGCCATGGCACCGTTTTAAGAACATATTTGTAATTAATTGTTGTTTAATGTGTATAGTGTTTACATTACTTTCCTACAATAGCAAAGAATTTTGTATCAAAATAGACTGGCTTTACCATTATGTTTGGATAAACCGCCAGTGTTGTTATTAAAGCCCTTAATGGCTTAACCCTTTCCAAAATGACAAAATTTTGGGGTTGCACAATTTTAAAGTTGCTACAGACAACAAAATTTAGATAAGTAAAGATTGGAATAGTGGGGAATATAGCACACATATCGTCGGTGTAAATGCAAAACCTCGTATGTCAATTCCTGCGATTTTCAAAGTACAAAATTGTGTGCCAAGTTTAGACAATTCTCGCAGGTTTTGAGATATTTATACTGATCAGTATTAATGACACATTATTTGTGAACAGTCAGTATGTCAAAATTTAAAGTAAAACATTTTAGTTTGAGAAAAGTTATTACACTTTTTTCCCTCCCCTTTGAAATTTTCAAAAAACAAGATACGAGGTTTTGCATTTACAACGACGATATATTGAGACAAAAGTTAAAATTGCTGGTTTCTTTTTTTGTCTCAAAGTTTTCCCGAGCCTTTTCTAATAGGGAAGTCAAAACCAGGTATTGTTTGAGAAAGGTTTAACTACCGCTTGAATGGAAATGTAACACAGTGACAGTTTAGGAATTACTGGCACTTTTCAATTTCGCATCTGGGTCTTTGGTGCTAATAAGGGTTTGGATACCTTAATCAAAAAGCCTATCTTTATCAATATTCATGTCTTGGTCTGCAGCAGCTTTTGAATTTGACCATCCTAAAATTTTGCTGCTTCTGTTTGGGAAAGGATTAACGCCTGTGTAACTGTTACGTCTTTTGTCGGGGTGGCGCCCCAAAACCCTCGCCGTTTACAAAGTGTTTGTATCTTGTCGTAAACTGACATTGTCAAATGGACAATTCTAAACGAGTCTAAAGGATTCTTGGCTCGTCTTTGTTTACATGCAAGAATGAATTTTTTAGACTAAAATGGCCCTAAGACCAGAAAAAAATGTTGTTTGGGAAAGGTTTGAGTTTGAGTTTATTGGGGTTTTACGCCGTTTTCAACTACCAGGGTCATATCGCGGCGGCTGGAGCACCTAACTGTGGGTTCCTGGTATTTCTCGCACCAGTACAACCACAATATCCAAACCGAGCCTCCAGCTGCTCTCTCACATAGATGATTCACGCCCATTGGTGAGAGACAAATGACTTTTGTCAAATGTCAGAATGGATACTGGCCGAGCCGGGGTTCGAACTCGAGACCCCTGGATTGACAGAATCCTACGTAACCGACTGAGCTAACCGGGCTCGGCATTGTTTGGGAAAGGACCAATGCCTTTGTTAAGTCTTATATCGGGGGCTGCGCCCCCGAACCCCTGCTGTTCACAAAGTGTTTATATCTTGTTTTATACTGACACCATCACATGGATGATTCTAAATGAGTCAAAGGATTGTTGGCTATTAAAATGGCCCTAAGTCACACTTTTTTCACACTGACAGTATACAGGACATGCATCAGTGGCGCATCCAGAGGGGTTCACGGATTCGAACGAATCCCCCTCTGTAGCCTAGTAAAATCATTTTCATGCAGAAATTCCGTAAAAAATCTGTAATAATTTCTTACACTGGCGGATCCAGACAGTGGGTTCAAAAGAAACCTGAGCATGATATGCTTACATCCCATAATGTTTATTATCATTCATAATGTCATTTTCAGCTTTGTTCTACTTACATCAGGGGGCTGCTTTTTTTTTGGGGGGGGGGGGGGAGTCGAGGCAAGAATTTATTTCCATTATCTTTTTTGAAGACACATAAAAAATGTAACTATGCACGGGACACAAAAAAGCAACGAATTAAAACATGACTTACCTTGTTAACTTATGTTCGTTTAGATTTGCAATCAGAGTCTAGTGAATCTCACCATTCAGCAAAATTCATCAAATTTTGGCATCATGGCATTGGGGTCGAAAACCCATGACATTTCACAAATAATCACTTATTCTATCACTGCAGTTAATCAATGCAACTCACAATAAATTCAATGTCAACCAAAATATCAAACCATCTCCACACAATTTTTTCTTACTTGAAAATTACCTTTTCCAGTGAAAAAAACAACACTTCTGTCTGTCTCACCTTGAACGAACTTTAGAGCGAATTTGATTGGGCTACTCCGTTGACACAGAATACTTTTTAGAACCGAAAAGACGCCAGATTTTTAATGAAGAAGCTAAACAAATGTATTTTGCATGTTATTCAGCGATTATGTAATGGTGCATTCTGCAATAATCATCTTGGTCAGAACCCAAACACGCTTGATAGGGCAGCATAATTCGTGAAGTGAAAACAGAGTAAGTCCAATCAAGTCCGACCCTTCTTAGCAACAACGCTTTTTGTCAGACAGCTCAAGCAGCCTTATGTTTCATGTTTGGTTTAATTTGTTTTTCTATGGAACAGATACTTTTTTCTCCGCAAAAATCATAGAATATGGAGAAAATAGGGTTTTGATTATACATTGGGCCATGGTTTATGTAAGAGTTCAGCAAAGTGACAAAGAATAATTTCAGGGGGCGGTACTTGTGACGCAGTTGTAGTGCACGAACGGATGACAAAAAGCGACATCCGACAACTGTAGCTACCGCTCGTAATTCGCTTTTTAGCAATAAAATATCCAATTTTTGCTTTAAGAAAACAAATACTATTACTTCTTTTGATCAAATGTATGCATTTAAACAGTTTTCCGGGCAATTCTTTAAATGAAAAGGCCCCTAAATCGAATTATTTACTTATCCACGATGAGTAACTACGATCGGTAACTATACAAGTCCGGTAATAGGTGCAGTTGCATTCTGCATTTTGCAACTTGAATAAACCAACAAATAGATTTTTCCCAGAAAAATGACTACGTGGAGACCTAGATGGAGGTTGCGCGAAGAGTTGCTGAGAATTTCAAGAAAATTTATTCGACAGTTTTTGAGCTCATCAAATCGCGGCTATATCCTGCTGGAAGGAGACATTTGGCCCTATTGTATCATTCATTCCATGAATCGAACAAGTTCTTTTCATTACACTCATTCTTTATAACAGAATAATAATTTTTTGGAAGAAAACTTTATCTGCAATACAGATTATAAATTGAAAAGGCTTAAACATCATTTCTACAAATGGTACTTTGAATTCAAACAGCATATGAATATTGCAAAGTAGGAATTAGAACTGAGACAAACCAGGACCCGAAAATTCTGTGTCCAATGTTACATCATTAATTTTCTTTTTGACAATTAATTGCAGAAAGGTATGAAATTTCATTTCCCTAAAAACTGCAAATGTAACACATTTATCAACTTTAAATGAAATATCTAAACAACATGTGTATATCGCTTTCAATAGACTATAAATTTGATAAAACGCTGCAATTTTGTCAAATTACATCTTAACGTTGGACACCATGAGTTGATGACGTAACAAAAAAGTGCAGGACGGAAAAAACATGCTCATATAGTACTTTGCGACACCATTTTTCAACTGAATTTTGTGCTTATCTCTTTGCAGATGACCATATAACCAGCTTATTACCAGGAAAAAGTCTACAGAACAAAACGACATTGGAAATTTCTGAACGCACATTAAAACAAAAATATTTATATTATCAGGATAGACAGCAGTAGGATTGCCAAATATGGACCCCTTCGACTTCGAGGTGTGGATAGGAAGACTACGATCTTGACTAATCAATGGCAAGGATAATCGCAAAAGGATAGTAAAGTAATGTGGTTACTTGTGATTAATTTTGATATATGTTATACAGGCAACTGAGAAATGTGTCTAAAAATCAATGCATTTGTGAATACAATAAATTCTTTATTGTAGAAAAATAATGAAAGTCATGTTGTTGAGTCCTCTATTGATTATTGGTCTTTAATTTGAAATAAACTATCTGATTATGAATTAATTGTGTTGTTTTGTTATATAGAACTACAGATAAGGTGGGTAATTGGTTTTCAATATGCAATATTTCATAAGTTGTAGATGAGAACCCATGTTGTTGGTACTCATTGGAATCATCTCATCGAGACGATTCATATGAATACACACAACATATGGTTTGAAGTTGAAACAACAAAAGTAGAATGGTTTTACCGACTCTTATATGTTGCATACAATAAGCCCTGCTACTATATAGAGCCTAGTCAAACCAGAGTTTGTAAATACAATGCACTCCTTTCCCAAAGAAGAGATTGTTTTGACAACCTGTGTAGAAAGATGGTTTTGGAAACATTGAGAGAAAAGAAAGTGCTTGTGATCAGTATTTTCTCCTTTACTCTCAAAGTTTTCAGTATTTCGAAGTTTGCATTGTTGAAGTCAATCATTTTCGTCGCGGCAACTCATTTCAAAATTAGACTTGTCTAACATTTGACCTTTTTGAAAAGGGTTTTGTATAAATTTCCTCACAATTATGAATGCTTTTGATGCAAGAAAGTAGTGATTTGGAAAACATTAAGAGAAAAGAAGAATATGCTGGTCCTTTGGTTTTGTTTCGCCTTGACAAACATGTATCGCGCAGTTTACAACATTCATCATTGAGCAGAGCTACAGATAAGAGAGAGTGATTGATTTTCAAAATGCTCCATTTCATTGATTGTTCATTAGACCCTATATTGTGATGGAACTATTCAAATGAGTACCCACAACATAGGGTTGGGATTTGCAATTAAAAATATGGAATATCTTCATCCCTTCTAATCCATTGCTCTGATTGAGTCTATCTATTCCGGGGCTCTGGTTCCAGTCGAGGCTGAGCTGGATCAATTACTTTAACTCATTACCAAACAGCAAAATTCAAGACTAGTCCAAAGATGATGTAGAAGACAATTTTAAGTGAATGGAATTTTATATATATCTTTTTACGTAGAAACATTGTGGGAAATGAAGAAACAGCTTGTCACAAGCTATTTCGTCATTTTCCACAATGCTTTCCAAAGCCATTATCTTGTGGAGAGTCAAAAGGAGTCACTGTGTGGTAATGGGTTAAAGCTTTTGACAAGCTCTGTGTTTTACCAATGGATGAATTGTGTTCGGATCATCTAAATTGGATAGGCAGCTGTGGCTAAGATTGGATTTTTATACGCCCACAAAACGAATATTTTAGGGGATGTACTGCAATCAGCCTGTCTGTCCGTCAATCTGTCTGTCAGTCCCTTGGCGTACAAATCTTATCTAGAGCATAACTCGAAAACAGTAAAAGGTAGAATGATGAAACTTCACAGTTGGATAGATCTGATAGGGGATCAGTGAAAAAGAGTTGTTATTCTGCTGCGCAAATTTTGGGAGTTATTACCATTTGTCGACAAACATGCTTGTCCTGACAAATGTAGTGGCGGGGGTATTTTATCACCTTTAGTGATATATTTCTAGTTGTTTGAACAGGTGCAAACAATACCCCGCAGGAACTCATGGTTAGGTGCGCTGGCAAAACTATAGGACTTGCGAACAGTCGACCACGTTGCTAGACCGTCGACCATGGTGCTAAACCCCATTGTTTTCTGAACAATAACCCGGCACATATGCTACCGTCATGAACATTCTAGGCCCTTAGGAAGCAAATTGGGGTGGGGGTGGGGGGTTGCTAATTTTCCACGAAACCATCAAAACCAATTCAGTTGCTTTGAAATTCAGGAGTCAAAGTAGATGTGCATGAAACTTTAAGGCTGCGCCTCGATGAAAATGAATTAATTCCGCCCTTTTCACTAAAGAATGGTGAATAGTTACAAAGGCTAGAGAAAATATATATTTGGGACAGGATTTAATTTGGTCCAATTTCTTAAGGGCCTGGGTTTTAGTTTCAGCAACAGCTGTCGAATTGGATAAATCCCAAAAATATACGGAACAAAAGTGAAAACGCTACAGTGCAGGATTTCTTATTTCTGGAAAAGTATCGAACTAATAGCATGAACTATATTTTGACTTTATTTCCCAGGCTTTCGGCAATCCTTTTGTCGAAATTTTATTGTATTGTCTCCATTAGTGTCAGAGTTACAGCCCTTAATGCGTTTAGAGCTAATTTCATCTAATGCCACATATGCGCATGCGCAGAAAACGCTTCATTATTTTTTCTGAATAAGTCATATGCGGGTTGCCAAAAAAGCATTTAAAATCTCACTTATCTCTTGTGGCAAGCTCTAAAATCAAGGTCTAATCTGTCAATTTTGCAAATTACCTCCCTTTGACATAAACAAATAGGAAATTTAAAATGCTTGGTATTTAAAAATTTATCACGATTTTCGATTGTTTTTTGTGCAAAATCAATTAGGCATTACAGGGGATTTTTGAAACCATTCTTCGACTAGGATTGTTCCCAGATGTCCATGTAATAGCGATTTCAATTTCCTATGGAGATTACATTGTAAAATTTTCAAGCTTTGGAACATAATGAAAAATCTGCTTTCCAAACATCATTTTCTTAACGCTGAAACAATGTTATGCAAGCTTCTTTACATTTCCTGACTGGTTACTTGTCAGACTACCATTCTGTGCAGTCCGGCATGGTTTGCATTCTTCTGCTTGGATTTCTGAAGGTTTAAATTGTGTAAAATTTCCGTTCAAATTGCACACCTGAAAAACGGACCCCCGTCACATTAAAAGGGATCGTTTTTCATCCCCGTGATTTAGATCCACAAAACGTTTAGTGCTTGGCACAACCAAGTCAATAAACAATACGAAACACTATCATTTGATTTTTTTACTTGTTGTATTTAGAAGAAATATGGCAAGCAAAGTAGGTGTAGCGTTTTCACTTTTGCTCAGTATATATCGGTTTAGATATCAAGAGGTTGCCCAGATGGGAAAATACCGTGTACAACACTTTCCGGTCATATTACGGTGACCGTTGCATCGTCGTAACCTGTCCAGTTTATTACATAAAATGTTTCAGAGCTTAAGGTATCCAACCCCTCAAAAGCACCAAAGACCCAGATGCGAAATTTGAAAAGTGCCAGTAATTGTGTCGCGCTCTGCGCGACACATCTTGTGGCGTTCGGATATCCTCGGATAATGCCGATCAAAGATCGAATCATCGACTCGGAAGTGTGTGTATGAAGAAATCTTGAAAAAAATTGGATTTCTTAGCCGGAAGTAGCTACGCTTCATAAAATAGTTTTTGAGGCAAACCTCATGCACAACCATGGCAACTTGCGGGACTTGCAGGTTATAATCATTCTAAAAAATGAGGACACTGGAACTGCAAAAAATGTATTTCAGTATCATTGTCGCGTCATTGTTGACATTAGTCGCAGACGAACGTTTTGAATTGTTGTTCTATTCTATTCTATTCATAGTCTGAAAGTAGTTCTACGAGATGCATCCAAGGTATGATTCGATAGAGTTGTCCTTGGTGATCCAATTGATCTTGTGGTACACTTCTTCTAATTTTAGAAATTACGTCATGAGGGATAATTGTTTGTACTTGAAAATCGTGTATATGTCCTACTGATATACTGTTTCCCAGCAAACATTACATATCGGTCCGATATTGGCCCGATATCGTCCTATATATCGGCCCGATATCGGAATCCTACATCGGCCCTTCATCGGATGTGCAACCCGGCTAGATGTCGGTCCGATATCGGCTATCCGATATACAGCCGATTTTGAGCCGACTTTATGCCGATATTGCTAGGGTAGCTTTTTTACTCATTAGAGCCTTTTATTTAAGGTAGTTCAACTATATCCACCATCTTTCTCTATTTAGGATGTCGGGAGTGGTCAACTCTTGTCGTTTTTCTCAACTATTGGCTGTATCCTGTGATACAGCTGGATAAATCAGACCAATATCTACAAGAGTATCAGCAATTAAGTGTTGAAATGATAAATAGAACAAGACGGTTTTTTTAAGTTCAAAGTTTTATTCAAAATAAACGCATAAGCTAGACCTGTTATCATCAGTCAACATGTAGCAACAGAAATTTTAGAATGACAAAACTATTAAACATTCAGCATTATATTCATACCAAGCTGTTTGCTTATGAAACGAAGTTTATTTTTGGCAGTCTAAAGCTTATGAAATTCAGCTAAACGACAACTAATTAAAAACATGTTTTTCTCGAAAAGCAGCACTGACTGATACAGTAACCATCGAAAGTTCTTGGACAAATTTTGAGATTTTGCGGTTATTTTTGCTCTCTAGATACAAAAGCATGCTCAAACAATATGGACCAAGATCGGGCTCCACAATTTATGGGACCTGATCTTGGTCCATATTGCTGGAAATCAGCTTCAATTCGTAGCAGAAAACTTGAAAAAGGCCATGAAAAAATGCAAAGCTCTAACAGAATGTAGTTTTATAATCTTAAGAATTGTATAAAAACTTCCGATGGTTACTTTATATGCTAGATTGTTAAAGTAGTATCTGTTGCTTTTTATGCATAACACAAACATACATGTATAATTGTTATTCATAATTGAAATACATTTGTAATGACTAGAGTATTTATATACATGTACTACTGACAACACAAATGAAGAATGATGATAATCACAGAAAAAGAAAGATATGCATCAACTGCAAATATTGTAGCAACGTTTGATCATATGATATTCCCATTTACTCAACAATCTATTTTTCAAAGTCATTTGCAATTATAAACTTAAACTTAAACCGTTTATATTTGATTAAACGCCTATTTTTACGACAGTTCATGTTCAATGGCGTTTTACAAAATTGATTAAGGGGGAATGCTCCAGTTTCCTTAATTTTTTCCCAATAATAGAATGTATTTATATTTTGTATGTTGAAATTACATGTTATTACCAATTGAAAAATAAAATAAAAATGGGTGGTCAGCGATCTTGTTTGAATTTTATTGGCATTCGTATCACATAACCCTACATCGAAAAAATGCACAATTTCTTGCACCTGCCCAAGGTCACTAAAATGCTAATAAAAAGCTGTATATTCATCGTTTAGTCCCGAAAACGAAATTAAAGTAACGTCTTACATTTATTACGAAGAGTAAACCCAAAATATGTGCTATTATAAATGCGTAAATGTATAAAACAGCATGCTCACGTGTTCGGTTAGATCAACGAAGCTGGAGTGTTTCATGTCAAAATTTGCATATTTTTGGAAATATACTACTCAAAATTTGCTAAGGATCACCTTTTTAAATGTTGATATCTTTTTTACAAAACTCCCAACTAACGTGCAAAGTGGTTGGAATGTTAGAGCTATGACCTCTGAACAAGATTCAATGATGATTGTTTTGTTTCAATTCTCACAGCGATGGTTTCGTGGCATAGAAAAGGGGTACCCCTAAAAATGAAGATGTTAGTAGATAGGCCAAAACTTACAACTTTTTACAAAAAATTAAAATGTTCGATTTTTCGTGCTTTTACAACATTTCTAAGCATTATGTAGTCCTCTGTGACCTTTTAATTGTCTTCCAGACTTCCTATGCAATATCTAACTGCTCGCATGGACACAGAGAACAACTCACGTTTAAGCACGTCTTAGAGATCATAAATTCTCCATGGTACATATTGTTGAGATTGAATTTTGACTATTGGTTCATATCGGATGACTCCTATAAGTTTTGAGTCTTAAACAATGGTATATCGGTAAATCAAAGTCAGAAGATTGGTGATAAGCTCATGTGCGGTCTGTTTGAAAACCATAATTATCATCATAATTCTTCCAATGGTAAAGTTTTGGTGGATTCATACTGTAAAAATACTGAATGAACCTCATGGAAGACAAAAACACAACCTGTGCCTTTCCCGACACAAGGTTATTCGGCAGCATCCAATGAACGAACACGTGATGCAACTGAACAAAGTCAGTAAATCTGACCACAGCTCATGTTCGCCAACATGTACTGTGATTGGTAAAAGACAAACAGAAATTCATTGAAGGCTTCTGAAAAGACTTCTTACGCCAACGCATGCATAGAAACTTGCTGAGAATAGCCGCATCAGACATGAGTAACTTTGGGTCTTTAGCTGTATCTGACTATTGAGAAAGGTTGACACACATACTCTTGGTAACTAAACTGTGATTGATGAACAGTATCTAGAATGAGAGCTTAGATACTGAAGAAGAGGTTAAGCATTATTTGTAAGTGACTCCGTCGTTTTGCATCAACAAAAACGCCGATTTCCAAAATTAAGGTACGTCAGTGACGTCATTCATGTGACCTATACTACAGAGTGTGACACTCAAGCTCAATATTTAATCATGGATCGTGTTATCTGTGTTTTAAACTATCCATATGTCAACATTTTAATCCTCTTTGCGAATACAGGATACGCTTTACACAGTTTGGACAAGATGGTTAATGAGGTTCCGGAATCTGCCTTACAAACACAAGAAAATACAGATGAAACATTCCATGTCATTTTAAAGGATAGAGGGATTGCCCCTCGTAGACTTTACGTTATTTTTGAAAAGAAATAGTGGAAAATTCGTGATGTGGACTAAAATCCGAATTTTCGCCATATCTATGGAAACATTCATTTTATGGGTACCTCTTTTGCATGCCCCGTGACTGTTTTATCCAAAGTAGCTCAACACTAAGACATACACATTAATATTCATAAATGGTTATTCTATTAAGCAAAGTAATTTACAGGGTAATATTTGAAATTGTGTAAGAAATATCAATGTTTCAAAAAGTGATCCTTAGCAAATTTTGAGTAGTATATTTCAAGTTCTACATAATAGAATTTGATAAAACTCCCTCATTGTATTAAGCAACATGTCCTGGTAATAATTCAAAAAGAAAATGTATAGGTCAGCGCACTTATTAGTGAATTACGGCAATTTTTGTCAGCTACACATGAATAAAATGACGCAAAACAGTGGTAACTGCATAAACACTTACGAATGTCTTGCTCTAAATATTCGATTTCCATCTTGAGAAAATCAGTTTCGCATACTAAAAACACTTTTACCGTCGAAAATGGTAAATTGTAATGATGTGTTATATATTGAAAATCTGGTAGCGAAACATATTGGTACGAAACATTTAAATTACTACAGTAAAGTCCAAGTGTTCCGAAAACCCGGAGCATTCCCCCTTAAATACATATTACTGATGGGGGGTCAAAACCTCGTAACTACAGCTTGGAAAAGCTGGAGGTATGAGACTTTGACATCCCACCAACGATATAAAAAACAAAGAAGTCCTATGTTCTGTTTACCCTTTCCCGAGTAAGACTATGTTTTTTGTCCAAAGTAGGTTATGAATAATCAGGGGAAAATATTGAGAGAAAAGAAGAATTTGCCAATATTTGATTATATATTCATGATTGGCAGACTCAAGCTTGGGAAATTTACTGCAACATAACTTCTTTAAAAAAAAAAACACACACACACACACTTAAATAATAATTTTGTATACTAGAGTATACTCCGTAAATATTGACCTGAACCCGGTGAATATGAAATGAGTAATTTTGACACGGATTAATCGATACTCGCCAGCAATCCTCACTGTCGAGCAGAGTCGATAGTTTCAATATGCATTATGGCTTTGTATTCTGCACATGATTCTCGTGTCAACATTTGTTGGAGAGTGATAATTTCATATTACAATTACTCATTTCATATTCAACAGGCTCAGGTCAATATTTACGCAGTATATATACTGATAACACAACCAAATGAAGTGAGATTATAATCACAGCAAATACATCCAATAACAATACATATACAAACAATATCAGTCTTCGACATAACCCACTTGCCCAAAGCCCTGGGCAAGTGAAAATGCTTTTGGGCAAGTAGAAAGTGTGGCTTATCTTAATTAGACATATAAACAAATAACTAAAAAATAGCCATTCCGGCAAGTAGTCTAAACAAGAGCCGTCAGTGACGGATTATGCTCCCCGAATAAGTGTTTGTCACAAAATAAAAACTATCATACACTAAGCCCCCTTTTCCAATGACAGATTTTTTGCACACACAATATTTATAAAATATGGTCTAGGACATCCCATTTATCATATAAGTGCAAAATTTCATTAAATTCTGCCCTTTAGATGAAGAGAAATAAGAGAAAAACTAATTTTTACATTAAGGCCCCTTTTTCCATGACGCAGCCTCAAATTAAGAAACGGAGGAAATGGTCTCTAAGGATTATCCCAGGGAGTTCACATGTGAAGTTTCATTGAATTTGGCCCAAGGGTTGCTGAGATCTGGCTGTGGACGGACGGACACACACATGGACGGACACACACATGGACGGACGGACAGCATGGCGACTATATGCTCCCCCGAAATTTTTTCGGGGAGCATAAAAATGAAGGCGAAGACTGAAACATGAGATAACAAGATGTGTTTGTGAAACACAAATGCCCCCGTAAATGACTATTTTTTGGAAAATGTCCATTTTTCGTGTTAAGGTTTACGAACTGAGAATGAAATGCAGAGCCAGAGGTGAAATTTGAAAAGTGCCAGTAATTCTTAAACTGTGTTACATTTCCATTCCAAATACAAACATAAGCATTTTGTCTGGTTTAGAATTTGGAATTAATTCATACTTCTGGAAATATTTGACAAAACTGTTCAAAATTACTTCCCTTGCACAGAGTAAAATAATATTTGAAAATTATTTTCTTCTTGAAGAATAATATTGAAATCCGCCTCAGTGAATCAACTTGTGTGAAGTGTATTTACAAGCGTGTGTAATTTGATGCATTTTGTATGGCTAGAAAGTGGTGTTTTCATTCTCAGTTCGTAAACCTTAAGGGTTGATAAAGGCAATAGGATGACCTTGAGACAGACAGACGGACAGATGGACATGAGTAAAACAATATGCCCCGATCTTTTGATGCGAGGGCATAAAAATGAAATACATTAACGAGCAGAAAACACAAGTGACCTGCTATACACATATACATGTATTTACATATTAGTCCTCAATCATATAAACGCACATATCGAGGAGCAAGAGCAAGAACACTAGAACAGTGCATCTGTCTATGCAATGACTAGGCAGATACCATGCCCCAGCTCCAACCTCCTGGCATGTGTGAGACAAAATATATAAGTCTGTAGAAGGAACAAAATGCACAAGTACATAAAATCAATTACAATATTTGCCAGTCAGTAAACCGTAAACACATATGCCCCAATATAGAGGCTTGCAACTCCTTTGAAAAGTAATTATTTAAGCATTTTCCACTCTGCCATTTTTAACATATCAGTTTCTTTAATTCCCTTATATTTGAACAGCAAAAATGCTAGTCCTAACAATCATTATCATTAGGTGTTTCCACGGTTGTTTCCACGGTTGTTTCCTGTCTTCTGCCTTTCTGGCGTCTCTTACGGCCACCATCCCTGTCGCTAGCCATCCGAAACCACTCTGCAGTCTTGTTCTACTTCTGATGCAGTAAGTTTTTTGCACTTCATGACCGATTCTACAACAGAAATAAAAAAGGTAATAATAAATTGTTAAACGTTTAGTCGTGGCCAAAAAAACAAGAAGGAAGAAGCAAACAAAAACATCACACCGCCATAGATCTCAATACCTCAATTTGTTAAATATAACTTAGTGCTGCAGTAAAGGAAAAAACCCTACCAACCTGCCCTGGTTATATATAGACGTTACCTGAATCACACATATTTTTTTATTTGGCCTAATGAGGCTTTTCAAAAAAATGCTGACTTATGAATTTTCTGAAGGTACAAAGAAATTACAAATTTTATCAGCGAGGATACTTATTTTCAAATTGCAAGTATAACAGCTTGTTGTTCTGCCTCTAAAGATAAAAGTGTCTTAATCAAACAAATGTTTACTTACTAAGTACTGCCTGGGCCAGTTTCAGGTCCCTGAATTTTCTTTTGCCTTTTTTACCATATCAGTTTTACTGGATTGCCAACTAGTTGGTGAGGCAGGTTTTGAGGACCCTCTTGGACATGTTCGTGGAAACCCCACCTTGCACAGATAGGTATGTGACCTGCAATACATAAGATTCTGAAATAAGTTGGGTAAAAAACTAACAAAGAATGTTGACATTTCTTACATTGCGATTCAAGAGTATTTCAAAAGTAGCACAACATCGCCATTCCTTTACATTTTTACCTTTGACCCAAAAACAGTGACTTATCGAATGTCGCGAAAATGCATTACAATTTACGTTCATTTACATATAATCATGTGTAATCGTAAAATCAACAGCACTTATTCGTGCTGGAAGAAGGGTTTGATAAGGCGAATAAATTTCTGCACGAAAATATTCTCGATAATTAAGAAGAAATCGAAAAAAGTAATGTAAATCTTTGTCTTACCTTTCGAAGCCGAGAAACCGTTGCAAAGGCGGTGCGTAGGTAGAAGTACAATGTTATGAGAAACACTGTATAGGTGATATCGGCCCGATGTCGCTCCGATATCGGCTTAAATTTACAACCCGTATTATCAGATTACAAAGTTGATTGAATGACAAAATAAGACAGTTTCACTCGAATTTATTGTACAACCAATATACTAATATTTTAATGTATATCTGCAATATATCTATATCGGTCCGACATCGGGCCGATATCAGAAAGCCGACACCGATATTCCGACATATAGCCGATATCGGTCCGATATGGCAATGTTTGCTGGGTTACTAGATATATTTTTCAAGCAGTACTACAAAGTATACTTTGATGTTTATCCAATCCCAGAACACACAAAAAGTTCAAGTAAACAAAATTTTAATTATCTTATTTTTGCAAAGCAATGGAAAGTCCCTACTTCCGGTTTCACCACAGGGGAATGTATAAATCCTATCCATTTGAAGACCAGAGTAATGCATACCAGGGGAATATCTAATTCCTATCTGTTAAACTACCAGAATGCGTACAATAAGAATCGCTAATCGTGATGTATACTCCAATGATCAAAGTACCACAATTACTTTAATATTGAATATACAATTTCGGCTGACCAACTTACATAATTTCAAGTGTCGTTTTAACTGAACAAGTCTGTGTATTGCTAGTACAACATTTATATTTTCACATAATTTTTTCAAAATAGTAGACTTTTTAGGAGATTCTAACACTAAAATAATTAACCATTCCCTTAACAAAACATGGTTTTTCTCGTACTTTCCCCCCCAAAATAGTAGACAGTTAGGCTTTTTCACACACTAACATTAATATGTAATTAAGGCAAAGCCTTAAAGCGAGCGCAGACCCACTAAGCATACCAGTTCACACTTTGGACCGACAAAACTAGAGTGACAGCTTGCAGATTCGTACAGCTTGCAGATTCGTACACTCGGCGGTTTCTGGCCTGTGGTGCATTGAATATGCTAAGCAGAGCTGAATGGTTGCTCAATTGATTTCTTTTGTAAGTCCTTTGATCAATTTTGGTGCCAAAAGTTGTGTGTTTGACACCTCGAGCGTGATGCAAACGATTTTTGACGTACTTACGAAGCTGAATTTTTACTGAGTTGCCGTTCTGTTTATTCAAAATAAGCTTGCCGAGTCGTTATAAAACCTAGACAGAGCAGTAAAATGTGAAAAAATTATCCTATTTTATATTCCAACTGCTTACATTGATGTCATTCGCTCCAATGTTACATTTGAATCGATCTTCTGACTGCTGTCATTCCGGCGACGAAAGAGTAATTCCCCTTTAGCTGGGACACTAGTTCGTTCATCCCAGGGTCTTTTCATACCCAATATGCAAATCTTATATAAACACAATATAGATATTTTTTTTTTTGGTTAAAATTTAATTTTATATCATATTTTGATATTTGAAATTAGCCAACTGTTCCATTCTATTCTATTCTTTTCAGTCCATACCTGTAGTCTTAAAAACCTTGAAAGTAAATTACTTTTTCCACAAATCATGCTGAAATTTTGCATGTCCTGATGAAATTGGTTACTGTAAACCAGGATAAGTTCGCGTCAAGAAATGTTCGCGTTTTCATGCACTCGGGCTTGTTCGCGGCGTTTTAAGTTCGCGGATCAATGCTGTCCGCGAATCGCGCGAAACAAAACACGCTATGGGGGAATTGCAAAATTGATATGTTGAATAATATGGGGAATCAGATAATTGAATTATGACTGTTTTTACGATATTTTAGTCGCCATTGACAGTTTGGTCGAAGTAAGTTTCAATCGACCCATTGTTTTATTTCACACTTTATAGTATACTGGATTACAATTTGTAACACAATGCATATAGAATTTGAGCGTTACATTAACTTCACACCTATTTACCTATAGCGTCGAGAAGCGATAATGAAGTTTTATTCAATATCATCGGAGGACGATTCAAACCTCTTAGCTGTGGCTATTTCAAACTACAGTTACGAAGTTTTAAACGTCGATCGACGTTTGCTATCATACTCGGCATTCAAATGCCAAACGATCCATTTTCTCAATTACAAGCAGGTATATCTAGTTGAATAAGCTGGTTTATCTTTCAATGACGTGTTTTTCAATATGTCACAATATCTATGTATTTTTTGGATAAAAACGAAAGTAGTCTGAAATGAAGAAAACTTTTAACTTACATCCTGTTATGAAAAAGCTATTTCCCTTGTTTACATACTAGTAGTAAATACGTCTAGTGTAAATAAAACATCTCCCCATAGGTTTTCCCGAAACAAAAACTATCAAAGCGATTAAAGTTCGCGTTTTTATTGAAAGTAGCGTATTCGCGGCGTTTGAAGTTCGCGGATCACACCCACCCGCGAAAGACGCTAACTTAAAAAGCGCGAAATAATTTCCTGGTTTACAGTGCTTTTAAGATAGATAATGATTTTTCATCATTGCTCAGTGTAGTTTTCACAAAAATGTGGTGTACGAATCTGCAAACTGTACCAAGTAAAATTTTATGACTTTTACGATGGTTGAATAACGATGGTTCCCTGACAAATCGTAAGTGCTGAAATCGAAAGTAGGTCAGCAAAAGAATCAAGAAAGGTGTTTTATTTTGTCTGCAGAATATGAAAAGGTTATTTGCAAGAGTAAGAGTTATATAATTTAAACCCCTTCAAAACTGTACGAATCTGCAAGCTGTCACTCTACATTATATGCATTAATTCTTTGGAATTACTGTGTTATACATAAGATATAACATTCCATAGAACG